>CM075820.1:41146226-41514226 GCA_037975025.1 Excoecaria agallocha
AAGGTAGAAAAAATTTGCTTATCAGTTATCTATGCCTTTAAAAAGATCATATACTATTTTCACTCATACAAAGTATAAGGGATAGCTAAATAGATTCCTATTAAATATCTGTAAAAAGCACCATTATTATTAGTGAAAATGGAAAGATGGTTGATCTTCTTTCAAGAATTTTATGTTGAGTATATAACTTGAAAGATGATCAAAGGAAGGGCTGGTAGTATAATTCCTAGTAAGTCAGCAATTGGAAAGAAAAGAGATATCCTATGAGTTTCCTAATGAAAACATCACGACCATCGTAACTCAAGGGCGGCATATGTTATTTGATGGAGCTGTGAACAATAAAGGCATAGGAGCAGGGGTAATCCTGATCATGCCTGAAGGAGAAAAGCTACCTTTAGACAAAAAGCTTAGATTTAAGGATACCAGTAATAAAGCTGAGTATGAAGAATGCATCTTTAGGCTTGAGGCTTTGATACCCTTAGGGATAAAGAATGCTGAGATTTGTGGTGATTCATCTCTGGTAGTCTATAGGGTGAAGGGAGAATGGATGGTGAAAGAAGAGGGCTGATGCCATATACAAATTGCTTAAAAATGTTGGGTGTCTGGTTTAAAGTTTGTGTAGTCAAGTACATATCCCAGGATGAAAATCAATTGGTCGATGCTTTGGTGACACTGGTATTAATATGGGATAATTAAGGAGTGAAAATGAAGCCTATACTCATATATAATTATGATGGGCAATGTTATGAGACATAACAAGTGATGAATGTTGAAGCCAATGATGGGAAACCTTGGTATTTTGATATTTAAAATTGCCTGGAGATGTTGATGTTTCCAGAATAAGCCATGGAAAAAGATTAAAGCATGCTAAGCAAGTTGTTTGCTCAGTTTATCACTATTGATGGAGTCCTCGACAAGAGGCATTCTGATGGGATACAACTAAGGTGAGTAAATGAGAAAAAGGTTAAAAAGATTATTGAGAAAGTTCATGTTGGAGTCTGTGGTGCCCACATGAATTGTTTGGCTTTGGCTCAAAAAATAATGCATTAGGGGTTCTTTAACTTACCATAGATACATATTATTCTAAGTATGTGAAAAATGCCAAATATGCAAATAGTATACAGACTTAAGGCATATACCTATGTCAGAATTGTGTAATCTCACCTTGCCATAGCCTTTTGCTGCTTAGGGTATAGACATAATAGGGATGATCAATCTGCCAGTGTCAAATGGATATAGATTTATTGTTATGGCTTTTAATTACTTTTGCAAGTGGATAGAAGCATAATTATACCGAAGCTTGGGTGCAAGGGAAATGGCAAATTTTATAAGGAAAAAGCTTGATATACAGATATGGGCTTTCACACCATATTATGTTTGATAATGGATCCCTTTTTTGGGGGGAGACTGAACGGATGCTTAAGAAATATGGAGTTCACTACCATAAGTCTTCGTCATATTATCCTTAGATGAATGGAGTAGTAGAAGCAACCAACAAGAATGTTAAAAATATTATGGATAAAATGGTTCGAACATACAAAGATTGTGCTGGTAAGTTACTTTTCACATTGTGGGGATACAAAACTATGACTAAAACTTTGACTGGAGCCACCCCATTCTCTGTGGTATATGGGACAGAGGCTATCTTACTAGTGGTGATTGAGCACCAGTCATTATAAGTGGTCCTAGAAGTTAAGCTGTTGGAGATGGAATGGGATAGACAGAGATTACTACAACTTAACTAACTAAATGGAGAATGAATACGAGCCTATTAACATAAACAAGTTTATCAGAAAAGATTGGCAAAGTCTTTTGAAAATAAAGTTAGAAAGCATCCGCCAAAGGAAGGAGATCAGGTGTTCAAGTAAATTAGACCAGGCCAACCTAACATTAGAAGCATTTTCATGCCAACCTAGGAAGGGCTATTTATGCTAAAGAAGCTATTATCCAAATATGCTACGATACTGAGTGATAGTGATAGGAATGAGTTTAAAGTGCCGATCAATATTGACAGGATGAAAAGGTTCCATGGCTAGACTCAGAAAAATAATAAATAAAAATAAAAGACAAAAAGAAGAGAAAATAGCTATACAGGTCAAAAATTAATAAATAATAGCCTTGCTAAAATTAGGTGCCTCTTCAAGATGAAAATCAAAAAAAGGCATCTTAGGTAAGAATTAGAGGTCGACTAAAAATGTCCAATAAAAAAACCCTAAGAGGGCTTATTGGTAACAGGGGAAAGATATTTTAAAGTTTGGCCCTATTACTGAGTAGGATTTGTACTTGTGAATCTAGTGTTAAATAGTGATCATACATAGTGAAATTATGTAAAATATTATTATATGTAATACAAATTTGTACATATAAATAAAAGTAGTTTTATTATATATATTTCTGAGTTGTCTAGTTCCATGACAAGAAGTGGTCTACAATCTTTATATTGCATATTTAAGTCTAAAGATCATCCTTCGCTACTTTCACTCAAGCTTTACTTCAACTAATATGCTCTATTGTCAGTTATGGGGTTGGATAGCCATCTTTTGTATGCAATAGAGGTGGTAAAGTCACAATTAGCTAGATTTTAAATGTTATCTTTGGCATACAGTTGAGCCCATAGGTTATTGTAGCCCAAAACAAAGGCAACCGATAATATACCTCCTTAAAATGACAGTGGTGGCCTTACAATGTCCCGTCGTTCCCCGAATTGATGAGGACAATGAGAAACTACATAGAAAATGGCCCTATGTAAGCCACATAATGGCACATAACTATATTGGCCATCCTAAGTCATATAATCAGGTATTAGCCATGCTCATATAAAGCCAATGTCATTATCGTCTACTATTGCCAACCACATAGAGCCTTCTTATGCTGAATCAAAGTTATAAATCCTTATTTTGGGAAGAAGATGCCTTAAAGAGTATGTGTTGATCACTCTGGGAGGAGGTTTCTCGAGTAGCCTTAATTTCTTCTGTAACCATACTGTTGTGCTATTTTTAAGCATCAATTCTGCAAGCATATGGTTTACCGATTATAGTACAGAAGATGTCGATCTCACGAGGAATGTTGATTAAAATTATTCACTATTACTACTCTATTTTAACTTTGTTTACAATGCTCATTAATTTGCAAGTTAAAACTAATGCTTACTATTAATGATAGTCAGAGAAGACTTATGAATATAATGAATGTAACATATACATAAATTTGGAACTTGATATTTTCTCTTATTTAGAATTTACTCTTTATCATGCAAGCCAAGTTGGAATACTTTTCTATGTCGTAACTCTCCCATCTAGACTAGATTATGCCTTAAACATGCATTTATGGTTCTAAATCGCAGCTTTCGCATCTAGACTAGAATTACATAAACACACATTCAAAGAATAAAAACTAACCTATAACAATTATCTGCACATACGATCTCTCAAACTATGCTTTGATAATGAATTTCCTATTAACTATCAGACAGAGGTTGCTCTCGTAACTCTCTTACTTAAAACCACTTTGATGATTTTAGGAAAAAGAATTGTCAACTAAGATCTTTTTCCTTAACTTATAATGATACTAATAAATTTTAATAGAAAAACCTACATATAATGATAAGTGAAAGAGAAATGAATGAATATGAGTATTGACATTCAAATTCCTAAAAAGTATTCATAATAATTACAAAGAAAGAACGTAAAAGAATCAAGTAAAGAAAATTCTAATCCTTTACTCATGAAGGATGACTTCCTCTTCCTCATTAGTCTTCTTTTCAAACCATAAAATAAACTAATAATTAAAACCTAAACTATTGTTCTTCGATTACAATCTCAAATCAGAAAAATATATTGATTGATCTCTCTTGATGATTCCATTATTTTAGTTGAAATTAATATTTATAATGCTCTAAAAGTGATGTCCCTTAAAGTTCCTCCTCAAAGGGCTGCAAATCTTCGTGGAAAAACACAACTCTTCAAGCTTAACTGCAGTCAACCGCCATTTGCCGCGCTTGCGACATAACATGCCCAGGCCTTTGCCTCCACTTTCCTCGTGCTGCTGCTTTTGGACTTCCCTACTAGCTGTCGCGACCCACTACTGTTGTTGCCCTTGCGACAATCTCCTTTAAGCCCTAACTTTGCCCTTATTTAGCCAAATTTACCTTTTTAGGCTCCAAACTAATCCCTTACTCCTGTAAAAGAAAATAACACACGCCCAAACATATAAAAGAAATAAAAGCAACAAAATACACATAAAATATCAAAACATTTAATACTATACTTAATAAAACTAAGCATAAAGACACACTATTTATGAGTTTTTCAAGCTCATATCACATACCTGTAAAAAAATGAAAAAAAAGGAATAATAATAATAATAATAATAATAAAATGATGAAAAAAAAGAAAAAGAAAAGTCGATGGGTTGAGTTAGATTCATCTCAAAAAAAATAAGGCATGGGGTTTCATAATAATCCAAAAGGATGCATTTTCTACTGAAAAAAGCTAATGTGAAAACCGACAAGGGGTGCATTACCTTTAAAATAGTGATGACACCTAGAGTAAAAAGGGTTTCACCGAGAAAGTTGCAGCAGAATCAAAATAGATAGTGTCTAATATGGGTGTGCAATAGTCGGTCGATTTAATAACCAAATCGAGCCAAAATAATTGAAAACCAAAATTTTAAAATTTTCATCAACCGAATCGAATCGAGTTATTTAAATAACTGAATACTAACCGAACAAAATTTTTCAATCGGTTTGGTTAACCAAAAAATCAAAAATTAAAACTATTTTTTAAAAAAAACTTATGTCTAAAAATTGTACAAAATTACAAATCATAATATATTAAAGTAAAAACATCTAAATTTTACAAAATAAAAGTTCAAATTAAAGATAAAATTCCAAAATATATAATAAATAATACAAGAAAATCAATAAATAAATTTTTTCATTCAATCGATTTTTAATCCAATCATCAAAATTCCTAATTATCAACTAAAAATTAGAAATTAATAATTGATAAATGTACTTATATAATTTATAACTCAAAAAAAGATAATTTACATGTATAAAATAATTATTCAATTAAAAAATCCAAAAAATTACATAATTTTATAAAATTTTGATTGGTTCGATTTTTCTACGGTTTTCTCCTTTAAAAACCAAATTGAACCAAAAAATTAAACTTTCCTAGAGTTTAAAATCGAAATCATGCCAAAAAATTGAATCGAATTAAAAAATCTGTCGATTTGGTTAATTTTTTCAATTTGAACAAAAGTTTGCTCACCCTTAGTGTCTAAATCGAGAATAGATTCTGCCAGGATAATAGGGAAAAGGGTTAGGCCATTGTGTATACCATCGATGATGCCAAGTAATTGATAGTCGTCGAATGGATTCCTTGAGACTATTGTTAAGCACAAAGAGAAATAGATCAGCAGAATAATACCAATCTAAAAGGTAGGTATGTTAGAAATCTATTCAGTGCATCAAGTAGAGGTTCAAGAGGGATAGGTCCCAATTAAGGCACCAATCTTGCAAAAATGAAAGGCAGAATTCCTAGAGTTTGGCTTACATCTTTTGAATAATGAAGCACATAATTTGGAGCTCAAGGCAAGGTTCCTGGATGAAAAGATATACCGCTAATCCTGGCAAATTCTTCAACTAGGGGGTATAACTCTTGATGAGTGAATTTGAAAACATGGAATTGGGGGTCTAAATATTGAGTGGCTACCAACAAAAGATCACCATAAAGATAGACTTTTCATAAGAATTTTAGATCAAAATATAAGGCAAGAAGTGGGTTTTCCTAGGTTCTGTGGGCATCTAACAGCCGATGAACTTTGGTGTTGAAAGTTCCCATAATCTCGGGTATACAACATTAAAAAATGAAAATACCAATAATAGTAATAGTAATAATGGGAAATGAAAAATAATAATGAGATATATAGCTAAGTAATGATAACATAAAAAAATGAAAATAAAAAATGAAAGGCCATGTGTAAAAAATAATAATAATATAAATAATAAATAAAAATTATAATAGAGATAGCAAGTAATAAAGATAGATAAAGCATTAAATAGATAAGGCTATAAAGAAAAGCTCTCACTTAGAGCATAAAAGATTGCACGTAGACGGTTGAAAGCTGAATGAAAGGTTGCGGGTATTATAGGCCAAGGGTGACTCACTCTTCAAGACCCTGATTCCTTTTCTCAACTCACTCCTATGTATCGTGAGTCAACCTCAAGCTTTATATATAATGCATTCCTTTTGCATGGGACATGCATCTGCATGATTGTTTTGTTGTTATTTCACTTGTTTTGATTTTGCAGGGGCAGATTCATAATTATAGCAAAAAAATTCTTAAAACCTTATTTTATGGAGTATATTAAAAATTGCATTTATACAAATTTAATTAATTTAAGGTTGTTAATTATTGAAAGAAAATATTATTAATATTGAGAATAAAATTAATTAAATTAGTTTAAATATGAATTAATTATTTTAATTTAAATTTTCTACAATTAATTACCATTAATGGTCATAAATCCCATCTTTTCAATTTTTATGGCCATCAGTATCTTTTCTTAAATGTCTATCTTGACTTACGGACTATGCCCGTGAGTGACACTCTCTTTCATGTGCTAAGTCCATGACTTCCCTCCCTTTAAATTGGACTGCATCATTTTAGCCCTTAAATCATGCCCTTGGTCTATGACTCACTTGGTGACTCACATACCCTGCCAGTGACTCACCAAAAGCCATCTTTTTAAAGGCTTTTTTCTCTTTCTTATTTGTTTTCCTTTCTCCCTTTTTGGAACTCGACGATTTCTTAACAAAATTTTATTTCTCCCATTTTTCACTCACTTGAGCTCTAATTTGCCCTCTTATCGTTTCATTGGAATTACGCTTAGATTTTGCTCATAGAGGTGCTAATATCTGCAAGTTTTCTTTATTTCGGCCATTTCACCATTAACACACAAGGTAAGCTTCTGGTTTCCTTTAAACTTTCTTTTCTGTTATTATTTCATGGCATTGTAAATATATTATTAATTACATATAGATCGATTATACACCTATTTTTTTATATTTTGTCTTTTTTTCTTTCTTGCTACTTTTGTTTTTTTTGTTGTAGGTGTTCTCGTAGCAGATTTTTTATTTATTCGCTCCCCGCCTAACTTATAAAGTGGAAAGCATATTAAAATTAAAGGGAAATCATGAAAAATGAAGCACTTCCGTTGAAGCAGTAGTAAGATAGAACATAAAACAAACAAATGAAAAAAATGAAATAGAAAGGAAAAGACAACAGTAAAAGCAAAGAAAAGAAAAAATAAAGTGAAAAATCAAGAATATTGGTAATATTAGGGAATGTTACAAAATTAATTTCCTAATATATTAAATTAACTTGTTACCTTACATATCATTTTTGCTATTATTCCAATTATTGACAATATTTCCTTTAACATTTCTATTTATTTATTTTTATTATTGAGTTAATATTTAGTTATTCTTTTAGCCATATTTGTTATCTTAATGGTTATTGTTGTTAACTTTGCCAATATTAATATTATTAATGTTGTTATTATAAAAAGATAATTTGTAGTAATCAAGCATTATAATTTAGATAATTTGTATTCATCAATCTATATATCTAGATCAATTTTAGGTAATAAATTCGATTTGATGTAATGGTTTTGCATTTGTTTTTTAGTTAATGGATTGCATAATTAATGGTTAAATGTTGTATGTGATTAGTTATTTATATTTATTTAGTCTTGATCTATTTATAAGTATATGTAATCCTAGTTACTAGCTTCTTAATTTGAGTTGGAAGATTAGGATAGGTATTGATTGAGTTTATAAAGGAGACTAATTTGAATTAGTGGGATCAATTTTAGAGTCATATGAATAACATCTCATTAGTCCAATTAAATTGTTTATATTTTAAAATTGCACGATTAATAATTACATATAATATGCATGTGTAATCATTTATTTATATTTGCTTAAAATTTATGGGTCATCTTTAAGAATGTGACTTTAGCTATTTAGACCCATGTTCGAATTTTAGATTCAAAGTGATGATATGATGTTTTGTGCATGTGCATACATAATGGTGTGTAGAAATTGAATTTGGTTGGTAACATTTAAAAATCTATGTTAATTGAAAGCATATAAGTATTATTTCTTTTGTTTGTGCAAGAGAATTCTTGATATCAATCGTTATGTTGCCTGATTGTTGTCAAAATTAATTATATTTTTGGCATATATGTAAGAAATGTTGGTTTTCCATGCATAATTTTTTTAAAATTTTTTATGAAAGGGGTAATCAATTTGAACATCGGTCCATTTTACTTTATAAATCCTAGTTAAGTAAATAGAAATAAATTGGTGAGCATTCCTTTTAACTTCGTGCCAAAAATAAATCTTTTTTTACTACATTATTACAAACAAATAATAATTATATAGGCCAATATACATAAATAATTAAAATAAATCGACAAAGAAAAATAATTGAAGTGCAAGTCTCCAAGTCTGTTTGTGTTCATTTTCCCAGGTAACTCCCACAGTTCATACATCAAAGACAAAAGAATCAAGTTAGTTTAGAAATTTATGCAGAGCGAAGAAACATTCAAATAAAATGAAAGATAATAAAATATGTACAAATAAGGCAAAACCACCTGTAAACATATAAGCATGCAAGTTAAGAAAACCACCCTTTAAAAAGATCAAAGAAATAAGAGAGGGGACTCACCCTGAATATAGGTAGGTCACGAGCATACAAATAAGGGAGTGTCATGGCTAAACTAGGCGAATTATGCCCAGGCCCAGGAGTTATGGCCTAATTTTAGGATATGTTATGGGTTATTCCCGTGACGGCCATCACAGGTTGGCCCATGATGGCCATCACATGTTGGGCCCATGATGTATCTAAAACTGCACCACCAACTCTAGAATGATGCCATAAATAAGGACTCCAAACTCTAAGACTCAACCTTAAGCCTAAAAACACATAAAAACATCTTTTAACTCACTTAAGAAAAATTATAAAGCTCAAACAAAATCAAAAATACCAAAAAACCCAAACATATGAATTATTCTAGTGAGAGAATATACACTTCTAGTGGGAGAAAATAACTATGGAAGACACCATGCTCAACTCAAAACCACAAAATAAGTATATATTCATGCTTAATTCATATAAAGACACACAAATTACAATTAAAGTAGTAAATCCATAAAATAAAGTAAAGTATTTACAAATAAAGCATGCAAAAGGGAAAGTTTAAAGAAACAGAGCTTTTAAGCTTTCTGAGCAATATATAGATCAAAGAAAATAAAAATGAAACTAAAACTATGATAAACCAGAGATTAACCTCTTAATATTACCTTTAGTTTCACTATGTCTCCAAGTTAGTGATTTTATTTTTGCTTCCTTATTCCTCTTCTACTTAAAACTCTCATACGTGTTTTTTTTCTTTTTCTCAAAACTAGTGTCTCTCTATAATTTTTTTTTTGTAAAAACCATCTTCATTTTATTTTTCCCCAAGAAATGTCTCATCCTTTAATTAATTTTGGATTAGGTAAAGCAGATTTTTTATTGAACATTAATCCTATATTTTATGGATGAGAGTTAGAAATCTTAGCTTGAAAATGGCAAGTCATAGGTAAACCCTGTGATGATGATTTTCATGAGCAGGCCTCATCGACACTTAAGCCAGAAGTGGAACCCATAAGAATTTAACCTAGAGTCTATGTTTAGGCTGTGATAACTAGCTTGTCACAGGCTAGGCCATGACATAAGGTTTATCACGGGTTAAGCCATGACCTACAGGACCTCTAGCCCTAAGCCAGGGGTCTATCATAGGCTAGGCTGTGATAATTATCATGGACTTGGCCCGTAATAATAGCCTATGACAAACTCCTTAATGAGCTAGAAGATATGTTTCAAAGGCCCTTTTCCCATAATTTGTAAAAATGCCAAAAACAAAGCTTATAAAAATGCATTTTCCCCTTTTAATACCCAAATGCAAATATTTTTCATGCTTAATAAAATACCCATGAAAAAGAGAAGAAGATACAACTATTTCCTAACCATTCTAAACATAGCGATATCATTATCAGGTAACCTTGAAATAGGCTAATCCACTCTCAGTGACTACACTATCCTTCCTAGATTCTTTATAAGAATTGAAAAAATTTCAAGGATTTTAGGGAGATAGATGGATGGCCACTTAAAAGTGTTTAAGGTAGCCATTTTCTCCTATTTAACCCTTAAATAAAACATAAAAAGTTCAATCCCATTATTTATAAGAGAGAGATTTTAGAGCTTATCATTTTAAGGTAATAACTCCCTCCCCTCTTCTTCATTGTTTCTTATCATTTGATAATAATTATAAAGAGTGTATGAGTCATTTTTGGGAACTTATCATGATTTGAATGTGTATGTTTCTTCATATAATGTGGGAATGAGATATTAGATTTTATAATGACATATTATCATGGAAATAAAGCTAAAAATGTTTGAAAATTCGAAATAAGAAAGTTGCTCTTGAATTTATGAAAAACTAACTTAAGATTCAATTGACTAACCCGAATTATTTTGATTATAACTTGAGATACAAGAACCAAAATTGCATAATTCTATTTTGAATATAAATTAGACTTATGAACCTTTATTTCATTTGTAGAAGATAGAAATTGAATCCTTTTGCATGATCAGAAAAATTAAGCTTGAACTTTGATTGTGTCTGCTGCCATATCATTGAGCGTAGTTTATGTTATTTGTTTACTATCTAGAGATTTATATTTCTAAATGGAGTGATCTTTAATGATTTGAAAACTAAAACCACTTGGAAAAAACTTTATAGAAGACCATTTTGCCTAAATTTTGTTGGAAATAGGTTAAAAATGTAAAATAATATGAACTAAGGAAGTTGTCCTATCACGAGTCAGCACACTTATGGTTAGTCAGTACATTTGGTCCTCTGTAATGAGTTATCCCTACCCGTGATGATTCATCCAAGATAAAAACTTTAATTTCTTGCTTTTTAAATGCTAACTTTATAGCCTAAAGTACCCAAATGCATTCCTAAGATGAATTATGCTTTAAATACCTATAAATACATTATGTTAATTTAGAACTCCAATATAGTAAGTAAGCCTAAGTACATGCTTGAATAAATATCCATTTATACTTGTTTTGGGACCATATAAACATATGTCAATGTTGTATATACATGATATTATTATTACTTCTAAGGTGTCATGAATAATATATGTCAAGGATTAAAGTTGCACTATTACAATCATTCACAGATACTTATATGAGCTTGGATATTCATTAGAACAAATTGAACATGACAAATGGAATAATGTAAAAAATAACTAATGCCTATATATAGAGCTTAGTTATGGGTAGATAGGCATACCTATAGGGTTATAAAGCTGTTATAGTTTTGACCCCATTTAGATCCATAGTTTATCCCCATTTGGGACCATAGCTTTGACCCCATTTGGTCCACAAGTTTGATACCTTCGGGTATCCATAATATTGGGTATTTATATGATCAACACCTATGGGTATCCACAACACCCGTTATCCATACTCACAGAACTTAGGCATGCATTTATAAAAAAGAAATGAATTGTTAAAGAAATTGCTAAATGGTGATGTGTTACATATGATTTCACTTGCAACATAAGAAATATTGTAGGACATTACCTTATTATTAGTCAGACCTAAAGATAATTGTATCTTTATATTGATGCATACTTGTGTGTTTGGGAATGACCACTATGAGTGGTTGTTCACATATTGATTGTTCCCTACTAAGCTATTTAGCTTAGCATGGGTTTTCATCCATATAGGTACACAAATCTAGACTATCTATGAGTAAGATCTGCAGTGATATGGTCAACACTTGGAAGAGTCAAAGTATGAAGATGTTATAATTTGCTTTTGACTTTGTATATTTCCATTTTACACTAAGTAGTTGTAAAGAATTAAAAATAGTTGTAAAGCATAATATAACAAACAACTCATTTCATGTAATTTTATCTTATGTCAAGCTTTAACTAGAAAGAATACTACCTAATTTGATGATGGTGCAAATGGACTATATCATAAATGATCACATATAGGGTGGCATATGTGATAATAGTGACAGTAATATGGTAACAAGAAACTTTAGGGTAGTCTATACATCACTCTTATTAGGCATCTTGGTTAGGTATGGTTTTATAATTGGGTTTTAAGCATTAATCAACTCTCCTCTCTCATAAATTACAAAATAATTAAGCAAACATTCCATTTGCTTAAATAAATTAATAAAAACTAAGTAAACCTATTTAATTATTACATAAACAAATCTTCCCATAACAACAACAAAACAATATACATATATAAATTGGGTTGTTCATTTAAAGTTAGAGACGTTGGTTCCCTCATGTATAGTTTACAAAAAAAAAATACTTTTATAATAGTTTATGGATTTGTGCTACGAATTGGACATTATTCCATACTTTGAAAAAAAAAATCTAATTAATTTAATAGAAAATATTTTAAGTGATTTTTCCTTTATTATTATGTATAAAACCCATTTTTCCTAACTATTACATCCCTAAAACAATAATACATCAAAAAAACTACATAAAAAATAATGAAAACAAAATAGTAAATAAATCCAAAGAAAATAAATAATCATAAAAAGCATAGTTAACCAAGAAAATCAAGGAGATAGAGATGATAACCAACTTGAAGGCAATACTTCCTATGTAGAAGGCCACTTAAGAAGAAAATGCTATGAAGTTAATGAAATAAATACTTAAAACAACACACCGAAAGGACAACTTAATTAGTATTATCCAATAACACAAAACAAAAATAATAATTATAGATTTATTTTACATAAATAGAATGGACATAAGTACAAAATCTCATCATACAAAGTTGAATAATGCAAAATAATGCCGTAGATAATACAAAAATAAGATGAATGACATAAAAACATAGATTTCATTAAAATACATAAGAATATGAAAAAAAAAACCTTTCACAGATGCACAAAATGGATGGGGGAAAGGCCCGCAACATCTCTTTTGTCACATGACAGGCGAGCATTTATCACGTCTTTTTCCAACTCACCATCGCTGGTTAAAGCAGAATACAAAATCTTTATGTTGAACATGTAAAGAGAATCATGTAAAACAATTTTAAGCTTACATATGCAATCATCAAGCATTAAACTATGATAAAACAATGTTTAAACATCTAAACCTACAAAAAAATTCAGCTAAAGCACGATAAAATATAAATTTAATGAATAAGAAAATGATAAGCTTAATATACAACAATGGAGGAATCCTATTCTATACATACCATTATCATGCCAATTCAATTCAGATTCATCTTCTATCATATATAAGCTTGGAAATAAATCAAATGCAATATAAAAAAATGTCCTAATAAATTTCATATAACTTATGCATGGCCATTGTAGAGAGAGAAAAATAATAGAAAATAGTGAGAGAACCTAAAATATTACCTTTTAGAGATATTCTAACTCCATAACTCTTATAGTCCAAATGTTTATTCCGATTCATGCTCATTTTTTTCAAAAATATGTAATGAAAGTCATTTATGTGAGTGTGTGAAACAAAAGAATGCTCGTGCAGATTCTTAGAGAGAGTAAGAAATTAAGTCTTCTTCTTTTTTAAAAGGGGGTTTGTAAAAAAATGATACCCCCTTTTCAAAACCATAGAATTTAGATTTTATACCTAGGCAAGAGTTTGTGTTGGTTTCCAAATCAAAACCCCCAAATCTGGAGAAAACCCCAACAAATCCAGAAGAAAATCTTTTGAGATCAAAATTGCCTTTTTCAATTCCATAAATGTGTAAATTCTAGATTTTAAGCCATAGACGGGCATCCCTAAATGAGTGGTGGTCGTGCATCAGCACAAAACCAAAAATGTCCCAAAATACCCATTATTTGGCTTGTGTAGGAGAACAGGATCCATAGATGGGCACCCTTTAAGTTACAAATGGACGTCTATAACTACAAAAGACCTAAAATGAGGCCTCTATGCACATTTTTATAAAACACTTGGAAATATCATGAAACTCTTTCACAAAATGTGAGAAATTATTGATTGGAGCTTCATCATCCAAACCTTTTTTTTAGTAATATCTTATTTACTCAACATCATGTGACCCTAATCTAGGCTACCTCATGTCATAGTGTCTTTAGTTGCCTCTAATTTTAAAGAGCTAGTGCACTAGTGCCAAACTGAGCGAAAATTTTGGAGTGAAAAGAAAAAGATGCGTACTTAAGGCAACAAATCTTTTTATTGATCAGGTAGTTATCATCAGCTTTTTAATGCATTAACCCTTATTTAGATAGTTAACATCAGCTAGTCAATATGTTAACCCTTGCTCAGATGGTTAACACCAGCTTATTGATTTGTTAATCCTAATTAACCATCCAATTAAAGCTTGGGGCATGTATAAATAGTGATAAGTTGGCTAACCCTAATTAGTGGCAAGGGCTACAGATTTAAGTTATTTAGATGCATCTGGTTAGCACCTAAGGCATACAAAATTAAGATGACTTGAAGGAAACTAATTACTGCCTGAGTTATATAGAATCAATGTTATAATTGAATGTGACTAATTAGCACTTGGGGCATCCAAAATCATATTGACTTGATTGAATTTGATTAAAACCTAATGCAGGCAAAATCAAATTATTGTTGGTTGATGTTTTCTTGAGAATCATAGTTGCTTTTCTCTTGAAGTAGCATTCCATTGGGGAGATTTTTAGCAAATATGCATCAGTGAAGAGTCACTCAGATACTAAAACCTCTTTTCTGGTGATTATGTATTGCTTCAAAATTTTATATTATCATCAGGCTTTTGCCCTTCATTTAATAGTTCCTTGTTGCCAACATTAGCCTTGTGATTCCCTATTTTGGTAACTTTTTATGATAAATAAGGATGTCTTTATTTTGCTTTTGTTGGAAAAATCCTCTGGTGAGAGTTTCCAATACTTGTTGTAATGAAAGGTCAAATGTTACTGCTCTACTTGTAAAGTTTGGCCTTTTGAGCCTTATTTTTCTTTATTTGTCATTTTGTCTTATCTTATTTCATATTGTTATTCTTTTCTTTATAGTTTACCATTTTACCTTCCTCACACATTTATTATTATTATTTTATCTTCTTTTTTATTCATTCAATTTTGGATGCCAAACATAAAGGAAAATTTAAAATAAATACCTAAATTTGATAAATACATATTTTAATTTGATATACATAAAAAAATTTTGAACAAAACAAAAACTTCTTGAATACAACATAGCCTACTAGGGCAGCCCTAGTGCTATATGGTAAGCCATCCCTGATAGAGGTATAGGAGCTAATGGTCTAGTTGGTACCATAGTCTGATGTGCTGCTGGCGACTACTATCCTATCTGTTCAAACACAAATCTGAAGCCTTGCAATGCTAATGTCAAAGGCTGCAGGACCTATGCTATCACCCTTGCTAACCTCTTTGATCCCTATCATATCTTAAGAATGACTCTGGAGTGGCATACTAGGTACCTCATCAGATGTCATCTCACATACGTAATGTACCTTCTTAACTTCTCATCCATCTCTGCCATAACCCATTTACCTTTGGGAACCTTTGGCTCGATGCGAACACCCTGCTCTTTAATCTAAGTAAAGGATCCATCTACAACCTACAAGTACTAATCAAATATGCAACCTACAACATTTTTGTCCGCTTTGAAACCTTATACCTAATCCTAGAGAGTCTATACAGGAGTTGACAATACCTACAAGGACTGTATTGCTATAAGTATGGTCTGTAGTATCTGGTTCTAACATCTACTAGCCTCCTTTGATGCTATCAGCCTCCTAAAAATATCATTAGATAGAGGGACTGACAGTGTGTATGCTGGCGGTGGGGAATGGATGGTAAAGGAGCTGAAAAAGTGGAAGCCACTAGATGCTAGCAAGATAGAGATGCTAAAAAAGTAAAAACTTCAAGATGTCCATAGGGAGAAAAACTCCTCATGGTTGGCAACCTCTGATGCCTAATGAGACTTTCGAGGTACAGTAGCGGTTGTGGTGATTTGCCTAGAAGATCCTACAGACCAATATGTATATCAAACTTATAGTCTGAGTCAACCTATAACCCTTCAGGTCCTTGCAGTCTATCTGCCTAATCCTTTTATTGAGGTGGCTGTGCTGAAGGTACCTATGGCTCTACCAGTGCCTCATCTAGTGGTTGGCCTTATTCGTCCCCCTACAGGTGCACCTAGAACTATAAGTGGGAGACTGCACCTCTTTCTGATCTCTGACCTAGTTAGCAACCTAAACTTACCTCTACCCACCACTACGGGCTTTACCATACTTATAGTGACTGCATCTTGTAAGTCTATATGGATGCCTTCTGGCATGGGATTGCCAAAGTCACTCTCTCTTGCCCCTAAAGATAGTAACAATCTAGTGATAACAACTTCTATGCATACCAAGATCCCAAGTAAAGTACCTACTCTGACCATCATCATAAAGATCTCATGTGTGATGTCTATATGCCTACCCTCCTACATAACCCAAAAGTTGGTAACATCAGAAAAGGTAACATTCCCTGGACTCTCTATACATCCCAAGTATGAAGTAGATAAGACCTTTTGTATGTATATATAGATCTGAGTGGCAAGTATTATACTCTTCACTATATCTGAGTAGTAAATGGCCCTTGGCATTGTCAAAACTATCCATCTATCTCGATCTATCAATTTGGCCGTGTAGCTATGCCTAAACCACTCGGAAGGCCTATAGCCTTAGCAAACCTTTACCTTGTTATGTCTGATTTGGAGTAGTTATTGTACTTTATAATAGCAAGGACCCTTTTATGTAATGTTTGGAAATATCTTGTAGGCTGGGGAAATGGACTCTATCCATCCTATCGTGGCTAGAAATCGATCATCCTCCTTTAGCAATTTGAACTCCTATAAAAACTACACGAACATAAACTTGCATGATCTCTACTAGACTTATAGTAAGGCTCGATATCTACCAACCTATGTAGACATAATATAAGCTTGCACTAACCAAGGTAGTTGCAAGGTTGCAGTCCTACTAGGCATCCTGTAAGAAATATTACATGCTAGTTCAGGGTTAACTTGAGTCATAAGCAATAAAAAAATTTAGACAACATGTTAACTTAGATATCTATAGTTAATCTATGTTAGGAATACAGGTTAATCAATACAAAGACATATGTTTGGTTATCCTAACAATCATGCAACAAAATGAAACAAAATATACAGTATAATTTTATGAGAATTTTAAAAATTTTGATTGTATTCCTACTAGGAATGTGACTGCCCCTAGCAGGAAAAAGATAATTCACAATAACACACATGCCATTAGGGCTACCAAATAGCACAATTTACATGTTATTAACATAATGCACACTTCACATTTTTCAAGAAATCTAATAAAAATTTTTGCAACATTATGGCTAAAAATGTGACTGCCCTCTACACAAAAAGAACATTCAAACAATACACAGGCCGTCATAGCTGCTGAAATAATCACAATATTGCTATTTACACTTTACATTTTATAAGAAATTTAGACAATTTTGGTAGCATTCCAACTAGGAATATGACTGCCCCCTATATAAAGAAATAAACCACACAACACAAGCCAAGATGGCTACCAAGCAATGCAATTTACATTATTAAACCTATTCATAACTACTTGGATGAATTACAACTATGCTATATACACTTCCAAGCATATACCGTATGTACAAGTCATGTATATTACTTGTTAAATGAATAAAATACAAGCCTATGTGTTCATACATAAGGCTCTTGTTATTTATAGTGTCATACAAAAAAAGTTTGACAATTAAACTTAGATAACCTAACCTATAAGGCAATATTTATTTCTAGCTAAGAAAAATACAAATCCAAATAAGATAAATGGTGCTTGCATCCATCATGCCTAAAGTTAAAGTTTTTACAACCTAAATAATGTTCAAGCTAAAAGATAAATAAAAAATGAAAAGTTTAAATAATACTTGCTTATGAAAGACAAAAAAGAAAATAAAGAGACAATAGGAAAAGAAAAAGTGCTCTCTAAAGTGCAATCGCTTCTAGAATGCTACAAGTGTTAATGGCAGAAACAATAGACGAAGAACGCAGGATAAAGGCTTGAAAAATAAGAGAGAGAACTTTTAAATCAAAAAAGATGGATGTTTAGTAGAAAAATGAAGATAAAAACCTTTTATTCTAGAATTCAAGTAAGGGACAGGCTTCCTATTTGTCGCTAGCGATGGACGGGCCTGAGAGACATCCCGCCCCTCTAGGTAAAACGACCATTTTGACCCTTGAACTTAAATAAATCCTTATTTCTCCATTTTAACTCATTTTTCTTCCATTTTTGACCATTTTCCATCTAAAATTAACTAACAACATTTTATGCATTACAACATTATTTTACAATATTTAAAAGAATAATTGCCTTTTACTACACATGAGCATCCAAAAGTCTGAGATACCCCTTCAAATTTGTCATGCCACTTGAGATAAATGATTTTTATAGTCAAAATCCCCCAGAGTTAATCACTCAAGTCATCAAGCTTTTAGATTCCCTAAAAATGAAAAGAAAAGAAAAATGCAAGAGTATATATGCACAATACATGGGATATGTAAATGAGAGACTTTTGACTTTCCAGGGGTGATCGACGAGCTGCTCATCATTTAAGCATCATCTTATCTTCAAACATCTTTAATCAAATTATTAAATTACAATCCATTAAATCTCAAATTATTTCATGAATTTCAAGTGAAACTCAACTATAATCAAGATATTAAGCATTTGGTCCATTGATAGCTTCATACTCCATTAATAGCCCTTATATGCCATTTAAGATTTGTTAGTAATGCCCAAACTCTTTACAATAGATCCAAACTAGCATTATCACAAAACTAAATCAATGACCAAACATAATAAATTGATAATTTCAGTAACTATACTATCTGTTCTTCCTTTATCCCTATAACCTTTCATTCTACAATTCTTTTAGCCTTAATTCATCATCTTTAAGCCTGTAAAACTTAAACATAACAACATTCAAGAAGTTCATTAACTACTCAACCATAATATTACCTTTATATCTCAAATTGCAACAAAGAGAGCATATATAAGAAAGAAAGATTCAATCACAATCCCATGCATGCAATTTAATTTAAGCCTAGTTCGTATACTTGGAATTAAGGTTTCAAATCTTCCTTCCCAATTCTTGATTCGTCCCTTACACAAGAAACATAACAAACATGATTTTTTAATTCCCAAAGTCCAAAAATTGAATCAAAGAAAAAAAGAAGAATGGTCTTTAGGAGGAGGAAACATCACCTTTAAGAGACTAACTCATCAACCTCAAGCTATGAACCTTATTCCATCTAAAACCAAAAAAGAGAGAGAGAGAGAGAACGAGGTTGCAACTCGCTTGTCTCTTCCTTAAGAAGCTATTAAAAGAGTTAGTGGGGTAAATATCTTCAATATGCCTTTCCAAAATTATCCTTATTCACTTTAACCTCTAATAACTCAGTTTCTTAAACTTTAATCCCAAAACATCTAATTTACTTGAATTACATCCTTCCTTATAGTTTAATTACACCTAAGTTACACTTATGAATAATTACCAAAATACCCCTCATAGGACTTGACTCCAATAATGGAAAATAATCTAATTTCACCTTATTTTAGTCATCATCCTCATTAATTTTCAAAAATTTGACTAGGGCCAAGGTTGGGGCCTCACAAATCTCCCTCCTTAAAGATGTTTGTCCTTGTAATTCAAGCCGAAGATCTGTACCATCATTTTTATCAACTCTACAAAACTATGCTTTAACTATAAACAATTTCGACCATAAGTCCTTTATACCCATAAACAAACTCATCCATTGATAACTGTAATACCTTTCTTTAGTATCCAATTACTCTTATACTCATTATATTTTCTATCAGTTTTCCCTTTTAGCTAGGGCTAAAAAATATTGTATGGTACTATTCATGTCTTATCATATGATGTGGGATGCTATGCAACGCGTGAATGATTTCATGTGTGCAATAGAATACAAATGTGTATTCTCATATACTATACATGTTCTATCCCATCTCGATATAATGAAATATGTTTGATTGCCCATACTAATTAGGAAAACTCTGACAAATATATAGAGCATCTTACAACGCTCAATATATCATCAAAACAATGCCAAAAATCAAAAAGCTCATCTATACAAATAATCTTTTCCTTAAGAACCATAATAGAGGAATCCAAATATACTTATAATTAAACTTATGCTATACTTCAATCATGGAACCTAAATGCATATAAGCACTTCCAATATCAGAGAGTGTGAAATGTGGCAATTCTTTCAATATCGTCTCACTATCTCTGAACCATAACCCTACTAGTTACTCAAATATAGGCAAAACCATAGGTCAAACTTTTATAGCAAATCATCCAATTTCAAGTTATAACAATATAACATGTTGATATCTGCTCTAGACCAATCCATCAAAATTTCCAAGAAAAAAAATCCTAATGTCTTATTGCCAAGAAAAGGCTAAACCCGGGTGCTCTGATACCACTAATTGTAGCACCCTAATCCATAAGATATGTAGAACCATCAATACTGATATTAATCCTAAGATAAATTGATATATAATAATGATATAAGCTATAATTACATATAAACTTCTTAGCCAAAACAATACTCCAAAATAATAAAACATTTACGTATAAACCATTCATCGTAAAATGAAACCTAAGAATAAAAACTGCACAATTCTAGCTCTCCTCTTTTGTGCTAGTCGAGCTACAACTGCTATTTATCTATAATAAAGCTTAACCTGATACCTACATAGATAATAAAACCTGTGTTAAGCTATAAAGATTAGTGGGGAACAAAACTCTATGGACAATCTCATATGAAATCCATCACATCAAAGGCAAGTACCAATAATTTTAAACAATTGACGTGTACACTAACCCGTTGATAACATATACTATGCTTATAAAACTTCAGGTTTTAAGTAAACTTATCTGACTCCTGAAAATATTATTTAATCCCTTAGTTCAAAGCCATTGCATGATCTAATAATTAGCAGTAAAGCACATTTATAAGTCAGGCTTATTTTATAACAATTTATAGCAAGCATTACATGTTTTCCAAAACATATATGTTTATCAAACTAATGATAGGTACAAGGCTTACAACAATTTAAGACTTGAGGTACACTCATCTAGCCTCATAAAACCTTTCAAATCATTTTTCCATATGCATATAATTTAGCTTTAGTTAACTATAGTATCTCTCTTATTTTATAAACAACGTATATAGATATCAAAAGTGCCAGTTATGTATGATAACCATGAGAACTATAGATAAGTTATAGTTATCCATTGAAATACTATTATGCACAAATCTTGCATGAACATCTTACAATTTCAAGTTTAGGATGCATTTTGAAAACACAATCACATTTATACACATATAGAAATAAAACACAGTATCATGTTGATCCATATATCAAACATTAACTTACAATAGAGTGATATGAAGTATAATTGAGTAAATAGCATATGATCATAGAAATATGTATTTAGTAACAGGATTACTTGATTTGGCAACTAGAATATGCAATGTCATATGCATACATTTAAAGATTCCAGATGCATATGCGACTTAGTATCTATATAGGTAAATTTTTGGTGCATTTATTCCATAATATAATAACGATACTAGCCTGCCTAAGTTCTTATTCCAAAAGTGGATAATAGGAGAAATAGATACCAATTGGTAACAACTATAGATACCCAAAGGTATCAACTATAGATATTCCAAGATATCGAACGATTGACCCAAATAGGGCCAAGATATGTTTCCATCAATGAACGAACAATAGACCCAAAAGTGGCTGATGGTAGTAGCTGCAATGATATGCCTTTAGGCATGCCTATCTAATCCACAACTGAAGTAAGACCTGCAGGCTAAACAATACCCATAAACATTTTTATGTTATCATCATTATCCTTTCACATAGCAATATTGGCCTAGAGCCATGACTTAAAAAAATGCAAAATTGCATAATCATGCAATTGTATAAATGTTCATTTACTTATGTTGCAGTATTTGCAAGATTCTACAAGAGAATAATAACGTATAGTCTTTAGACCAAATAATCCATTTCATCATAATTAACAAAATGTATGATTCATGTAAGACAACATAAAAGTGCAACAATTGAGCCATGTAAACCCTTTTCATATTATCATTACATACTTTATGTCGTTATCTAATAAGATATTTATAAATATGTAGCAATGATTGAGTGTCATGCAATACCAGCTTAATGATCAATATTCTAGGAACCTAATGCTATTAACATCAAGGAGCATGATGTAAGGACCCAATTATGGCCCTAACTAGATTATAGTAATTAATCATGATTAAAATTTACATTAATAAAGTTAAGTCATATAAAGGGTATATTGGTAATTATGCAAAGGTGTATTGGATTGTAGCTAAAATATTAAGGAAGGATGCAATTGAATTAAATAAGAAGTTTGGGGTTAAATGTTAAGAAAATAAGTTTAAGGGTTAAAAATGTATAAGCGCATTATGGGATTTTCCTTGGGAGATATTTACCCCACCACCTATTTAGGGCTTATAGAGATTAGGAGATCGACATTTTGGAGGGATCTCTCTCTCTCTCTCTCTCTCTCTATATATATATATATATATATATATATATGAGGAACTAGGGTTTTGGTGTTTGGCTTCATAAAGGAGAAGAGAGAAACCATAAGTAGTAGAGCTAAATCTTGAGGATTGAAGGAGATGAAGCTTGAATTTAAGGTACGAGATTTGTTTTTCAGCTGTTACTATATGTATTTTCCCTCATTTGTTGTATGTGTTTTCTTAGTGAGATTAAGGGCTCAATCTAGTAAGTTTTGATGAGTATAATATGATTTGAGACTTAAATGATCATTTAAGTAAGTGTGAAGGTAAGATTTGTGATTTAAATTCATGTCTGTATAATCGGAATTTCTAGTTTCTTATTGTTCTTCTTCATACACGGCCAAGCATGCACTTATTCTTGAGAATGCATGGCCACTTGTTGTTCTTCTTCTCCATGCACGACCAAGCATGCATTTGTTCTTGAGAATGCACGACCAATTAGGCTTTTATCTCTTTAATTACAAGGCCAATTATGCTTTTATCTCTTGAAGTACACGGTCAAGCATCCATTCTCTTCATGGGATACACGGCCAATCATCAATTCTCCTTATGAAATGAACGGCAATCATCCATTCTCCTTATGAAATGCACGACCAAGCATCCATTCTCTTCATAGGATGCACGACCAATCATACATTTTCTCTTTGGGAATGCACGACCACTTGGCCTTTCTTTCTATGAAATGCATGACAAAGCATGCTTTTCTCCCCTCCACAGCATGGTCATATGTACTTTTTCACTCATTCAAGTATATTCTCATCCCAAGATTTAAGCCATGTAATTAGATCTTGAACACAATATTATGTGGTCTATAAGATCCTTAAAAGAGCAAGAATTGAAGTAAATGGGCTAGTAATAAGTATGACTGATGATAAATAGTTATTAAGTGGAGGTTGATATGTTATTTGATTAGTGAAGGGGAAATAGGTTATGAAAGTCTTTTCTAATGCTAAAGTCTATAAGGATATGAATTAGAAAGGCATGTATATAACATGAATTATTATAGAAATTATAAGACATAAATGCTATTATAATAGGAAGAAGATTTAATTAAGTTGTAAGTTACCCAAAGTCACTTGTGAGGTGCATAAAGCATGATCACTTAATTGAGGAACCCCCACATATATATAAAGAATGCAAATTTTAAGGTAATTAAACATATTGAGTTAAGTAATGATGGTTCACTTGATCTCTAAATTAGAGCGACTTGCCATGGCAATGTTAATATGAATTATGTTGTTAAAAGGTATGCTAAGGCCTAAAAATCATAGAACTAAGAAGAGCATGAGGCAACATAGTAACTTAAATGATATGCTATTCAATGTGTCATATAAAATTGGCATAAGGTATGCACTAGGTCAAGGAACGATTATGTCTAAAATACTATGATATAACCTAGTGATAATAAGTGAATAGTCGTAAGGTTACATGTCCAAGTTAAAAGAAATGGGACATCACATTTTATGATAAATTATGAAAATGTAGAAGCTTGTTTACACTCAAGGTCACAAGAAGAATTTAATGATTAGCAGTAATGTGTAATAACCTGCTTACTTATTTGCTCATGCCTATAATACACTATATAGCATAAGAGCATCTGTAGTGTGTCAACAACTTAAATGAAATAAGCTCACATAACTTACCTAAGTATAAAACACAAGTAAGAGGATTGAAAAATATATGATTATGTTAAAGTATATAACTTGTTATCTATAATCTGATAGACCATTGAAGTGAATCAAGGGACGAAATATGAACAGGTATTGACCTTTAAATTGTAAGAGAACCTATGCATATTACTACTATATGGATCATAAATGCATGAGTATTGCTTTAAATAATTAAGTTTTGATTTAAGTTATGATGATATAGGAAAGCTACTCAAGACAAATGGTAACAAGGTACGTCAATGAGAATTATCAATTAGTTATGTAATTCAATGTTTTATAATTGATGCTACCATGATATGATGAGTAGTTTGACTTATTATGTTATCAGATATGAGTACTTATGTACTGCTATGATTCGAGTTGCCTTTATATACACACACACATATATATGGACATGCATATAATGCTATGAAGATTTTTAGTTGTAAGAACTATACTTTCATAATCACCTTATTGGCTTCATGCATAATATCAAGTATGATGAGATAAATCGACGAAAGTAATAGTTTTTTGTGTTTGCATTATCATGTAATCCACTATGTGATGGCATGACTGACATCCATGTATAATGGAGCTTAAAGCTCAACATTGATGTATGATAAGAAGGATATGCAATCTTTATGAATTATGGTTTGAGGCTAAATAATACATTAAGTAACAAAGAACATGATGAATCAAAGATGTTCCTAAAGGGGTTAAGTCTGCGAGTCTTAGTTCAATTGTGGATTAGATAGGCATGCCTAGAGGGATACAGTCACAACTACCATAGTTGACCCCGTTTGGGTCTTACTCCTTAATAAAATCATTGTTCGATCCTGTTTGGGTCCGTAGTTTATTCTTTGCTGGAACCATTATTTGACCCCGTTTGGATCCATTGTTTGATATCTTTAGATATCCATAGTTTGATACCTTCGAGTATCCATTATTCCTGTTATCCACCTTTTGAACTAGTACTTAGGCAGGCTATTAATGATGATAAAAAGTACACAAGATGAAGTAAAACATGCATTAATTGCTCCACTTATGTAATGTAAGCATGATGAATGACCTATAGACATGTATTAATTGTCTTAATTTCCTTTCAACTTTAAACTATTCTTATGAAATTAAATGTCATGTTTTGTAATGCAAGATTGAGATGCCTCACAGTAATTGAGGAAGGTTCTCGTGTGAGTACCGATGTGAGTTGATTCCACCGAGAATATATGGACCCTAAAGCGTACAATATAGTACTAAAATTTATATAGACTATAACATGTGCACAAAGTTTCATGTGCCGTGTTTATGAAATGCATGCAAGTGACATCGAGACTTTGTCTAATAATCATGATATGTAATGCTTGTTCTTTGTGATCACATGCAACTCCATCAGTCTGTTTATTTATATATAAACATTTACATACATGTAGGCATAATGATAACATTCATTTAACCAAGTGCAATGCATGACATAAAATGATGTTGTAAGAGAATTAAGTTACCAGGCTAAGATAACATGAAGGATGTAAAGCTATGAATCTAATATGAAAAATTTTATGATATATGTGAAGTAATCATGCCTACTAGGATTACTTGTAGATGTTATATGAATTAAGTACGCCCTTATACTATGAATTAATGTCGAATGTATATCTTATGAGAACAATGTAATTTAATGCATTAAGTTGAAAAATTTGGTACTACTAATAATTATGATGTCTATACTCATAAATAAAAAGGACTATAAGATGCATGATTTACACTAATGTTAAAAGAAAAAGGTAAGACTATGATAAAGTTATGAATGAATAAGTTTTCAGGAAATGTGATGAGTCACATATCGCATTAAATTATTGTAAACATGGTATTCATTAGTAAGGTTTAAAGACTCCTTCTTGATTTTCACTGGGATATAACCACTGTGATGACTTATATGTTTTCCATGATCTGGTGAAAGTTTTGATATACTCTAATTATAAGAGATTATCTATAGAGTTTTGTTTCCCTACTAAGCTTTATAGCTTAGCATGGGTGTGTTTATCCGTGTACGTTTTAAGGTAAGCTCTAGAGGATCGGGCAAGATGCAGTTGCCTTGAGGATTTTAGAATACTTGAAGGCCGTTTATGTTATGGTTATTTATCCATAATCTTGATTATTTTATTGTGGCATGTAATTATGGCCTGTCCTATAATTATTATTATGTTTGTCTGATCTTTACTAGGTTATGATGATGATTGATGATTATCCATGGTTAGTGGATTAGGGTGTTACACATGAAAAATCCATAGCTGTAATCAATTCAAAAGCATGTATACATATACTCACAACATATTACTTATTTGATAGGTTCATTAAGTTTCTTAGTAGCTAGTGCAAGCATACTCATCCATATGCATGTTATCATAGGACAAACAATATGATTTAAAACCATATGTTGATAATACTTATACTAGTCATGATAATTCATGCCTTACCACAATATTATCATAGGAATGAAATCTTATATATATAATCCTACCAACCATGGGTGCATGAAATAGCAGGTAAGCAAATAATCATTTCAAGAGAACGTACCTATATGGTTCACCAAAACTATCTTTCCTGCTTTATTATACTCAATTTAATTATCACACCTTCCACTCATCCAATACATCAGATACATGCATATGGGTTCAATAAGAGAATCTCACTTATAGATGTATAATCTTAAAACACTTATATATATATATATATATATATATATATATATATATATATATATATATATATATTATAGCAATTGCGTGTAAATGCTTAGCATTTAGCCTTCGATTACTCATGATACTAAAATAGCATAAACATGCCACTATATCCAATCAACTCATAATAATGGTACTCATTTAGTTATTTAAGCATCAAACAAAGTTTCATAAAGATAGACAATTTTGTTTCAATATTTCTCAATTCATTATACATTAAAGCATTTCCATTCTTCACATATTTGTATCACGTTTATAGTAATAACTTGTTACTATACTTTACAATCTAAACTTTCACTTATTTCATATTGTAACACTCAAGTTCCCCTTTTATAGTTTATTAGATCATGGTGATCAATAATTTATGTAGACAATAGTTATTCAATACCATTTCTCCAATATAATAACCAAGTAAATTCTCACTATAATTCCTTATATTCATACCCTTGGCTATGTATACTAATAACTTGAGTAATTAAGGGGACTATATTACTTATAATACTTTGAAAAATATACCAAAACAAGTGCATATGAGTATAGATGAAAAGGTTGGAGTTACAGCACAATAGGGAAAAAAGCCTGGGCAAGTAGCAACCATTCACTCGGCTGAGTGATTATGGCACTTGGCTGAGTGCTCATAACACTCGGCTAGTATCCAGATCACTCCACCAAGTGACGATGGCACTCGACTAAGTGCTCCCATGCTGCCCACCCAAACCTGCAAATGCCCTCATTCCTTCCCACAATCATCAAACATACTTATATTCATTCACCATTACTCACTTTCCAGCATTAAACCTCAATCATCTAAGCTTACCTTATCTTTAAACATCTTTAATCAAATTATTAAATTACAATCCAACAAATCTTAACTTATTTCATGAATTTCATGTAAAATTCAACTATAAGCAACATATTAAGCCTTTGGGCAATTAATGGCTTCATACTCCATTAATAGCCCTCACATGCCATTTGAGATTTGCTAGTAATGTCTAAACTCTTTACATTAGATCCAAACTAGCATTATCACGAAACTAAAATAATGATCTAATAGAACAAATTTATAATTTTATTAACTATACTATCTGTTCTCCATTCAATTCTATAACTTTTTGTTCTGCAATTCTTTTATCCTTTATTCATCCTCTTTAACCCCCTAAAACTTAAACCAAGCCACATTCAAGAAGTTCATCAACTACCTAACCATAATGTTAGCTATATATCTTTAATCTCAATAAAGAGAGCATATACAAGAAAGAAAGATTCCATCACAATCCCATACATGCCTTTCAATTTAAACCAAGTTCCCATTCCTGGTATTAAGGCTTCAAATCTTCCTTCCCAACTCTTGATCCATCCCTTAAAGGTTGATTCTTCCCTTACACAAGAAAGATAACAAACATTATCTCTTAATTCCTGAAGTCCATAAATTAAATAAAAAAAAGAAGAATGATCTTTAAGAGGAGGAAACATCACCCTTGAGAGATGAACTCATCAACCCCAAGCTATACACCTTTTTACATCCAAAACTAGAAGAGACAGAGAGAGAGATAACGAGGTTGCATCTCCCATCTCTCATCCCTAAAAAGCTATTAAAAGAGTTAGTGGGGTAAATATCATCAATTTGCTTTTCCAAAATTACCCTTATTTACTTTAACCTCCAATAACTCAAGTTCTTAAACTTTAACCCTAAAACTTCTAATTTACTTTAATTACATCCTTCTTACTAATTTAACTATACCCAAGTTACACACATGCATATTTACCAAAATAACCCTCATAGGACTGGACCTCAATAATGCAAAATAATCTAATTTCACCTTATTTTAGTCATCATCCTCAATAATTTTCAAAAATCTTATTATGCCCAATGTTGGGGCCTTACACCTTTCACCATATCTCTCTTATTCATCATAGCTCTCCTTCCTTCCTTCCAGGTAGTTTCATACTTCTTTAGGTATGTCCTTACTATTTAAAGGTATATGCCCCTTATGGGTTTTCATACTATCTTTTCTTAGTAAAATACATGTCTTTTTGGATTTTCACATATTTCTTTGCCTTATTTTTTCCTAAGATAAACCCAACTCTTCCCAGTAGCTTTTATTTTCTAGGTGTGCTTTATGAGAAGCTGAATCTATTATCAAAGCCCCATTCTTGAGTTATGTCACATTTTAACATTTACAGCTTGGGTTTCGATCAATTCAATAAGTAGTTGATTGGCTAGGCTATTTAATGGATATTGACATCATATTTAGGTGCACCTAGTTGCCTATTACTTCTATAGTTCAAGATAGAGCTTCAGGGTATATCTCTCTATGTGGACTGTATTTGGCCATGTTTTATGTGACTGCCCATTGTGCTCATCAGTTTGGGGATCGCCAAAACATTGTGAAGCGTTCACTAGGATTTTGAGGTGGCATTCTCACTACCAATTTCTTGATAAAGTACTATCATAGGATTTGGACCCATCTTCCACTAAGCACCTCTATTCTTGAGATTGATGCATGCGATTTCAGCACTTTTGATTCATACAAGCAATGGGTTACCAGTCTAGCTATCAATAATAGGCTTTCTTATCTTAGAAACCTTGTTGGGGAGAAATAGGTGATGCAGATAGATTAGGTTGGATACCATTATAGATTATATTTTTTATTTCTGTTGGACTTTTCAATTTTGAACATGTAAGTGAATATGCTACCTTTGTTACATGGATGATTGCTTACACTGTATTTCTTTTTGATTTTAGTACACATGACCATTGTTTGATATTAGCTTAATGACATATATTATTCAATCTCAAAATGAAAATTTACAAACATCACAAATCCTATCATCATCAGCCCTTTCAGGTTTTTTTGATTGATAATTTTCTTTAAGCCTTTAATTTTTGTTGGGGATGCCTTTTTCCATTTATCACCCAGGCAAGATGCCTAATTTTAGCAAGGTTACCATTTCTTCAATTTTTAACCCATAAGGCATTTATTCTCTTCTTTTTCTCTTTTAGTCTTTAGCCATGGAACCTTTTAAGCCTATTCACATTCACTAGTCTCTGAACTCATTGCCATACTGTTTGATAGAATGGCAGTACCTTTGGATAAAAATTTTTTAAGTATAAAAGGTACTTCCTATGTTGACCTAAACTTGCCTTAAATATCTAGGATCACTTTTCGTATTTACTTAAACACCGGATCCCCTTCTTACAGTAGGTGTTTCCTAACTTTCTTTCGAAATGAATGAAAAATCTCTTTTGATAAACTTAATTATGATAGTAAGCTCTTATCCTATCATTTTTAATAAGTCAGGCTATGATAGTCTCTATCTAGCCTATTCAACTTTTGGCAATTTAGCTTCTAATACTACCCTTAATAACGGGTTCTCAATCTCTACTGATAGTACTGCTTTTACCCTGTATGACCAAGAAATAAAGGGACCCTAATTAATGTTCTAGCTGAGGTCCTATAACCCCATAGTACAAATGGTAGTTTGTTAGCCTAGTCTTTATAAGTTCGAACCATCTTGGCTAGAATCTTCTTTATATTCTTATTAGCTACTTCGATCACTCTATTTACTTGAGGCCTATAAAGAGAAGACTTATGATGTTAAACCCCATACTTGATAAGCATCTGCCTGGTTTGACTTGAAAATTATAACCTATTATTTGACATAATATGATGAGGCAAGCCATATCTATATATCAAATTCTTCTTAACGAACTTAGCTATATCCTATGCATCCACTGTCTTAAAGATTCTTTTTCTACCCATTTGGTGAAATAATCAATGGCCACTATGATGAATCAATGTCCCTTTGAAGTAGGTGGATGGATCATTCCCATAATGTCTGTTCCCTATGTGGTGAATGGCCATGGTGATGTGAGATTACATAATTCGAACATTGGTAAATGCCTTAAGTCTGCATAATATTGGCGTAATGATAACTCCAATTCAATGTCTAGTTTTCGTTAATTTTTAGTTCAATTTCCAGTATCTTTTTTATGTCTTTTGCTTTGTTTTGCTTGTATTTAATAAATTATTCCCATTCTCAGTTAATGTTAGCTTTTGTGTGTTTTAGAAAGGTTTTGATGGAATTTTCTATCTAATTGTGTATTTTGTAGGTACCTTATGTTTACTAGATTTACCTAATAATCGTGACCTATATTTCCTATCAAAATGCGTTGTTTTAAAGTATGTTACGGTCGGCAGTGCATTTGTTCGTATAGAGTTATTCACCATGACTATGGACATCTTTAGTATAGAACCAAGAAAATAAGTACCTCACAGATACCAAGTTTCTGGTAATGATCATGAGGTAGTCAAGCAGTCAATCCAGAATGCAAATGAGAGCTATGTCATGGTCATCAAGTTTTTGGTAATGACCATGACCCCCTATTCAGAAGTAGATCAAAGCCACCTCATGATCGGTAGGAATTTCCTAATAACCATGATTCATGTCAGTTAAAAAAGGGATTTTTAAGTAGGTCACTGTCAGTATGAATTTCCTAATGATTGTTACTTTTTTGGCCTATAAATAGCAAAATTTTATGCAGAATCATTAGTTCTTTTCTTTTCCTGATCTAGGGTTTCATTTCTTCTTTTCTTTTATTCCTTTGTTAATTTTCATGCATAGATACATAGGTTTTACATGAAAATATAGAGATTTATAGCAAAATACTTAGATTAGACACAAATATATAGCTTAAAAGCTTAGATTTACATATTTTAAAGCTCATTTCCATTAAAGCCTTAGAGAAAATATTGAAGAACTTAGGATTTAGCTGGGTTTCCTTTTGCACTAAATTTTAAGGTTTATTCTCTCATTTTTTCTTTTTATTTTGTAATGGGTAGTGAGTAGTATTTTAGTTATTTTGGGGATCTTTGAATCCCCTATCTATAATGTGAATATTGAACATATTTTGAGGTTATATATATAAATGAATGGCTTATTTCACTGTTGCTCATTGTTAGTTCATGGACTTTTATATTCTCAAGTTATTTTCTAGTTTAAATGAATGGTTTTTATCATATATATTTGTTTGTTGTTAAGCTTGTGTGGTTTGAATGCTTTGAATGGTTCTTCTCAGTTCTTCTATCATGAATGCTATCTATTTTAGATTGCTCCAAAATATGACTCTAGATGTGCAGTATTTTATGATTTTAGGACTAGAGTGTGCAGTGAAATAGATAATTTTTAGATTATTTAGCTTCAAAATGGGAAAGCAAATCTAACTTAGGATTTAAGACTTATGCTTAGGCTAATTGAAATGCATTCTCCAGAATGGGATGCTTTACAATTAGAGTAACTTGCTCCAAAATGGGATACTTAGGTTGAGAGGGTTATACCGAATTCATTTATATATAACATTAGGTAAATTAATTCATATTGGGTATGGGGTAAATGAGTGAACCTGAGCAATGCTTCTTTTATATTGATTTTTATACTTGTTAATTTTTCCATAGCTTAACTCATACTAAAATTTACTATTAGTCTCAATTTAACAAACTTCCATTGCATATTTTAGTTATTTAATTTCTACATTATAGATAATAGATAACTTATACACATAAAATAATTGAGAATTCTTTAACATATATTTAGTTAACAAATCTTGCACACACAATCCCTTGGGTATAATATCTCGAAGTCTTAAAAATACTTCATTTTATTACTTGTTGATCTAGTGCACTTACAAGGCTTGCAACAAGATTTTAGCACTGTTATCGGGGATTGGCATTGTTTGTGAGTTTTGATTTTTATTTGTATGTATTTTTTTCTTATTTTATTCTTTTTGACATAATTATGGTGTATAAACATATTGAGATAAGAGTAAGTGGCACCTTATGACCCTGAAATTGAGAGGATTTTACTTCAATGAAGGAGAGCTAATAAAGAGAACAAAATGAAACTATATCCTTCTATTAATGAGTTTCCTCCTGAATATGAATAAGTGCTGAGGGCTCAAGGAGGAATGTCAGGTAGACATAGAGAAGAGATACCTAGTTAGAGGACTATTAGAGATTATGTTGTTCCAAAGTGGAATGAAGACCATAGGACTATTGTGTCACCAAGAGGGGTATAATTTGAGCTTAATCCAGCCACCATCATTATGGTATAGAGAAATCAGTTCTCTAGTTTAGTGGTGAAAGATCATACTTAACACATTGATATATTCTTAGAGATCAGAGACATAATTCAAATTTCGAGTGTTACTACTAACTCAGTTAGATTAAAGTGTTTTCCTTTCACTTTGATTGGAAAAGTGAGGGAGTGGGTTTAGATGTTACAAAGCCAATCAATATGGTCATGGGATCAATTGTAAAATAAGTTTCTGATGAGATTTTTCCCTCTGACCAAGACTACAAGTATTCATAATAGCATAATGGGGTTTCACCAGATGAATGAAAAGCCTCTTCATAAGTCATAACAGAGGTTTAGGAGCCTATTAAGGAGCTATCAACACCATGAGATAGTTGTTTACCAATTGAAGACCATATTCTATGTTTGAGTTACACCGCAAATAAGGTCACTATTAGATGCATCATATGGAGGCTCTTTCATAAATAAGTTGCCTGAATAAGCTTTTCATTTGTTAGACGAGCTGGCAGCAAATGATTCTCGATGGACTACTACTAAATCAACTCCAAGGAGGCAAGGGGTGCATTTTGTAAATGAAGTTGCATTGCTAAAGGCACAGTTAGAGTTCATAAAGAAAGAGTTAAGTAGTTTGAAGGTACAAAATGTAGCTTTAGTGGCTCAAAAGAGTGGGTCATATGAAGGCAGACCATTTATTTAAGAGGGTCAAGCTATGGGAGATGTGAATACGGTGGGATATTATCAAAGAAATGATCCCTATAATTCAAACAATTCGAGGTGGAGGAATCACCCGAATTTCTCTTGGAAGGATGGAAATCAATATGTCTTATCTTCTTAACCACCAGCAAGAGCTCCTTTCAACCAAAATGCTCATTATAACTACAACAAACCTTACTAACATCAAGCAGCCACTCATTACCAAGCTCCATATCTACCACATCACCACCAAGGGCAAAATTCAAACCAGCCTCAACGACAAGTATATCACCCATCAGGATATCAACCAAGAACACCTATGAATAGAAAAAGCCTAATCTTGAACACATGCTAGGTAGTTTCATGAATAGTCAATAGCAATTTATGAGTAGTCAGCAGTAATTTAAGGCTAATCAAGAGACAAGGTGGAAATCACAATAATAATGGAATCAAAATCAAGACGCGTCTATAAAGAACCTAAAAACACAATTTAGCCAGCTAACAAACTCAATATCTAATAGAAAACAGGGGCCTTTTCATTTAAATATGGACTAAAATTCCAAGGAGGAGGCCAAGGCAATTACACCAAGAAGTGGCAAGCAGGTAACATAAGGAAAGGAGAAAGGCAAGTTACCTTCATCATCATCTCATATAAAGGAGCCTACACAGTAGGTAAGTGACTCTAACCCTAGGGCTAAGGTAAATATTGATGCTTCAATAATTGACAAAGGTAAAAGTATAGTGAAGCCCAACATAAAGGATCTTGACATAAATAGGTTGCCATTTTCTGCTATAGCTAGGAAGGAAAAGAAAAATTAGCAATTAGCTAGGTATCTATAAATGTTCAAGAAATTACACAATAATTTACCTTTTGCTGAAGCCTAAGCTCACATGCCCAACTACACTAAATTCATGAAAGAGCTTTGTTCTGATAAAAAGAAATTATAAGGGTGTGGGACTATGCAACTTATAGAAAATTGTAGTGCAATAATAATGAACAAGATTCCACAAAAATTGGAAGATCTAGGTAGCTTGACTTTATCCTATGAAATTGGTGAACTTTTTATTAGAAATGACTTGTGTGACTTAGGGGTCAACATTAATTTAATACCATATTCAATCTGAAAGAAACTCAATGTAGGTGAATTCAAGGAGATAGGAATGATGCTCCAACTTATGGATAGGTTAGTGAGAAAGCCAAGAGGGGTAATAGAGGATCTACTTGTGAAGGTATGAAAATTCATTTTCCCTGTGGACTTTGTAGCCATGGAAATGGAGGAAGATAAGAAGGTGCCACTCACTATGGGGAGACTATTTTCTAATACAGTGAAAACTTTGATAGATTTTCATGGTCAAAAGGTCACCTTGCAATTCAATAATGATAAGTTGCTAGTGGAAATGAATAAACCTCGAAAGCATCCATCAAGTGATTAATTTAGAGGAGTCAATCTACTTTGTGGATAAAATGGATGTATGTGTAGAGGAAATTTAGGAGAAAGTATTGCTAGATGATCCATTAAATTTGAGTTTAATGCATTCTTTGAAGAATAAAGAGTTGGTTGAAGCAGGAGGAGAATTGATGGTAGCAGTGGAGAAAGATTGTGAAGAGGAACAAAAGAGAGATCCAAAATCTAAGTTAAAACCCCTTCTTCCTCATTTAAAGTACATATTTTTAGAACATATAACAAAACTAGTAGTTATCTCCTCTATGTGGTCAGGTTTTGAAGAAGAGATGTTGCTTGAAGTAGTGAAGAAGCACAAGGAAGTGATTGGATGGGAGACATCAAACCTAAAGGGTATTAACCCAAGTTATTGCACTCATCGGATTTCTATGAAGGAAGAATACAAACCAGTAGCTCAAACCTAAAGGAGGCTCAATCTAGTAATGTAGGAAGTGGTTAAGAAAAAGGTACTCAAATAATTTGATTTAGGTATAATTTACCCAATCTCTGATAGTAAATAGGTTAGTTTCGTGCAATATATTCTTAAAAAATGGGGAATGACAACGACTTAGAATGATCTTGATGAACTCATTCCAACTCGTACAATTATAGGTTGGAGAGTATGCATAGATTATAAGAAATTGAACAATGCAACTAGGAAAAATCATTTTCTATTGCCATTTATTGATCAGATGTTAGAGATGCTAGCAACGAATAGGTTCTATTATTTCTTAGATGGGTATTCAGGATATTTGCAAATTTTCATAGCCCCTAAAGATCAGGAGAAAACAACCTTTTCCTGCCCTTATAGCACATTCTAATATAGGAAAATGCACTTTGGACTATTTCAACAGTGCATGATAGTAATTTTCCATTACTTTATAGAGAAATTTATGGATGTCTAATTTCACCATTTATGGGTAAGACTTTGAAAGCTGTTTAAAGCATTTTGATTTGATGCTAAAAAGGTGTGAGAAAACCAACTTAGTATTAAATAGGAAAAGGTGTCATTTTATGGTGAGGGAAGGCATTGTGCTAGGGCATGAAATTTCAGAGAGGGGAATAGAGTTGGATAAAGCCAAGGTAGAAGTCATAGAGAAACTTCTACCCCCAACCAGTGTTAAAGGAGTTAGAAGCTTCTTAAGGCATGCTGGCTTCTACCCTAGATTTATCAAAGACTTTTCAAAAATTGCAAAACTCTTGTGTAATTTGCTTATGAAAGATGCTCCTTTTGAATTTACTAATGAATTTTTATTGGCATTTGAAATTTTGAAATAAAGGCTTACTTTTGCCCCAATGATTATATCTCCAAATTGGAATTCGCCTTTTTGTGCTAATATGTGATGCAAGTGATTTTACAATAGGAGCTATACTCGAACAAATGAGGCAGAAGGTGTTCTATGCAATTTATTATGTGAACCACACCTTGATATACGCCCAATTCAACTACACCACAATTGAGAAGGAACTTTTTTAATTATCTTTGCCTTCAAGAAGTTTAGGCCATATTTGTTAGGAGCTAAAATTATGGTGTGGTCTAACCATGCGGTATTGAGACATCTCTTTGTTAAAAAGGATTTGAATCCAAGGTTGATAAGATGGGTGCTCTTTTTGAAAGAGTTTAACCTGGAGATTAAAGTTAAGCAGGGGCAGGGAATCTGGTGGCAAATCACTTGTCTAGGTTGGAGCACGACCATGTTGAAAAATGGGAGATTTTAGACTTGTTCCTTGAAAAGCTTATATGTGCTTTATTTGTGTGTGAGGCTACCACTCCCTGGTTCACTAATTTAGCTAATTATATTGTAGGTGGATATATACCGAGAGAGTACACATAGCAATAAAGGAAAAAATTAAAGGCTGATACAAAGCACTATATTTGGGACGATCCTCATCTTTTTTACCTATACAATGATCAAATGTTGAGAATGTACTCTAAATGAAGAGCAAGAGGAGATTATCAAAGCATGTTTTAGTGGAGAAGCTAGTTGATATCACGGACACAACAGAACGGTATCCAAAATTCTTTCCTCTAAATTTTATTGGACCACCTTATTTAATGATGTGAAAAAATGTATTCAATCTTGTTTTCGTTGTCAAAGGATAGGCAATATATCTAGGAGAGATGAGATGCCTTTAACCAATGTGCTTAAGGTAGAGATATTTGATTTGTGGGGAATAGATTTTATGGGGCCTTTTTCGATTTCCTAAGGATTTGAGTATATCCTAGTGGTAGTAGATTATGTGAGCAAATGGGTAGAAGTTATGGCCACTAGGACTTACGATGCCAAAGTTATGCTAGAGTATTTAAAAAATAATATATTCAATAGATATAGAGCCCCGAGAGCCATTGTTAGTGATGGTGGTAAACACTTTGTTAACCACCAATTCAAAGCTCTTTTGAAAAAATTTAGAGTGAGCCATAGAGTCACTTTAGAGAAAATAGTTAAAGCATCTAGGAAGGATCGGTGCCTTAAGTAGATAAGGCTTTATGGGCTTATGGTTGTTTTGATTTTCAAGTGCAAAATTGACATAATTTTTTGTTTGCTCGATTGCTGGAGTTCAGTGGTAGTTTTTGGGTTTGAAAAGTAATAAATCTATTTTGGCCTGGCACACCCATAAGAAATTGCTTGAGATAAAGTAGTTTAAGTTTGTTTGATTGAATTTTTTATCTGAGTGTCTTCTACTGAGTGTTATTCTAGTCTCTCTGAATGTTCTTATTTCGAATTGGAGTTTGAGTTTTCAAGATTATGGATGATTCATTTACTTGAGGGCAAGAAAAGTCTAAGTGTGGGGTATTTTGATAACTCCAATTTAGTGTCTAGTTTTAGTTCATTTTTAGTCCAGTTTCCAGTGACTTTTGCTTTGTTTTACTTGCATTTAATAAATTATTCCCATCCTCAGTTAATTCAAGCTTCTATGTGTTTTTGAATACTTTGATGGAATTTTCTGCCCAATTGTGTATTTAGTAGGTACCTTATGGTTAGTAGATTTCCCTAATATCTATGACCTATGTTTTCTATCAAAATACATTATTTTAAAGTATGTCACGGTCAGTAGTGCATTTGTTCATATAGAGGTGTTCACCATGACCTATGGGGATTTTTAGTATAAAACCAATAAAAGAAGTAGCTCACAGTCATCAAGTTTCCGGTAATGAGTATGAGATAGTGAAGCAATCAGTCCAAAATGCAAAAGAGAGCTATATCATGATCATCAGGTTTTTAGTAATGGTTGTGATCCCCTATCCAGAAGTAGATCAAAGCCACCTCATGATAAGTAGGAATTTCCTAATGACCATGACTCATGTCAATTAAAAATGGGATTTTTTTGTAGGTCATGACTAGTATGAATTTTTTAATGACCGTGACCCTTTTTAGCCTATAAATAGTAAAATTTTCTGTAGAATCAGGAGTTCATTTCTTTTCCAGATCTAAAGTTTTATTTCTTCTTTTATTTCATTCCTTTGTTCAGTTTAATACATAGATACATAGTTTTTACATGAAAATAGATAGATTTACAGCAAAATACTTATATTAGACACAAATATATAGCTTAGAATCTTAGATTTACATAGTTTTGAGCTTACTTCCATTAAATCCTTGAAGAAGAAGATTGAAGAACTTGGGATTCAGCTAGGTTTCCTTTTACTATGAATTTCAAGGTCTATTCTCTCCTTCTTTCTTTTTATTTTGTAATGGGTAGTGAGTAGCCGTTTAGTTGTTTGGAGGATCTTTGAATGCCCCATCCATAGTGTGAATATTGAACATATTTTAAGTTTATAAATATAAATGAATGGCTTATTTAACTTTTGCTCATTGTTAGTTCATGGGTTTTCATGTTCTTAAGTTATTTTCTAGCTTAGATGAATGGTTTTTATCATATATCTTTGTTGGTTGTTAAGCTTGTGTGGATTGAATGCCATGAATGGTTTTGCTCAATTTTTCTATCATGAATGCTATCTATTTTAGATTGCTCCGGAATGGAACTGTAAATGTGTAGGATTTTATGGTTTTAGGACTATAATATAGAGTGAAATATATGAGCTCTGGGTTGTTTGGCTCTAGAATAGGAAAGTAAATCAAACTTATGATTAAAGACCTATGCTTAGGGTAATTGTAAGGCTTGCTTCGGAATGGGATGCTTTGCAATTAGAGTAAATTGCTCCTGAATGGGATGTTTGGGTTGATAGGGTTATCCCAAATTTATTTATATATGACATTAGGTAAATTAATTCACATTATGTATAGGGTGGATAAGTGAACCTAAGGAAAGTTCTTTTTATATTGATTTTTATACTTGTTAATTTTTCCATAGATTAACTCAGACTAAAATTTACTGTTAATCTTAGTTTAACAAACTTTCATTGCACATTTTTGTCATTTAATTTCTACATTATAGATAATAGATAACTCATACACATAAAATAATTAAGAATTCCTTGGGTACGATATCTCGGAGTCTTAAAAATATTCCAATTTATTACTTGTCGATTTAGAGCATTTGCTAGGGTCGCAACACATAACTAATATTCTTTGACATACTTAGAACAATTGGTGTCCATTGTGAGCCAAAATGACTCTTGGTGCATCATCTTCTTGACTGAGGCTTCTAACCTAAAAATGCAAGCTTCATACTCTACTTCATTGTTTTGGCTTTGTATCATAGCTTTTTAGCTAATGGCATCTTTATCCTTCCAAGCTGACTAAGATTACTCCTACTCCTACTCCTTTATTGTTCACAACTTTATCAAAGTACATCTACCAACCAAACTTTGTTATGGCTACAACATTTTCATCGGGGAACTTATAAGTCATCTCTTTACCCCCTAACAGCTGATCAACTAAGAGTTTCACTACTGCTCTCCTTTTTATGGTTTTCTTAGAGATGTATTATATGTCAAACTCCAGTAAAATAATTAACCACCTCCCTATCTTTCATAACAATGAAAGAGCTTTTTGCAAATACCTAAGAGGTTTCACTTTTACCACTACTTTTATCCTATAGGAATGGAAGTAATATCTCAATTTCATCGATGCATGTATGGTTGTCAAATAAATCTTTTTAGCTTTTATGTATTTTCCCTTATAAGGAAGAAACTTCTTGCTTAAATAGTACATTGCATACACAAAGTCAAAATTATCTTCTTAAGCCATCATCGCCCACATCAAACTATCTTCTACTGCCAAATACAAGATAGGGGATTTGCCTGCATAAGATGGTATTAAAACTGGTGGATGTACTAAACATTCCCTAATGGTATAAAATGCTTTTTGATAATCCACATTCCAAACCATTGGCTAATTTTTCCTGAGTAGCTTGAATATCAGTTCACAAATTGACATCAACTTGGCTATGAATCCGCTTATGTCCTGAATTCTCTATAGGAATCCTCTAACTTCCTTTTCCTTTTTAGTCACTAGCATTTCACTAATTATGTTTACTTTGTCAAGGTCTACTTCTATACCTCTCTAGCTCACTACATACCCTAAAAGCTTTCTTGATGTGACTCCAAAGATAGACTTCTTCGGGTTGAGATGAAGGTTGTACTTACTAATCCTTTGGAAAAATTTTCTTAATGCCTCAAAATAACCTTCCCGAGTAACTTACTTGATCATCTTGTCATTCACATATACCTCCACTTCCCTATGAATCAGGTCATCCAGTATCTTAGCTGCCATCCTCTGATAAGTGGCACCTGCATTTTTTAGTCCAAAAGGTATAACTTGGTAGGCACATGTACTTGATTCATTATGAAAGTCATATTGATCTGATTCACTATCTTGTTTAGAATTTGATTATATCCTGCATATCCATTAACAAAATTGTATATGGCACAAATGCCTACACTATTGACCAGAATATCTATGTGAAGTAAGGGAAAATCATCCTTAGGACAAGCTTTGCTAAGATCCATATAATTGACACAAACCCTAACTCTTTTGTCCTTTTTTCCTATAGGGACTACACTTGCCAACCATTTAGGATATTGGACTTCAACTAAGAACTTAGACTCTATTTGCTTCCTGACCTCATCTTTAACCTTCTCGGCTTACTTTAACCTAAGCCTCCTAAGTTTTTGCTTAACTGATTTGTACCCTGAATACATTAGGATGGCATGTTCAGCAACTTTTTGATCTATATTTGACATGTCTTCATAGGTCTAAGGAAATACTTTTTCACAATCTTTCAATATTCTCTCAAAATTTTCTCTTTTCAGGAGTTATGTTTGATGCCAATAAAAGTTATTTTGGATTTACTTTTGTTTTCATATTAAATGAATATGTGTTTGTTGAGTTAATGTCAAATATGAATTGTTTGTGATCATGATCATGCATATTATCTAAACAGCAAACATTGTTCTCATTAAAATGCTCAAGAATATAAAAAATATCTATAAAAGTATCTGTTCTAATCTTGTTGGCATCGAATGTCTCTCTAGCCTCTGGATCAGCATTGGAAGGTGTAGACACCGTGACCTAAGGCAATCTAGATCAGGGTTACTCAATGATAAAAAAATTATATATTATCTGGTCTCAAGACACTAATTGTGAATTTCTCACTTTTTCTTAAGGATTTCTCATGATTTTCTAAATATTTCCAAATATTTCCAAGTGTTTTAACAAAGCATACAAAAAAGCCTCATTCCTGGCCTTCAATGGTGATAGATGGTTGTTTGTTACTTGAAGGGCGCCCATCTATAGGTACCTCCCTCCTGAAGGGTTTTTGGTCAAACCCTAGACTAATGGTTAAGGATGCTTATCCCTTACTCGAAGTTTAGTTTTCCCACCTTTTTGGGTTTTTCAAAAATGGTAATTTTTATTCTTAAGATTTTTTCCAAATTTATAGGGGTTTTACATTTGGATTTAGAGTGTTTTAAGGGGATTTTTCAACAAAAACTCTTCCTTATGTATTTATACAAAAATCTAGGGTTTAAAGAAGAGTGAGGAATCATTTTTTTGAGAGCCACCATTAGAGCAGAAGAAAAGTTTCTTTCTCTCTCTAACACTTTAAGCTCTAAATAGCTTTTTTTTAAAACACACCAAGTGAAATGAATTTTAGATTTGATTTTTGGGAATAAAAAGCATGATTTGGAGTTTAAGATCTAGACTACCATCTCTATAAAGTTAGAATATCTCTTGAGGATAATATTATAGGCTCTTATTTTATTTTTTCTCTTTAGAATTTGATTAACATGATCATATAATTCTTTGATGTATATTGGTATGTTTTAATTATTATACTTGAATAATATACATATGTGTATAAGATATGATTCATTTTATGGGTTTTTTAACATAATAGAGGCATGATAATTCCTTTGGTACTCCTCTATTATTGTGTATTTAAAGTTTGATTTTTATCTCTTTTGATCCGATAAAAGTATGGTTTTTTTATGTATTTTTTGAATATTTCATTACAAAAACATGTTTTGACATGATTTAAGTTGTATAAATGCATGTTGAAGTTAGGAATATTTTAAGTATACTTTTTCAACATTTTTGTTGCCTTTCTCTTGTTTTTTATTCTATCCAGAGGTGACAAACAAGAAAATAGGAGGATGGATGCCCATCTATCATTTGATGGATGGGACACCCTCAGCTTATTCTTCCTTCTCATCACTTCATCCTCTTATGACTATCTCTAACATTTTTTTGCCATCCTTGATTGATTATTAAGGAATTATTTCCTATATTTTGTGTCTTTTTATGCATTTTTGCATCACTTATCTTCCCATTATAATACTCAGGTGTAATTTGACATGTCTTTGCTCCTGGAGGATATATATTTGTATTTGATATATTTGTATTTGAACAAATTCCATTTATGTAAATAATTCTTAATTATTTTTTACATTTTTATACTAATTTATTTCCCTTATGTGATTTTTTGAGTGATTGGTGCATTTATGGTTTCGAAGAATTCATTATTTGTTTGCATGGGAAATTGTTCTTCCCTCATTGTTCACCACCTCCATTCTCCAGTGATGCTAATTATTTTTTACCCATTTATTATGGCTTTTTATTGGTTAATTTTTTATTTTTACCATTATTTATTGTTTATTATTCATTGTGGATATATTACCTTTCTTCTGGTTGTAATAGTTATTAAAAAAGGGATTTTTCAAGAATGGTAAAATAAAAAGACATTAAAATGTTTTCTAGTGAATTAATTAGGTTTTTTTTCTAAATATAAGTCAATGTTCAATTTTTGACCTAAAATTCTCACAAAAATAAAGTTCTTTTTGTAAATATACATAAGGGAACCAATGTTCACAAATTAATCAATAGCCTATTTTATGTATGATATTTATTCTCTTTTTGTACCTTATTATTTTAGGATGATTTTTTATCTAATAATCTTAACTAGGAATTTTACTTTATTTACTACTTTTCTTATTTGATGGGATCTTTATTTAATTTTATCGCTTGCATTGTGTGAGATAAAAGAGTGAATTAAATTTAAAAATTACTTATAAATTAACACCTAACCAAGATTCCTAATAAGAGGGACATCCCGAATACTAGTCTCTATTTGGGCATCAAAAGGTCGAGAAAAACTCCATGACACCTACCTTTTTAGACATACTAGTATATGCCTTCATAGATCGACCATCAACCATAGACTAAACTTGATCCCTCTTTCTACTAAAGTGGGCAATTTATTAGTTAAGCGAGCCTCCTCAGATTTCAAACCTTAAAAGCAGGCCACCTAGAATCCAACCAAAATCGAAAGATGGCTCCGACATGTGTCACAGTGGTGACTCCACTGGGAAACAAAGAGGCCTTGCTTTGAAAAGCATCTTGTTTAAGTCCTTTATAAATGGATTTTATTGTTAATCCTAACTCTTTTTAAAATTGCATTCATTCTAGTGCATTGGAATTAAGCTAGATATCCTTTTTAGCCTCGGTACTATCCTAAATCATGCCCTACATTTATTCATTACATGGAGATGTCATGGAGAACAACCAACCGAAGTCCAGTACCAAATTGTATATGAAATGGTATGGGAATTTGGTTGTTATGCATGTGATGAGTTAGACCTATTGGCAGGGACTATGCTTAGGTAGCCCTATTTAACCATTAACTTACATATTAAACCACTCACTTTCCTATTTTATCATTTTTTATACTTAACTTTCATTTAATTACAATATTTCCCTCCAATTATAATTAATTATTTTAATATCACTAATTGAATACATTTATGTACTTCATTTACTATTCACTATACAAATTCTAATTTTGATCCTTAACATGTTATTTTCTTACCACTTTACATTTTAGAACGAATTATTTTCATTTGTTACAAATAAGTTCACTAACATTTTCTTTCCACTTGGGAAATAACCTTCATAGTTTTATTCATTATGTGAGGACCCAACTTTGACCCCGGTGGGAATTATGTGTAATTAATTGATATTGATGGCTAAATATGTTTATGTATAATTATGGTGATTTTGGGTTAATTGAAAGAATAAAATGGATATTATGGGTAGCATTGTGATTTGAAAGTTAAATGGGTCAATCTTATAAGAGAGCAATTATATAAGGAGTTAAGTGGTAATTTTGAATCTTCTATAGATTTCCTCATATGATTTGTAAGAGAGATTGTATTTATATAGATTTTTCTCTCTTCTCTCTCAAAGACTCCATTTCTTTTTCTTGTTTGTGAGCTCTAGCATTTGAGTTATTGTAAGGGATTTTCTTCTTTTTCTCTCTACTTGTTAAAGAAAGGTTTCATGAAAACAAAGTGAGAATTTAGTTTTGACTATTGATTGTAGAGGTAGAGACCAGCAAAGACAAAGGAAAAGGGATTTTTAAAGAGTGAAGGAATCTCAGTAAAAGGTATGGGAATGCTTGCTTGATTACACACTACATGCAGTTGCATCCATCTTAAAAAAGTATACACAGTAGCTGAAACAAGGAGATTTAGGTTCTTTATGAATAGTGCATGTTTATGATCTCTAACCAGTGTAAATCTCCATTTAAGAGGAATGGATTTAACTGAGTTATCTTATAATTAGTGATAGAGATAATACATTTTAATGGTATAGTAAGCATTATGAGAAATCAATTATTGATAGCTAGAAATGAGTTAAGATTGCAGAGTTGCAAGAATCAGGTTCACAGTGCATCACCACTCCACCGAGTGGATAGCCACTCGACCAAGTGGGATACCACTCCACCGAGTGGGTTTTACCACTCTACCAAGCACCCACTTCACTCCACTGAGTGATACATGTAGCACCCTTATCCTATAATCTATACATATCACTTTATCCATCTCATTACACATGTTTTACTGTGCAACATAAACATATACCAACTATACAGAGAACATAAACTCAAACTTAATACCTAAGAGTGCTATACTATTAAAACTTTACAATATACATTAAAGTCTTTTTACAAAGTACAACAACTAATTAACATCTTTACAATATACAAATAGCCCAAAAATAAAAGTTTATACTAGTCTCTCTCGTTGACTTGAGTTGGCCATCCAGCTACAGATATCACCCCAACAACCTACACGGATGAAACACCCGTGCTAAGCTATAAAGCTTAGTGGGGAACTAAAAATATGATAAACGACCACTCACAGTGATCGTCAACAAGCACACAACATGCCTTAAATATAACAATTATTTAATTCAAGAAATTATACATTTACATTCACTTATAGAAATCATAAAGTTCAATGGTAAGAATTTTTATTGACGTTTCAATCACCATATATGATTATACAAGCTCCAACTTCCTTTGGACTTAAGTTCAAACTATTGATAAAATTATTATTTTATTACTCAATGCATAATCATAAAAGTATAGTTATCTATTATTAATTTGATAAACAATCTTCACAGATATTTAAATTATCTTACTTCTATTTTTGTATGTCTAGGATATAAACATATTAGAATTATAGAACAAATCAACACACCCAATTTCCATGAGATTATAATATTACTACAAGCTTACCTTATGTTCCATAGTTCCTTCATCAATCATGTATTGGCATACATATAGAAATAAGGTTTATGATCACAAAGGCATATTTATATATATCATCAATTTAATCAAATTATTAATATAATGCAAATTCATCATTTAACAATTAGCATGCATTTTTGATACTAGTAGTATTACTTACATATATTTACTATTGGGCATTCCTATAGATGCAGGTTTTGTATGCAATAAAAGGAATTTCACATGTAGAATAATATGAAGTCAATTAAGAATTTGCATGCCTTATTAAACTTTTCTTAACCTTTGACAATAAAGCCTGCACTATTCTTAAGAGGTGGATAACGGGTTATACGGTAGTACCCGAAGGTACAAAACTATTGATTATAACGGTGGCACCTGAAGGTACAAATAAGATACCCGAAGGTATTAAACGATGATCCTTTGTAGGGATAAAACTGTATGATAAATTGGGGGACCCAAACGGGGTCAATCAAATAACATGGACCTAAACAGGGTCAATCAAATAACATGGACCGGTCAAGCTGACCCAAGCGAGGTCTGCTATAACCCATACGAGGGTTGTTTAAATTAACTTTAACTTTTAAACCCAAACAGGGTCACTATACTTTTAAATTCAAGTGGACCTAATCAGGTCAAAATGTTCAGAAGCAGTTGCAAGGTACCCTTATAGGCTTTCCTATCTATCCACTACCTATACTCAACGTAGGCAGTAAAATCTCTTTACATTATCTTTTCTTTATTCATTCATATATATGTATACACATGTATACTCTTATATAACTATGTATAAGGAAATCATATACATGCTCACGTATAACTTTCTATAAATATGTGATCATATGCACAATTCGGTATTGCTATTCTGTACTTTTTTCTTTTCTCATCATATACATATTGATGTTCATACATATATATTCATGTATATATACGAGCATGGTGTCATAGATATAAACATATAAATTTTCTATAAACATATTATCTTGAGCACAATTAAGTATTACTATTTTGTACTTATAATCCCTTCAAATCAAGTAGCTATTTTACTTATGTAATATGATGATACATAACATCATGCTCTATTGAGTTCCTTTAATCAATGATATGTATGATAATGTTCACAACAGGTTAACCTATATGCGTACATACATGTATGACTATATATATATATATATATACACACACACACAAACACACAATCACACTCAGGTATCAAATCAAGTAACTGTAATTATATAATACTGTAATCATTTACCTTAACATATTATTCAGTAGACATAAGCATATTGGCATAATCATATTAATTGAAATAAGTAATTATCCATATGCTAGTTCATGGTCTTGTTGCATACTATATTTCCTAAACTTTTACACACTTATAGCTTTAGTTTATAATATTATCATAACTTTTTGTAGTATATATATATATATATATATATATATATATATCATCTAACACCATAGTCATGTATAAATTTACAATACCATTATTATTACCTATAATTATACAACCAGTAATGTCATCATTTTATGAACAAATTACTGTAAAATATCATATTATTATTATTACATGTAGTACATTTATACATCAAAGAATTAGGTTATAGTGAATAAGACAGATTTTTAGTTCTGTTTAACATTTTAATTTTGCCATGCTAAATGGCTGAATTAACCAAATTGGACTTTTAAATAATAATCTTTTATATCACTAGTTTCTCATGCTTCAAATACCAGTCAAATAGGACCATTAAATTAGGAGTTATAACCCAAAAATTACAGACTGTCCAAGAGTGCATTTTTTTTTAAATAGTTTGTGTGACCATATTGAAAAATTCGTGGAACAAAATAAGTATAGAATTGAACTAACATTTGTTCAAAAGAATTGTACTCCTGTAAGTCTATTTTAACTGGAATTTTGTCCCATTGCATTTTGAGTTTTCTATCGTAAGTTATAAGAAAAATACTACAAGCTATTCGTTAACACTAGACAGCAGTTCACAATAACAAAATCAGTTTTAGTTACTAATTAGAAAATTCATAGAAGAATGTTTGTACAGATTTAAGCCAACCTTCTTCCACGAAAATTTTTCTCCTATAAGTCTATTTTATCCAGGATTTTTTCTCATAGGATTTAAACTTCTCTATCAAACATTATTTCAAAGATACTGGAACCTGCTCTCTACAACTAGACAGCATCTCACTTTGAATTTCAAACAAAAATAAAAAATACTTAGGGACAGAATCACATTTAGGTTTCTTAATCCATGTCTTAAGTTTAATTACCAATTGGAATTTCCCAAATTGGAGCTATAAAACTCGAGATATCTACCAAATTCCAAAACTGGTTCATAGAAACTTAACCCAGAATTTCAAATTCATTAACTTTTCTTCTTTCAACTTTGATTTGCATGCTTTCGATTCATCTCTACCATAAACCAAATATTATAATAACACAATCAATATCATCATATTCATGCAAAATAAAACACATGAAAAAATGATTTTACACTTTATTAATTAATGTTCATATTAACAATGTTAATATAGGTCTGAAATTAAGCTAAAATTAGACAAGCTTAAGAAAACATTAGGCTTTACTTTCTTCATGAAAAGTATAGGTTTAGAAGTCTATTGCTCCCAGAATTTAACCTCATAGTATTTTGTTCACTATACAAGGAGATATATCATATTTTCTACAATCTGTTCCAGAACCGAGAATAACAGGTCACTACAATTTCAAATGAATATTTGGATAGTATACAAACATATTTAGCCCTTTCTATCTTCTACAAAGTTGTTTATCATTATATCAAGTTTACTTAGAATCAAACCTCACTCAATTATGACTTAGATACAAGGATTTATGGTTAAAACATTGGTAACTATTCAAAACTGCCTATACACACAAACAGTTCACTTGTATGAATTTTATGAGTTCCTTAACAACGGAATCAAGCCACGACGTCTTCTAAATAATTGTAGATAATTGAATCTAGTTTACTCAGAATTTTGAATCACCTCAATCCGAGGTCTATAACTCCAGATATGGACAAAACAAGTAGGCTGATTCACAAGAACCACACCCAGTTTTTCCTCATCATTCAAAAACACGATTTTCCTATTTAAATCTCTTATTAACCTTAAATAAACTAATAAATTACCATCAAAATTAATTAATCCAAGCATAAACATTGATATCCACACAAATTCATGAAGAATAAGTTTCCAAACCTGGACATACAACTCAAATCTTCTTGAAAATTCTCTTTTTCCTCTCACTATCTTCTTCTTTCATGTTCTTAATTTTCTCCTTCTTTTCCTTTCACAATAATTTCATCCATTAACAAAAACTTCCAGCATCTAACCCAATCTACTATTAATCAAAATAAGAAGATGGAGAAGGAGAAGAATTATCAAATTAAGTTAATTACCTTGTAGATATACACTAACTTGTTCTTCACATTACTACTTCTAGCCTTGATCCTTGCTAACCATCCATGCATGTAACATAAAATGAGAGGATTTCACTCAAGTTTAATGGCTGAATTTGCAAGAGAGAATGATAAAATCTGTATTTTTCCACTATCTTTGACTTATATAGTGCTAAGGAAAATATCTCTTTTAGTCCTTAAACCTTTTGCATGTCACAATTTAACCTAGCTAGTCTTTGCATGTTAAACTTTATCCCCTCCTTTTAATTCCTTTCATCCATTGACCTATCAATTTATTCCTTCTCTTAAATTGAATTCTCAATTTATACTTTTATCCACAATTTACCCCTAAAATGCCATAATTATAAATTTACCCCAAATTAATACTTTTTACTTCAATTACACCCTTGAATATTATTAAACCAACCATAATAATTTAATTATGACCTTGTAAAATTCATACCATATAATTTACAAATTTATCACATAATTAATGATAACGTAATAACATTTTTGCTCTAATTAATATCTTAACTCTTAATAATTCACCCAATAATACTCAATTAGACTTTAATAACATGTAATTGCCCTTGAATTCTACTAGGGCCTATTTTGGGTCCTTACAATACACCCCTATACCCTCACCCTGCTTTGAAATCTCACCTTATGTTACACCTTAAGTTAAACTAACCCTTACCTAAGTTAAAGCAGCCCACATTTAAGACTAATTGACCTTTTACCTATGATACATCTTGTGAACTATTTATTGCATGTTTTAATTGCAGCTATCAAGGTAAAGTATTGAAGATTGATTTGGTGAGTGTTATTGCAACTTCTTGAGTCTTCATAAGTACAATTGTTAAGAATGTTTGTAATTGCATTGCTTTGGCATATGATTCCATGAAGCACCATATTGTTTACTCATAAGTAAGTTCAACAACTCTGTATATGATAAGAGCATGCAAAGAGATAATTGTGTAATAGAGTTGGTAGCATGTTGCTCTATGGATGTAAGTTACTTGGCTAATTGCTACACTCTCATATATTACCTTATAAGGATTATATGACTTGCTAATTATGATAATGGAGATTACTTACCTAAAATACTCTATACCTTATTGCTGTTATACTTTAGCATACAAGTGCAATGATATGATTTTATCAAATATTAATGCAAGTATATGAACATGTAATATGTATTCTTGTATATGGTGGCTTTAAGCCAATATTGTATCAAGTAAAGATAATCATGATAACTCAAAAAATGTTTACAATATTGTTATGTCTGTGGGTCTAAGTTTAGTTGTTGATTAGATAGGCATGCCTAGAGGGATATTGTTATGGTTGCTATTGTCGACCTCGTTTGGGTCTATTGTTCATTCCTTAATGGGACTATTGCTCGGCCCTATTGGGGTCTATTGTTTGATATCTTTAGATATCTATTGCTGATACCTTCGGGTATCTATTGCTCCCCATTATCCACCCTTTGAACTAGTACTTAAACAGGCTATTAAAAGTTAAGAAAAAGGGTCCTCAAAAGGAAATATAATGATTGTTTCATTTATTGAATATATTCACCATGAATAGGCTTATTACACTGTTACATCTTACATTTCTCTTGACTATGAAATTGTTTAAACGTTTTGTAATTATTACAATAATGTTTAACTAATTTGATGTTTGTGTGAAAATTTTGTCGACGACTTCTGTGAGTAGTCATCCATATTAATCATGATTTCCCCACTAAGCTTTATAGCTTAGCATGGGTTGTTTTCTATCCGTGTAGGTTTGCAGTTGAAGGTTGCATAGAAACTTAGTTCTGCATTGGGAGGCCAACATGAGTTGGTCAAGATTTTGATCTAGGATATTTTTGGACAATGCTTTTATCTTATCCTATATTTTCTTTTTATATATTACGATCCAATGTAACTATATTAGAGGACTATAAACAAATTAAGTTCCCTTTTGCATGTGTTTGCTGATATGTCTATGGATGATTGGGTTGTGATTGCCACGAGTATGGTTTCCCTATATGAGAAGCCTTGGAACGCCATGCATGTTATGTATGTACCCTATAGTTGATTGATCAACCTTGTGTGCATCCATTAGGGTGTTACACATTACACAATTACCATTTTAATCATTAAATCTATTAATTCTTTTCAATTAATTACAAAATTATCATTTTTACACCTTATTTACAATGTTGCCACTAGTTCACTCATTTTCACTCTAAAACCTATTATTTGGCATACAAATTACCAAATGATCCCTATTTTATTATTTTCATGCCAAATTACATTGTGGTCTCCCAAAATTAAAAAGTTTATTTTTAAGTTATTTACTCACTATTTTACCCTTTTGACCCTTTCATTCATTGCTTTATTATTTTTACCCACTAAACTTATTATTTAGAAAAATTACCTTTTTAACCCAAAACTTTTTATTTTCTTTCAATTACATCTTTTTCACTCACATTCTCATTTTCACTTCACTTTTTATACTTTTAACTTATTTTTACCATTATGCCCTTAGTAAAATCCCAATAGAAATCTTCAGACCATATATACGAGATATGGATCCCACGGGCCCACAGCAATGCACTAAGAAATGACCCAAAAGGACCATTAGACCACTTTGACAAAACAAAACAATAAATATACAAATTATGGGAGATGATTACGATCCTACCATAGCAAAGCAAGTCGTCATGACTTGCACCGCAGTATGGGTATACCTATGGCTAGCCAATCATATGCTAACTAGATTTAAACCGCCTGACCACTACTAAAGCCAAAATTCCTTACTTATTACAAAATCACTTTTCACATTTTGACATTTCTATTGCTTTTTCATTTCAATACACTATTCATTCAATTCTTTCATCACTTTTACACATTTTATGAATTATCTCACTATAATTCATCATTTTCACTCATCTTTTAATTATTTCGCTATAACTCAATTCACTTAAAACATAATACAAATTTATTCGCAAAAATATGCATATAAATTCCATAAATTCCAAATAAATTCATGGATACTTCTTTTCAACACTAAATTCATTTTAAAAGCTTTCAACCATATTTCTAGGCCTATATTAAATAAAATACAATTGTCATTCCACTTAACATTATTGTACAATTATCATTCCACAACCTTGCATTTAACATTTTATGATTATTCATAATCCATATTCACTTGGTTATCAAACTTAACGCAAGATATACTTAACTCAATGTACATACATTTTGATTACATAATCACTTGCAATTTCCCATCATATTCACAAATGTTGCATTTAAGTTGGTAAGGTATATAACCATTATTATGTATAACTATGTGACCTTAAGTTCACTTATTATTTTCAACTTTAATAATTTCTATCATCTTTCTTATGTGTTAAATTATGAATTTCATACTTAATATGCCATAAATTATCAAAATCATCTTATGTTACACTTAGGTTTAAATTCTGCCAACATGAGTTTTCTTACTTCAACTTTGTTTTCTTTACCAATTCACACTTTATACATCTTAATTCATCATTCTAAAATGTTATCTTGAATTGTCCCTCATTCCTACATAATTACTTAAATAACTCATCAAAATATAACCTTATATATACGCACGGCCTAACTTAAGATTCAAGTACCAAATTTCATTCCTCCATTTTGAGCACTTAAACTTCCATTTATAAACTCTATTCATATATCTATAACCATAATTTCAATTATCCTGGCATTTTTTTATCAACAAAAAATTAGACATAGCCTTAATTTTATAGAAACTAGATGGAAATTAAGGGATATTGCATCCACTAACCTTTATTTTAAGCTTCCTTTTATCTTTCTTTTCCCCATGTGTATCCTTTTTCTCCTTACTTTTTTTTAGATGATCGAAAATGAACATAAAAGAGACATTTATTAATTCACTTCTTTTAAGCAAATAACTTCATAAATAGAGACTACATACTCAATTACATCCCATATAAATCCTAAATAAATTTTAAACCACCAATTTCTCTTATCTCACTTTGGATGAAAAATCTTAATCCTTAATTTCTCCCACTTTAATCACTCAAAATTGAGCTTACCTATGGTCATCATATGAAAGAGAGGCCTTGATTTTCTTGAAAGAATAGGATTTCGTAGAAAATTTAGAGAGAGAAAATAAAAAAATTGTTGAGAGGTAGATTGGCCAATTCGATCAATAAGGAGAAATGGGAGAGAGGGAGAAGCTTGGAAAATAGTATATTTTTAGGCTATTTATAGGGTTAGTGTTGGCTGGGCTTAGTTCTACCAAAGTGGTTTGGCCTAATTAAGCTCAATTTGATTTTAAAGTCTATTTAATGCACTCTGAATTATTTCTCTCTTTCCATTCAAATTCACTCAAAATCAATTCAATAATCAATAAAATATATAGCTTAGCATCCATACAAATTTTCATCCTAATCAAAGTCCATTTCCAATTTGGTTTACTTAAACTAGTTCGATTAGCAAATTTTTTATTTTACTATAAAATCATTTTTTTATCATTGAAAAATTCTAAATACTAATTAGAGCCCAACTGAAATTTTCTACAATTTTTAAAGATCATTAGCTAGTTTTAAAGCCTTGATCAAATCCACGATCAATCACTAACTATTTTAATCAAAATTATTATTTTTCTCTTACTTTCTGTGTTCAAACCATCCTAAAAATGCTTCCATAATTCTCAAAATATACTCATTAGGCTCGACGAATATTTTTGAGTCAATCCTATTTTTGTATTTGGTTCACTTATACTAGTCTGATAACCCAATTTTCAAAGTCACCAAAAAATTAATTTTTCATTACCATATAATTCTAATCATTAATATGAGCACGTCCATATTTTTGGATTATTTTTTGAGGTCGGTAGCATATTTTATGGTCCAGTCATACTAGTCAAGTTTCAAATTTAGGAGTGACTTACACCTTTTCGAGGCCCAAACGATCTCCATTTGACCCCAAATTTGAACCACGGGCTCCTGCTAACATGCCATTTCTAATGATTAAATAAAATATTTCTTGACTTCAGGAGGTACTATTCACCCTTGTGTCACCATTCACCATCAAAAAATACTATTTTCAACTAACCTGATGTTTGGGTCATTACACTCCTGAGTGTTTTTGGTCACTCAACCATAAATACTTTTGCTCACTGACCGGTGTCTAGCAAGTGTACTAGATCGGCTTAGTAATATAGGGAAATAAAATTATGACCCAAAATATCGAACCCAAGGGAAACTTGTGCTTGCATGTGCTATTTCAATTTCAAAACAATTTTTTTGTGTAAAGAGAGAAGAGAAATCCCAAAGTTGTGATGATTTGAAAACTAAGTTTAAATAATTGCAAAGACTAAAGTAAATAAGAGATCTATTTGAAAACAAGTAAATTGAATGAGTTAAAAATCAATGATAAAAACAACTTTCACTAAAGGACTATCCACCTTAACAAGTATTGCTATGACTTAATTAAATAAAAACATACAAGTGATCATGGAAAATTCAGTTTATTAAACCCAAATAACTTTATTCAAGATTATTATTCCAAGTATTAAATTCCCTTATTCAGAACAATTTAAAACTTAGCATAAAGAACTGAATCAAGTTTCCTAGATGTCTATTAAAACCTTTTTCAAGAGAATTAACCTCCACCTATTCTTGGTTACACTTTTCTTAATCTTAACTTATTCAAATTAACACACAATTATAGCTTATTCAGATTATAACCATGTATTAATCCAACTAAATCAACCTAAGAGCATGCAAATCATTAATCAACTCAAACCAATTAATTAACCAATTCTTAATCAAGTTAATAATCAATTTAATATTGAGAAAAGACAAGATTATTTTAAGAACCAAGAAATAATCAACTTGTATTGAAATTTAAGAACAAACTCAAGTCATGTCAATACAAGTCAAGGATTCAAGTATCCTTTAGCAAAAGTAAAGAAAACTACTCACAAGACATAATTAAAAACTAAAAACAATGTTTTGAAAAAATTGTAAAAACAAAGAATGTAAAAAACTAAAACAAAGAAAGCTTAATTCTAAAAACTAATTCTAAGGCTTGATGATGATGAATGATGATTCTCCCCTTCTTCTATGTTTTGGACTGCTATTTATAGGCCAAAGAAGACATGGATTCCTTCTTAAACTCTGAAAACCAAAAAGGAAGTAATTTCTGCTCAAAATAGGAAGTTCGTAAATCCTTCGCGCAATTGGAGAATCAAATCACGTGGCCAAGGCTCCTCCCTGTGTAATTCTACACGTGCCCACGTCCCTTGTTCTTCTTCTTCCACACGTGGCCACGTGTGGTCCTTCACTGGGAATCCACGTGGTCACGTGTCTTCACAATCTCCTTCATTCTTCCTTCACCCGGCCACAGGTCCTCCTTTCTTCTTTCTTCTCTTTTCTTTACATGGCCACGTCCTCTCCTCTTTTGTTCTTCACGTGGCCACGTCTGAAGCTCTTCAATAATTCACGTGGTCACGTCTCAGGGCTCTGGACTGGACGTCAACTTGTCTTGTATCAATTCTTCATATTTGCACTTTTGGCCCTAAACTTTGCCCTTTTTACACTTTAAGCTCTTTTATGTCAAATTAATCCTGAAAATCAACCAAAACACAGAATTAACCTTAAAATCATAAATATTACAAATTAACTCTAAATCAACCTAAATCAAACCAAAACAACTGAATAAATAAACTAAAAACATATTAAAAACTATAAATAATTCACACTTATCAAATACCCAACACTTAAACCTTGCTTGCCCTCAAGCAAATTAGAACAAACCCTCCTTCAAAACCATCAAACTTGAACAAAGCCTTGCAATTTCAAAACCAAAGTTAGCATTTTAACAAAAGGACTCAATATAAACTCTAAATAGATTAACTTCAACAAGAGAATATAAACTAGTTTTCTTGAGTGTGTGCAAGACCAAATCATTTTAAGCAATTTTGAAAACCAAAATATCAACACAACTAAGTAATGAAGTATAGAATATATGAATGCATAAGCATACAATCGGTTTCATGCTTGAAACTCTAGAAACACCATAGGCCTCTCCTTTAGCACCGGAACCCATAGGTCATCTCCGCTAAACAACTCAAATCAAACTTAAAATCATATAGGTCTTACAAAGGTTGTAATGGGGCTAAGGGTATGTTTATCAAAGAATGGATAAAAGATAATCAAAATGAATATAGCCACTTTGAGACCAAATAGATTACAAACACCCCAATAACTTAATACAAATTCAGCTCATCCTTGCCTTGATTCCAAACTTTTCTTTATGCTCCTTCACCAAGAAGTCAATATTTTTCTATTTTTCCTTGTACTACCCCACACTTATCTTTTTTCATATTTGCTAATTCTCTTTTTCTTTCTTTTTCTTCTTTCAAATATTCTTTTTTTTTATTGAACTAGCACTCATAAGCTAACATCAAGGTAATACAAGGTCTATTTTCATTTGACTTCATCAATAACTTTGAAACTTTCTTACTACACCCAACAAAACTTTATTCTTTTCATGCATCCATTTAATCCTAAAGTGGCTAATTCCATAGGGTGAGATAAAAGCTTTTTAGGTTATATGGTTAAAATATTAAGTGTAACAAGAAAATATTAATGGTACGCCTTAAGCATACCCTTATAAGCTCAAAATGGTTTAACAAAAGATAGATTTATCAAGGTAGGATACAAGTCTTTTTAAAAGAGTTTATCAAGAAAATTGTTGCCTAGATCATTTTCTAAGATGCTTGAGTTGTTCATATGCTTTGAAGGGTGATGAGGAAGGTTCTAGTGTTCTACATTTTCTTACTTCACTACTTCATTGCATTGAGTGTTTCTAAGTAAAAAACTGGTCTAAGTGCTTTTAAGAATTTAGAAACTAATAAATATTTATCAAGTTGAAGATTAATCCATCCAAAGACATATTAAACAACATAAATGTTCTCTTGCTAAGTAAAGGTCCAAAACATGCATACTGCATATCCAAGTTCAAAGTGTTCAAATTTTGAAGTTAACTAGGGCAAACTAAGTTTTCATGCGAATTAAATGAAAAGAGTGAACTACATAAGTCTTTAATACGTTTTACAAACTCAAACAAAACATAAACACAATAAGAGAAAACAAAACAAAACAAATAACAGAATTAACAAAATAAAAGAATTTTGATTCATGAAAGAGAAAAATAAAGTTGAAGAAAAACTTCCTGAAAGGAGGCTACCCCCTCCTCAAAACATTGCTGCCTGCAGCAAATGATCTATGGTGGCGGTGGGGGTGGAGGAAACCGCTGCCAAAAATGATGAATAAAATGCTCAACCCGCCGATTTCCTTTCATGACCGTATCGCGAAGTATATCTAAATGCCCTTGCAGTTGATCGAGTCGCATTTGTTGCGCATCCATCCGTCCACTTAGTTGATTAAATGGTGCTTCCCATTCTGGTGTTGCAGGCTCATTAATTGGGGAAGGTACCGCTGTAGCAATATGTTCCTCATTTGGTTCCTCTTGCTGCTCCTCTTCCTGCTCCTCTTGCTGCTCCTCAAATCGAATATTATTCTCTCGTAAATACTCTTCTCGTATTGCCCAATGTCCTTGGGGCCTAGGTATCAGAATCTTCATCCTTTTCAACATTCTATTATCAATGCAAGGCAAATCTCCTGGAAGTGGCTCGCTATAAATTGGATGTTTAACTGCACCGGCCAAAACTGTAGCTACCCATCCAATAGAAATATTATCAATGTTACTTGGCATTTTCTGCAAATCCTTAATTCGACTAGCTATAATGCCGGATCCATTAATTGCAACGCCATCCATCATACATCTTAAAACCATTGCTTGAGAGACACTAATAGTACTGGCATTCTTTAAGTTGTTATACATAGTTTTTGCTAAAAACCGATGAATTATTCTCAAAGCATGAGTTCGTAGAGCATGTACCTTGCATTGACCTCCTACCCAAGGCTCATTTAATTCAAGATCTTTAATTCTCTCCCAATTCTCCGCAGGTGAAGCATTTTCCAATTCCCAGGGAGCAGTTGGCACAAAGCCTAAGATTTCAGAAAATTGAGTAAAGGTCAAAGAGTATCCTTTCTTACCTAGCTTAAAACCAACTGTGCCCTCCGAATCATCTCTTCTGAAATAACATTCAAAAGAATACAGAAGATCTCTAGCTAACTCTGGGTACACCTTTTGTTTTATTTTTATGAATTCCCCCCAGCCAATGTTTTGAAGCAACAGTTCGATCTCATAATCCCACAAATTACCAGCTGGGATATTGAGAAACAAATGACTTAAGTAGGCGGGCTGCACATATTTGCACTTGCTGAAATAATCAAATTTGTTAACCTTTGCCCGGTCTACATGTGATGGAATTTGTACCCTAGAGGAACTAGCGACATCAGGGTGTTTAGTCCTTCGAGGTGCCACTACAATCAAAGAAAACACAATGTAAGTATTAATCACCAAATAAACTGCTCATAAGTACATGAATATGTATGATGCATTAGTTGGATAAAGTGAAAATTTAAAAGCATATGTCATGCAAAATACAAAGATCATAAACAACTCTTTCACAAGGTAATTGACATGCATCAATGCAAACTAGAAATATGCCAATCAAAGAGTGGAGTTTAAAGTTTTTATTAAAAGAAAACTCATTGAAGCATTGCATCGAACACGTTGTGAGCATAAATTTGAGCATGAATTTCAAAAGCATAACCAAGAGTGTTTATTATCCAATTATATATTAACCATCAATTACATGCACTCAACAATCATAATCATCCAAATAAGCAAAAACAATAAACATGCACACAAAATGAGAAGTGCAGATTAACCTAAAAACTAAACATTGATTGAATAGATTTGCACAAAACACTACCATTGACGATAAACAACTAGTAATTACGGAAGAGAGGAAGTAAATACTTACTTGAGAATGAGAAGTACACCAAAAATAGCAATACAAAGTGGAGATGGTGTGTGAGAGATGCCAAAACCCTAGAATGATAATGAAAATGTAGAGAACCAAGTGATGAATGATGGAAGAGAGAAAAAAAATTTGAAGGAGGAAGCTAATGGAGATGATGAGTGTTGGTAGAGAGTGAAAATTCGTGGGCACGGTTGAAGATTAGGGCTGCTGAAGCGTGGACACGGGTTAGAGTGAAGAAAGAATGAGAAGTGAAGCAATAACATTAAGTCGTGAAATGTATATAGGCAGCAAGTTGGGGCGTGGCCACGTGTGGTTTTGTACAAAAAAATCCACGTGGTCACGTGAATGAAAGTAATAAATCCAAAGCTGCTAGGCGTGGCCACGTGATTTCTTGTAAAAGAACACACGTGGTCACGTGTTTAAAAAAATGTTTTTCTTCCTTTTCCAACCCGTGGTTACGTGAAATGCTTGAGAAGAAAAACCCGTTCCTATGTGTAAAGATGCAATTTGTTACAGAGGACTTGGGCGTGGACACGTGAAATTCCATGAAGAAAAACCCGTGGCCATGCATAGGTTTTTTTTTTAAACTTCATCAATATGGGACCCGTGGCCACGTGATGACAAAGGGAAAACCACACGTGGTCACGTGTCTGTTTTGTTTTCTGCCTATCTTCTTCGATACATACCCATTCACTTGACTGTTAAATGCACATATCTCTATTTTAAAACCTTGATTTACTTACTCTTTCATGAATCAAAACACTTAATCATAAACATGCATAAATCAAAACACTTAAACACACAAACATGCAAAAACGCAAATTGACTGAAAAGATAAAAGAGATAGAAAGGTGGAGTTCTGAGTTTTTGGAGTCTCCAGCTAGACTCTCCAAACCGATTTTTAAGTATCTTTAAGAACCATGGTTGCTTCAGCAACCTCTTGTTGTCCGATTTGGTGTGGTTTAAGTCAGTGCCCATTGACTGTAAATTCACGTCCATCTTTTAAGCTTTTGATCGTCACTACACCAAAATTGTTGGTTGTCATCACTTGATATGGTCCAAGCCACTTTGATTTTAGCTTTCCTGGAAACAAACGAAGACAACTATTATAAAGGAGCACTAACATTCCCGGGACAAAATCTTTTACCCTTAGATGCTTGTCATGCCATTGTTTGGTCTTTTCTTTGTAAAGTGCAGCATTTGTGTATGACCATTGTCGAATTTCATCAAGTTCATTGAGCTGCAATTTTCTTTTTTCTCCTGCATTTCTCAAATCAAAGTTAAGAAATTTAGTAGCCCAATATGCTTTATGTTCTAATTCGACCGGAAGGTGACATGCTTTTCCAAAAACAATCCTAAATGGAGACATACCTATAGGAGTTTTAAATGCGGTTCGATAAGCCCATAAAGCCTCATCTAACCTAAGAGACCAATCTTTTCTAGAGTTATTTACTGTTTTTTCTAAGATTGACTTTAACTCCCTATTAGATACTTCCACTTGGCCATTGGCTTGAGGGTGGTATGGGGTTGTGATTTTGTGCTTGACACCAAATTTCTTGAGTAAGGTCTTGAAGTGACGGTTGACAAAATGTTTGCCCCCATCACTTATAATAGCTCTAGGTGCTCCGAATCTAGTGAAGATATTCTTTCTAATAAATTCCAGCACAATTTTTGCATCACATGTCCTAGTAGCTATTGCCTCTACCCATTTACTTACATAATCCACTGCCACCAAGATATACTCATACCCAAATGAATTCGGAAACGGACCCATAAAATCAATGCCCCAAACATCAAATACTTCTACTTCTAGCACATTGTTCATAGGCATCTCATCTCTCTTGGATATGTTTCCTACTCTTTGACATTTATCACAAGTGGCTATGAAAGATTTTACATCCTCAAATAAAGTAGGCTAGAAAAAACCTGATTGGACTATCTTGTGAACTGTTCTATTCGGTCCATGATGACCTCCAACTTCACCCCCATAGCATTGGTGCATGATAGCTCTTTGTTCCGATTCCGGTACACACCTTCTCAATACTTGATCCGGACATATCTTGACCAGGTATGGATCATCCCAAAGGTAATGCTTGGCATCCGCTATGAGTTTTTTCTTCTGTTGCCAAGTAAATTCCTTAGAAAGATAGCCACCTGCAAGAAAATTGGCTATATTAGCGTACCATGGGACTGAATTTTCATATGTAAAACAAGCACAAATATGTTCATCAGGAAATAAGTCAGAAATTTCCCCCTTTTCGATACTGGCATGATCCAATCTAGAAAGATGGTCAGCTACAAAATTTTCTGCTCCTTTCTTATCTTTTATTTCAACATCAAACTCTTGAAGTAGTAACACCCATCGGATAAGTCTCGATTTGGAATCCTTCTTGGCAAAAAGGTGTCTCAATGCAGCGTGATCCGACCAAACCGTAATTTTAGATCCTAAAAGGTAAGATTAGAATTTCTCAAATGAAAAGACTATTGCCAAGAGTTCCTTTTCCGTAGAAGTGTAATTTACTTAGGCTCCAGTGAGTGTGTGGCTCGCATAATAAATGGTGTAGAAAATCTTCTCCTTTCGCTGTCCTAAAACCGCTCCAACGGCGTAATCACTCGCATCACACATGATTTCAAATGGTAAGCTCCAATCGGGTGAGGCAATGACCGGTGCACTAACTAATTTTTGCTTCAATAGGTTAAAAGCCTGCAAACACTTAGTATCAAAGTTAAATGCAGCATCTTGAAGCAATAAATTAGAGAGTGGCTTGGCAATTTTAGAGAAATCTTTAATAAATCGACGATAAAACCCAGCATGACCAAGAAAACTCCTAATGCCTTTTACGCTAGTTGGTGGAGGTAGTCTTTCTATCACATCAATTTTGGCTTTATCAACCTCAATGCCTTTTTCAAAAACTTTATGCCCTAAAACAATGCCTTCTCTAACCATGAAATGACATTTTTCCCAATTTAGCACAAGGTTAGTTTCTTGACACCTCTTTAAAACCAATGCTAGATTATGCAAACAAGATGCAAAATCATGACCATAAATAGTGAAATCATCCATAAAAACTTCCATAAATTTTTCAATGAAATCATGAAATATGGCCATCATGCATCGTTGAAATGTGGCAGGTGCATTACAAAGACCAAAAGGCATTCTCCTATATGCAAATGTTCCATATTGACATGTGAACGTGGTCTTTTCTTGATCTTCCGGGGCTATAGGTATTTGCATGTACCCCGAATATCCATCCAAGAAATAATAAAATTTATTTCCTGCTAATCGCTCTAACATTTGATCAATAAAGGGCAATGGAAAATGATCCTTTCGAGTGGCATCATTTAATCTTCTATAATCAATGCATACTCTCCAACCTGTAACTGTGCGTGTAGGAATTAATTCATTATTTTCATTTATCACTACAGTCATTCCCCCCTTTTTAGGCACACATTGAACAGGACTTACCCAATTACTGTCAGAGATAGGATAGATAATACCTGCATCAAGTAGTTTCAATACCTCCTTTTTCACTACCTCTTGTATAGTTGGGTTGAGTCTTCTTTGAGGTTGCACCACCGGTTTAAAGTTGTCCTCCATGGGTATACGATGTGTACAATAGCTTGGGCTAATCCCTTTTAAGTCGGATGTTGCCCAACCAATTGCTCCTTTAGGCTTTTTTAGCACTCCAATGAGCATTTCTTCTTCCAAATCTGTCAACAAAGAAGAAATAATGACCGGATTAGCCTTATCACTTAAAAACACATATTTCAAATGAGATGGAAGTGTTTTAAGTTCAGGGTCTCCCTTAGGAGGGGATGGTTCATCCTCCTTTTCCTTATCCTCACTGTGCTCTTGTTCCAAAATTTGTATCAATTTTTTCTCCTTTGTGTCCAACTCGTCCATTCTTTTTGGATGCATTAAGCAATTTTGAAGCTTGTCTTTGAGAATGATTTCCTCTTGCTTTGTATTGGCACATTCTTAAACCTCATCAATAAAGTAAATAGATTCTTCAAAATCATATGAGGGATGTTTTAAAATTTTATTAACATTAAAAATCATTTCCTCCTCATTAAATCTTAAAGTAACTGTTTGTCCATGGACATCAATTAAAGCTCTTGCTGTGTTCAAGAATGGCCTCCCCACAATTAAAGGCACTTTTCTATCCTCTTCCATGTCCATCACCACAAAATCTACTGGAAATATAAAATTCCCTACTTTAACCAACAAGTCTTCAACGATTCCCTTTGGCCTTTTCACCGATCTATCCGCCAATTGAAGCGTCATTCGGGTTTCCTTCAAATCACCTAGATTTAATTTCCTGCAAATTGAATAAGGCATTAGATTAATACTAGCACCCAAATCACATAAAGCATTGCCAACAAAATTTCCCCCTAGTTCACAAGGCAATGTAAAACTACCTGGATCTTCCAATTTTTCAGGAATTTTGTTGGTTAATATAGCACTACAATTACCGGATAATTGAACTGTTCCTATTCCTTCTAGCTTTTTCTTATTAGTACACAATTCTTTCATAAATTTAGCATATTTAGGCATGTGTAATAAAGCTTCATCAAATGGTAACTTTATATGTATCTTTTTAAACATGTCTAAAAATCTACTTAATTGTTCATTTTGTTTCTCTTTCCTAGCTAGAACCGGAAATGGTAATTGAGATTCATCAAGAACAGTGGATACAAGCTTTTCTTTACCTTTACCCTTCTCAATCGTAGGAGGTGCTCTTTGATTATTTTCAGAGTTAGGAACACTTACCTCCGTTGTCGATTCCACCTTTTCAGAAGATTTCTTACCAAGTTCAGTCTTTTCTAACTCTTTCCCACTCCTTAAAGTGATTGCTTTGGCTTCCTCCTTTGGGTTTCGGTCTACATTAGATGGAAATGTCCCTTGAGCCCTGTTGGATAAGGCTAGCAAGTTGCCCCATTTGGTTTTCTAGGTTCCTAATGGATGCCTTTTGGTTTCTCATCCAAATATCTTGTGACTTCCATCTAGCATCTTGACTAGCTAAAATGGAGTTTTGGGAAGCCATAAAATTTGCAATCATTTCCTCAATATTAGATTTCTTTTCTTGTGGAGGGGGAGGTTGAGTTTTTTGAAAATCGGGTGGTTGGTGGTATGCTTGTGAAGGATATTGATTTGGATAATGAGGTGGAGCTTGATTTTGGTATGGATGTTGATTATTGGAAGCTTGATTGTGGTTGAATTGGGGTCTAGGATTGGGATTAGAAGAAGATCCTTGATTACCTTCCCTCCATGAAAAATTTGGATGGTTTCTCCATCCCGCATTGTAAGTATTGCTATATGGATTCAAGGCATTGACTTCTTCCATCATATTCTCAGCATTCTTCATTCCCATATGTCCCGAAATTCCTGCATAAGAATCAACTTCATTAGACAACATAGAGACATTTTTAGATTTGAGCTCATTAATTTCTTTTAAATGTCTTTTTTCCATTAATTCCAATTGAGCTTTTAACATTGCAATTTCATCAACATTATGAACTCCCTGTTTCTTTTGAGTTGCTCTTGAGCTTGCCCATTGAGCATCATTGGTGGCCATTTCATCGAGTAGAAATGCGTCCTCGGGAATTTGATTCATGAAGCTTCCATTGGAAGCTGCATCTAGCAAAGATCTTGTTGATGGATGAGCACCTGCATAAAAAATATGCATCAGTTGAAAAATAGGAACTTCATGATGAGGATAACTTTTCAAGAGTCTTCTAAATCTTTCCCAAGCTTCATGGAATGGTTCCTCATAAAACTACTGAAAATCACTAATTTGTTTCCTAATGAGGGCGGTCTTAGTAGGTGGGAAAAACATGCAAATAAATTTCTCTTGTATTTGTTGCCAAGAGTGGATGGATTGATTTGGTAGCATTTGAAGCCAATCCCTAGCTTTTCCTATGAGGGTGAATGGGAAGAGTTTCAACCTAATTGCATCAGTTGATACATTAGGAATTTGCATAGTGTCACTCACTTCTAATAACATATCTAAATGTTGTTCAGGATCCACTATATCCGAACCCGAAAATTGATTTCTTTGTACCATAGTGATGATAGCAGGTTTAATCTCAAAGGGTTGGTGGTAAGGGATTCTAATAGTTCTATGCTCTTCATTCCACCTAGGGATAGCATAATCCTTTATGGTTCTAAGTCGATACCCATTTTCGTGAGCTTGATGGGGTATGTGTTGCTCTTCTATCCTAGGTGGTGGATCATTCATAGGTTGTTCAATTTCTGGATCGTTCATATTGCCTCTTCTGTTCCTATGGAATGTCCTCTCAATTTCAGGGTCTAATGGCAAGATGGGGTTGTCTCTCACCATAAACCACTAATTGACCAAAAAATAAAAATAGGGAAAGAGATGAAAAAGAGAAGAAAACACACAAAAATCACTTTAAAATCAAAGTAAACAAACAAACGCCAATGTGTCCCCGGCAACGGCGCCAAAAACTTGACCAGTGTCTAGCAAGTGTACTAGATCGGCTTAGTAATATAGGAAAATAAAATTATGACCCAAAATATCGAACCTAAGGGAAACTCGTGCTTGCATGTGCTATTTCAATTTTGAAACAAATTTTGTGTGTAAAGAGAGAAGAGAAATCCCAAAGTTGTGATGATTTGAAAACTAAGTTAAAATGATTGCAAAGACTAAAGTAAATAAGAGATCTATTTGAAAACAAGTAAATTGTATGAGTTAAAAATCAATGATAAAAACAACTTTCACTAAAGGACTATCCACCTTAACAAGTATTGCTATGACTTAATTAAACAAAAACATACAAGTGATCATGGAAAATTAAGTTTATTAAACCCAAATATCTTTATTCAAGATTATTATTCCAAGTATTAAATTTCCTTATTCAGAACAATTTAAAACTTAGCATAAAGAACTGAATCAAGTTTCCTAGATGTCTTATTAAAACCTTTTTCAAGAGAATTAACCTCCACCTATTCTTGGTTACACTTTTCTTAATCTTAACTTATTCAAATTAACACACAATTATAGCTTATTTAGATTATAACCATGTATTAATCCAACTAAATCAACCTAAGAGTATGCAAATCATTAATCAACTCAAACCAATTAATTAACCAATTCTTAATCAAGTTAATAATCAATTTAATATTGATAAAAGACAAGATTATTTTAAGAACCAAGAAATAATCAACTTGAACTGAAATTTAAGAACAAACTCAAGTCATGTCAATACAAGTCAAGGATTCAAGTATCCTTTAGCAAAAGTAAAGAAAACTACTCACAAGACATAATTAAAACTAAAAACAATGTTTTGGAAAAATTGTAAAAACAACGAATGTAAAAAACTAAAACAAAGAAAGCTTAATTCTAAAAACTAATTCTAAGGCTTGATGATGATGAATGATGATTCTCTCCTTCTTCTGTGTTTTGAACTACTATTTATAGGCAAAAGAAGACATGGATTCCTTCTTAAACTCTGAAAACCAAAGAGGAAGTAATTTCTGCTCAAAATAGGAAGTTCGTAAATCCTTCGCACAATTGGAGAATCAAATCACGTGGCCACGGCTCCTCCCTGTGTAATTCTACACGTGCCCATGTGATTTGTTCTTCTTCTTCCACACGAGGCCACGTGTGGTCCTTCACTGGGAATCCACGTGGTCACATGTCTTCACAATCTCCTTCATTCTTCCTTCACCCGGTCACGGGTCCTCCTTTCTTCTTTCTTCTCTTTTCTTTACATGGCCACGTCCTCTCCTCTTTGTTCTTTATGTGGCCACGTCTGAAGCTCTTCAATAATTCATGTGGTCACATCTCAGGGCTCTGGACTGGACGTCAACTTGTCTTGTATCAATTCTTCGTATTTGTACTTTTGGCCCTAAACTTTGCCCTTTTTACACTTTAAGCTCTTTTATGTCAAATTAATCCTGAAAATCAACCAAAACACAGAATTAACCTTAAAATCATAAATATTACAAATTAACTCTAAATCAACCTAAATCAAACCAAAACAACTGAATAAATAAACTAAAAACATATTAAAAACTATAAATAATTCACACTTATCAGTCACATTTATCAAAGGTAAAAATAAGAGCGGAGTTCGAAACCCTCTCTAGATTTTTAGACTAACGACATCGGAACACCCTTTTTTCCCAATGTTCTATTAGGTGGTGACTCCTTATTATCATTCTTGTGGTGACCAACTAGATGCCTTCCTACTATTGATCATTAGCAATGAGATTGGGACACCTGGGTGTGCCATATCACGCCTTTTGAGGTTTATGATTTACCAAGTCGATTTAAATCTTTCTCTTATCGCGAAGAAATCGTCGGCCTTGGTAAGGAAGCTCAACCTGGATTTTGGCCATAAAAAGTGGGATCGAACCACTAAAGGTCAAAGGTTTCCTCACTTGAGCTCGATGATCCCTTAGTTCTGGGGGTGAATTTTGGTGTCAATGACTCAAAAAGAAGAGCACGGGGAAAGAGTGCACGTCATAGTGGCGACTCCATTGGGGAACGTGTTTGAGATTTCACTCTAAAACTACTTTTGATTTATGTGATATAAAAGGCTCTCAATTAAGAAATTTTATCTCTTTTCAAAATTGCATTAAAATCATGCTAGAGCCTTAGAATAAGCTAAGCATCCCAATTTTTTAACCCCGGTGCATTCTCGAAGCACTCATTTATCATTCACTTAACCAAAGGTAGTGTTAGGGATAATCACCAGCCCAAGTCCAGTACCTCAGGGTTTATCAAATGGTAACACAATTGATTATTATGCTTATGATGAGCTAGACTTATTGGCAGGGACCATGCTTAGGTAGCCTTGTAATTAAGTACCTGGACCAAAAGGCCATGTAATGACATAGAAATCTCCATTAGGACGTCCGTAATAATTTTGCATTGCTTGTGATATAGATCTTTATGTATTTGGTATACCTAGACAAATCTGGATCTCCACTCATCAAAGGCTACCTTACCCCAATAAGCCCATTCTAATTTGCTTAGGTTGCCCAAACACGCATCGAATGAAACCTTTTTGTGTGCCTTTAGCAAGAGACATTATGCTATTGAATTTTCTCCATGCACGATACGAATTAATTAGGGTCCCTTATTTACCTATGGATTAAGCCCACCTTGGAAAGAAGACACTGGCCACATGTGTGGAAAGAATAAGTTTGAGAGGATCCTTACGTGTGGTTGTTGATACTACATCCTATGATCATGCATCTGCATCTACTCATGCATCATGCTGATAACCCTTATTTTGGTAGCCATAATAGAGTCATCATTTCCTAAGTGGTTTCGAGGCTCGAATGTTCAGTTGGTCAAAAAGGGAAGTTATGGCTAAGCTCACTCCTCCAATTGGCTCCTTTGGTTCCTAAGATGTTGATAAAGGATGGATGATCTTGAGAGAAAATTGATATTTATGTTCGCTAGTCTCACAGCTAGTTTAGCTTTTATCCCAGCTGCTAACCTATTGTGCCAACTACTGCTCGAGTTGAACTGACTCTCGTTAAGTGGATTCCAGCAACTTCTGTCGTAATACCCCCACTGATAGTAAATGCCAGGAATATAACTTCACAAGGAGTAGAAAGGGATGTAATTCAAGGTGGTCCCAAATGTGATTTCATAACTAACGAGGAGGATGAGTTACAAGCCCTTCAAAGACTAAATAACCTTATCCCTAAGGAGGAAATTCTTGCTGTGAGGAAGATGGAAGAGAAGTTGGAGGCTTTGACTAAGATGCTATCAGTTGAGAAAGGAGTCAGTCTTGAGGATATTGATTTAGATGGCAAAGATGCCTTGCCTAATTAGTTTAAGATGCTGACTTGATTAAGTTTGATGGTACATCTAATCCAGTAGCCCATATCAAAAAGTATGTCCTACTCATAAAAAGCACTGCCCTCATTAAGAGACAAAAGGTGAATCTCTTTAGCCTTAGTCTAGTGGGCCCTACTATTAACTAGTATCATAGTCTGGATAGAAAGACAAAAGAAGATTGGGAGAGGCTGATGGAAGAGTTCTTTAGTTAGTATGAATTTAGCACGTGCATTGAAGTTACCCTGAAGGATTTGGAGTTGTTATAATAGAAACCTAGAGAATCCTTCCACAAGTACCGCACTCAATAAAGGAATTGAGTGATGGAGATGAAAAGAAAACTTGACATGTAAGACCATATCTGTCTATTCATTCAAAATGCCAGTCCCTAGTTAAAGGAAGGTCTCAATATGAAGGGGTTAAAGGATAGGGAGTCCTTGAAAGATATAGTGATTGAAGTCGAGGGAGGATATTTGGCTAAAAGAGCTAGTGCTGCAAGTTCAAATAATAGGGGTTATAATAGTAAAAAGATAGGTTTTGAAAACTTAAGATTTGGTAAGAATACTGGTAATATTAGTTGCAATAGAGGTAGCAGGAGAAGGAATGTTGAGGTATCAGTAACGGGAGTCAATCAGCGTCATTACTCAAAGTTAGGCAAGTCATTATAATGGTCCCTTAGTCATTTGATGAAAAAAGGAAAGTTAGAGCCGATGCCCTCCAAGCTTGCAAGGAGTCAAGGCCAATCAGGACATAGGTCTGATTGGTATTGTGCCTTTCACCAACATACGACGCATAAGACTGATTATTGTCATACTTTGAAGGATCGTTTCCAAGACTTGATTTATTCTCAACAAATTCTTAATCCGAAGAAGAGAGCAAATGCTATGCCATTGCTGATATTCATGGTTGGGTCTGGGTTGCCATAATGGTATGTTCTAAGGGATTTGTATAGAAATGAGTATTTGGCTATCACACGTAAGGCTCAAGGAAGCAGTAGTAGTCCAGATACAAGTGCAAAAGGGTCAATAGAGGTAGGGGAGTCAGTTTAACTAGTTGATATCTAGGATACAGTTAGTAAAATGGGTTCAGTTGGGGCTGAAAAGGAGCCAAAAGACCTTTGGGAAAATGACAAAAATGAGAAGGAAGTGATCGATGGAAAGATGGTCCAATAGTCACTAGAAGTGGTAGGATTATTCCAGAAGTTGAAAGGCCATAAGAACCCACTACTTCCATAGAAGAAAGAGCCACGAAGGATAATTTGGTCTTAAAGCAACTTAAGAAAATGCCCACTCAAATTTTTATCTGGGAGTTGCTTAGGTAGTCGCCTTCCTACAACTAGAATTTGGTAAAGGCTCTGTGTGAATCCACTTTTGCTACCACTATATCTTCTTTTGAGCTGCTAAAAATGGTGAAAAAAGACTTTAAAGAAAAGATTGTGTTCACTAATGCAGATCTCCCTTTGGGAGGACATGAGCATAATCGCCCTTTATACATTAGGGCTAAGGTGAATGGCAAATACATTGCATGTGTAAAGGTGATGATGGTTCTTCTATCAACGTGTGTCTTTCTAGGGCAATAGCAGCCTATGGTATTGACGAGACTAGGCTGACCAAGTCTTGACTTACTATAATGGCTTATGACAACTCTAAAAAGTAGGCTACTGTCACTTTTAGGGCGATAATAAAGACAAAGCCTATCAAGACCGAGTAAAAGTTTGAGGTATTACAGATTCCAGCCAATTTTTCTTTGTTATTGGGATGACCATGGTCCTCCCTTCCACCCTGCACCAAATTGTTTGAATCTCACACAAGGGAGGTATGGTTACTATTAAAGCAGCAAAAGAAAACTCAATTTCTACTCTGAGCATAGCTAATCAACCTTTCAATGAGTTCCATGTGGCTGAAATATGTAATAAAGAGGAGGTGGATTTTGAAAGCTCTCAGGCCGTTAATATGATAAAGAAAAGGAATTACTTGCCAGGCACTAGGTTAAGAAAGAATTCTCAAGGGTTCTCTTAACTTGTTGCTCCCATTGGTTAGAAAGATAGGAAGGGTTTGGGTTATTGCAAGGATGATGCTAAGAAATAACACAAGGTACAGCTGGGAAAAATTCCTCATATACTTGAAAGCTTTATGCTGACATCTAATGAATGTAAGTATTGTGGGGAGGATGAACCTATCATAGCTTAAGGGAAGATTGTTCCTGGATTTGAGGTCTTCGATGATGTCTTTGATGGGTCAGCTGGAATCATCAAACCTGTATTACGGTTTTGGCATGAAGAGGTTGTTGGATTTTTATGGTTACATGCATCATATACATGAGCGAAATTTTAAAATTTTTAACCATGTGATCTGATCTTGCCATGAATACACAATATAACTATATGAGAATAAGAAAAATCACCTTTGATTTTTGTTGAACAGATGATTTTACTTCGCACCGGGTTGTCGCAAACCACAGTGTCCAAAATCGAACACCTCCAATGAGTAATCCACACTAGAGAGGGGTAAATTGAACCAACAAATTGGTGTTCAACTAGGGCTGGCTGAAATTCCCAAGAGCTAGCTTGGGAAGTGGCGCAAAAGTGGAGAGAGAATTAGGAGAAAAAGACTTTCCTTTTGTTTTAATCACTTAACCCTAATTCTCATTAGTTGGCCTTTTATAGTTAGGTTAAAATTCCAACTCCTTAATGAGATTGGGCTCTTTAAAATTGCTGGAGAATTATTAATTGGGCTTCTGGAATTAATTATAATCATTTGGGCTTAATTAAATCCAAATTAAATCTTTTCATAAAAGACCATGCACAAAATCCACAAACTAGGCCCTTTGTGCATCTAATTGGATTTAAATACCCAAATGGATTCCAAATCCAACCAAATTAAATATGTGAGTTCCATAACACTTATGTAACATATATAAATTAATTTGGTCCAAGAAAAAGCCCTCTAAGCCCTTCTGTATGGAGTTGGCGTGTAGCCCTCTTCTGGAGGGCTTCCTCCAACTTCTTCATTCTTTTGGCCCTCTATAATTTCTCCAATGGTCCTATTAATTATTATATCAGTCCTATAACACTTATAGTAGTCTTATAACACTTATAAGATAATAATAATTAATCATGAAATACATTATTTCATTTAGGTCCAATTTACAGAACATTTCTCAAAAGTTCCGCGGACAATTTTATTTGATCATAATTAATTAAACTCTTTAATTAATTATTATCATATTCTCCTCTCTACCTTTATAATAATATCAAATATTATTATCCTTGTCATTTTACCATTTTACCCTTTTCTCTATATGTGTGTGACCTATTGGGTTCCTGTCCATGTTGGCAGTATAATATGTAATTGTGAGTTCTATTCAAAAATCACATGATTTAAACTCCTTTAAATCATTTTATCAATCTCTATTGATATTTTGATACATCATTATACAAGTCATGATTGGCCTCTAGCTAGGCATCATGACTACCCAAATGTCAGGAAAGTCATGTGGTTTGACTGTACCCTTTCATAGAAACAGTTACCGTGCAATTACTCCTTTCACCACTCTTATCTCAATTAGATTCTGAGTATGGATTTCTGTCAACTCATATAAATATAATTATGTATGTTCTATTAATTTAACCATTGTTCCTAAAATGCCCTTCATGGATCTCCATCCATCTCGGCATATTACTCTGGCCAGAGATTCACTGAACAAGGTAATTATAGAATCATGTGAGATAACTTCCCTTGTTAAATCTGGGATGGTGAATCCTTTGTCAATCACTCAACTATCTTCAAGTAGGTCATGATATACCCAATCTCCTAACTATGTTCACTCCCAGTTGGAAGTAATCAGTTATGGAGTCAAAGTATACCACTTGCTACTTAAGATAACTTTGGTGATCTCAAGTCTAAGGATACTTGCACAACCGCTATGAAGAGATTCCTCACTGACATAGATTTAATATCCATATGAGGATTCTCTTTTCAGGTCTCCAATGAACTTGTTCCTCTAACAAGCATCCACATGTTAGCATTGATTATCATCCATAATCACAATTATGAGAACCATTGCTTGAACCATTCAAGAAGCATAACATGTGCTAGTCTGTCCGAATTAACAATGTCCTATCTTGTTAATTCTATGACTAGGGATATTTAGATATTAACACATTTGCATGCGATAGACATCTCACATCATGAACACTTTCATGATTGCCTTTGCACTGTGTTTATAATATCTAGGACTTCATTTATTAATTTAAGATTTACAAACTTATGTATTCAAACACAGCATTAATAAATGAATGATGCCTTTTATTAAGAATATAAATTTCATACATATGAAAAACATCCCTATTAAATGGGCTCTAGGGCATACTCTCTAACAGAGGTTATGTTCAAGCTCGCTGATTTGGATTTGGGTTACTCCGAGGAGGTACTAACACACGAGTCATTAGCTGCCAAGGCTAAAGGTAAAGAGAAGATTGATTGTGACGCTATGATTCTTGAGAAGGAGGCACAATTAGAAGGAGGAGAAGCATCTGTTACTGCATCAGTTGTCCCTGAATTAGAGGATGATTATTTTGCTGATGTAATTTACATACCTAAATAGTTTTCTAATGATGTACCTTTTTCTGCTCAAGTTAATAAGATGAATAACTTTACTTATTTGTACGATGTCTCATCTGATTGCATCATGCATTATCATAATCATGACTCATTCATATTTAACATTAATTCAACAAACATGACTTCATTTAATCTCGAAACTCAAGATAACCCTAAAGAGATCTTGATTGCATCTGATGTGACTCCTAAAGAGAGGATAAAATTCAAGAGAATGTTGAAAAAATATGAAAAAGTATTTGCCTAGACCTACGAAAAAATGCCTGGGATCGACAGAGATGTTGCCAAACACACCATTTTGACATATTCAACTAGTAAGCCAGTAAAGCAAAAGCTCCGAAGTCTCGGGTCAAAATGGGCAGAAAAGGTGAAAAAAGAACTGAAGAGACATATTGAAGAAAAATTCTTGGTTAAGGTCTGGTACCCTACCTTGCTAGCCAGTGTTTTTCCTGTTGCTAAGAAAGATGTAAAAATATTAATGTGCGTGGATTATCGAGATCTAAATAAAGCTTACCCAAAAGATGATTTTGCACTCCCTATATAGACATGTTAGTCAATAGCTCGGCAAAATGCATGATGTACAATTTTATTGATGGATATGCGGGATACAATTAGATCTTAAACAAGATAATAAATAAGTTAAAGATAGACTTCATTACTAAATAGGGGACCTATGCATACAAAGTTATTCCATTTGGACTGAAAAATGTGAAGACCACATATCAACAAATGGCTACCAAGATCCTCAATGACTTAATCCACAAAGAAGTCGAAGTGTACATTGATGACATGATGATCAAGTCAGCTACAAGGGAAGAGCATTTTGAGGCTTTGGAGAAGTTTTTCCAATGGATTGACAAGTACAACCTCTGTCTCAACTCGAAGAAATGTGTGTTTAAGGTGACCTCTGGCAAATTGCTAGGGCATGTAGTTAGTCAAAAAAAGATAGAGGTGGATCCAAACAAAGTTAAAACCATTCAAGAAATGCCAGTATCGAAAAAGGAGAAAGAGATCTGAGGGTTCTTAGGATGGATTCAATACATTAGTTGGTTCATCACTAGGTTCACCTTTATACGTGAGCTGATTTTAAAACTTCTAAGAAAAGATCAGCGGATTAAATGGAACAATGATTGTCAAAAGGCCTTTGTCACCATCAAGCAATACTTACTGCATCCTTTGATTCTCCAACCACCCAGACCATTAAAACCTTTAACCCTATACATAGCAATGGAACAAGGTTCAGTAGGGGCCATGTTATCTCAAAAGGATGATGCCAAAGCTAAGTTCGACGTGTACTAATTGAGCAAGAAGTTTTTGCCATATGAGATCGAATACATAGATGTGGAAAAGATTTATCTAGCATTGATATGGGCCTCAAAGAAGTTAAGGCACTATTTCCACTCCTATAAGATCCAAATGGTGGCTAAGCACAACCCGCTTAGATACCTCCAATAAGCACCATCCTTGTTGGGGAAAATAGGAAGGTGGTTGTTGCTCTTATAAGAATTTGAAATGGAGTATGTAACTAGGAAGACAATCAAGGGAAGGACAATTGTAGAGTTTCTTGCCAATCACCCATTGGAGGGAGACTAGGTTGAATATGAATTCCAAGATGAAAGCATCAGCATCATAATAGTTTAAGGTTGACAAATGTACTTGAATAGGGCTACCAATAATAGAGGAGCTGGAGTAGGAGTCATTCTCATCAAACCTAATGGGGAGAAACTTCCATTAGCCTATAAATTGGGCTTTAAAGTGACCAATAATGAATGAGAATATGAAGTTTGTCTACATGGAGTAGAAGCCCTAATAGCATTAGGAGCAAAAACTATCAAGATATTCGGGGATTCATCCTTAGTAATTCACCAAGAAAAAGGCAAATGGTCTATAAGGGAGGAAAGGCTAGCACCTTATGTAAAATACCAAAGGAGATTGAGTGATCAATTTGAGGCTTACACCTTTCAACATGTACTGCGAGATGAGAACCAATTGGCATATGCCTTGGCAACCTTAGTGTCTAAGTGGAACAACCCCAAAGGAATAGTCATGAGACCAATAATAGTCATGAGCTCAACTAATCCTTGTTTCAAGGATGAGAAGCTCATAAGTTTAGATGGATTTGATGGCAAGCCCAGGTATTATGATGTCCATACTTACTTGGAAACTTCTAAGTTTCCTGAGGAAGTGATGGAGAAAGACCAAAGGACAATTCAAAAGTTATCTAGTCAATTCATCAGTGTAGATGTGGTCCTGTATAAGAGACAAGTTAATGGTATTCAACTAAGGTGCCTGAAGGAGAAGAAGGTGAAGAAATTCATAGAAGAAATGCATGTAGGGGTATATGGGGCCCACATGAATGGATTAACATTATCCAGGAAGATCATACGATAGGGGTTCTTTTAACTAACTATGGATGTTGACTATTCCCAATATGTGAAGATGTGTTGTCAATGTCAATAATACAGTTACTTAAGTCACTTGCCAGTCTTGAAGTTGTGCAACTTTTGCTCACCTTGGCCCTTTTCAGCTTAGAGAATAGACATTATTAGGGAGATTCATCTGACAGCTTCCAACAGTCATAAATACATAGTGGTTGCTATTGACTACTTCACAAAGTAGGTAGAAGCTAAATCCTTCAAAAGGCTAGAAGCATGAGAAATGGCTCAGTTCATTGAAAGAAATAAGGTATATAGATATAGGGTGCCTTATCACATGGTATCATACAATGAAATCTAGTTCTAAGTAGAGAATCGGCACATACATCAAAAGTATAGGATCTAACACCATAAGTCATCTCTTTATCATCTATAGGCAAATGGAGCAGTTACCATTCGCACTCTGGGGGTACAGAACTACTGTTAAGACTCTATGAGAGCTACCTTTTTCTCTCTTATGTATGGCTCAAAAGTGGTACTATCGGTGGAGATTGAATTACAGTCACTAAGAGTTGTATTGGAAGCCAAGTTGACAGAGATGAAGTGGGCAGAATACAGGATGACATACCTGAACCTGCTAGACGAGAATCGAATGAGGGCTTACAACCACAATTAGCTGTATCAGAAGAGGTTAGCTCGATCATTTGGGAAGAAGGTCAAAGGCTACCATTTGAAAGAAGGGGATTTGGTATTTAAACAGATAAGACCTAGCTTACCTGATTATAAAGGAAAGTTTAGACCAAATTAGGAGGGTCCCTTTATTCTAAAGAAATTGCTTTCTAAAGGAGCAGCTATCCTCACTGACAGCAATGGGAATGAATTCAAGAAGCCAGTTAACATTGACAGGCTAAAAAGGTTCCACGGCTAACAAAAGAGAAAATAGAAGAAAAAAAAAAAGAGAAAAGTAACTAGCCTATCAGTCGAAAATCGAAAAGAAAAAGGTGACCTTGCTAAAATAAGGCACCCTGCTAAAGTGAAAATTGAAAAAAGGCCGCTTAGGCAAAAATTAAGGGTTGAAAGAAAATAGCCAATAAAGAAAAGTCGTGAGGGCTGGTTAGCAATAGGAGTTGGATGTATTCAATATGCAGTTACCCAAGATTTAATGAAAGTTGCATTTTGTATTAATTATCATATCGTGATTATCATAATTGCAATAGTGTGATCATGTGAGCATACATGAATAATCTAAACTATGCATTATGATTGACATGAATAAAGGTGACTTATTTATTTATATATATCACCAACAGCAGCAATAACACAAAAAGATAAAACAAGGCAAACCTGCTATCAAGCATACACAACAACGGCATTAAACATTAAAACATACAAGCATACTAACAAGAAAATAGAAGAAATAAAAGCACTTATCCAAGCAAGTGACGTTGTGATATGTTACATGCCAAGAAAAAAGAAGTAAAGGAACAGCGGCAATAGCCAACACATTCCCTCAAGGGAGCTCTTCAGTTAGTGCCACTCCCACTACGTCCTCCTATGCCCAAGACATCTCAATAGGAAAGCCCTATTATCCGATGCCTCTATGACCTATGAGCTGTATTCCATACTGGTTTCAAAGTTTTAAATATTTGCTGCCGAAATATTTATTCACATAGGTAAGTGCTTCCAAATATAGTGGTACCTAGTGATGAAGTCATCGATCAAGTCTCCACCTTCAAAATTTAAGCGTGCTCACACTATCTCTTATCTAAGGCCAAAATAATTGTTACATCAAGATGTAATACAGATAGTCACCTAATAAAGACCAAAAAGGGGCACACATCGAGAACTCTCACCATAAGTCACATATTCCACCCAAATCCATGGGCATATAAAACTCACTCTCCATTTTGCCACGGAGCTTAGCCATATAATGCCCTCTTCTACTGAGTTAATTCAATATCATCACATGTGTTCCTCGAAGAACCTCAAGGAATTTGCATCAATGAAATGAGGAGAAGGCTCGACCAACATTCAGAGTTTTTCCTATATCCAGACCTAAAAAAAAAGAAAATAAAAAATGCATAAATAATAATAATAATAATGAACATAAAAGCTGCTGGAACGATTTGGAGTTTGTTTCAGGCAAAAAAATTAGGTATATGGTCATGTGAAAATCTGTAAAAAGATGCATGTTCAACAAAGAAAAGCTAGTGTGAAAACCTACAAGAGGTGCACTACCTTAAATAAATGACTACAGGTACCTAGAGAAGTAAAGGGATACCAATGAATAGAGTAGTAGGATCAGCATGAACAACATCTAATCCAAACAAAGTTTATGCCAAGATCATTGGGAATGGAGTGAGCCCCTCAAGGATACCATTAACAATGTCAAACAGTCGGTAGTCTCCTAAAATAACACCCCTATTGGTGATGCATAAATAATCAACGAAGCACATGAAGAAAGTAGCACCCATGGCCTAAGTCTCATTTGTAACACCCTAATCCACTAACCATGGATAATCATCAATCATCATCATCATAAACCTATTAAAGATTAGGCAATAATAATAATAATAATAATAATAATAATAAGACAGGCCATTATTACATTCCATAATAAAATAATCAAGCTTATCGATAAATAATCATAACATAAATGGCCTTCAGGTATCCTAAATTCCTCAAGGCAACTACATCTTGCCCGATCCTCTGAAGCTTTTCTTGAAACCTACATGGATAAACAAACTTGTGCTAAGCTATAAAGCTTAGTGGGGAACAAAACTCTATACATATAAATATAACCTCTTTTCCTCATTCATCAAATTCAAGCATAAAACTTTCATCAATCACACAGGATAACATAAGAGTCTATTATATGCTTCATTTCCTAAATAACATTTTTAGGAGAGCCTCCGACTTTACTAATGGGTATCATGTTTAGAATAATTACCGCGTTATGAAACCCATCTTATTCCTAAATACTTAGCCATTCATCACTATCTCCATTATCTTACCCTTTTCCTTTCTTACCTTAGCATAAATCATGCATCTTATAATCCTTTTAAACAATAGGTTAAACATCATAGTTATTAATAGTATAAGATTTCCACTTATTGCATTGAATCACATTGTTCACCTAAAATAGGCATTCGACGTTAATTCATAATATAAGGGTGTACTTAAGTCATATAACATCTACAAGTAGTCCTAGTAGGAATAATTACTTCACATATATCATACAATTCTCATAAGAGATTCACAAACTTTACATCCTTCATGGTAACCTAATTCTCTTAAAGCAATGGATACCCAAAGGTATCAAACTATGGATATCCAAAGATATCAAACAATGGACCCAAACGGGGTCAAGCAATGGTTCTAGCAAGGAACAAACAATAGACCCAAACGAGGTCGAGCAATAGTTCAAGTAAGGAACAAATTATGGACCCAAACGGGGTCAAATGATGGTTCCATTAAGGAACAAGACCCAAACAAGGTCAACTATGGCAGTTGTGACTGTATCCCTCTAAGCATGCCTATTTAATCCACAACTGAACTAAGACCCGCAGGCTTAACTTTTAAGACATCTTTAATTAACATATTCTTCTTTACTGAGCACATCATTTTCCTTAAAGCCACTTTTCATAAAAGAATGCATATCACTCGTTTCATCAAAGAATACATCAATTTTGGTTCAACATACCTTTCTTTACTTAATACAACACATTTGCTTAATGCCATCATTCATATAAGAGTGCACGTTATGCTATCATATGATCATATAGTTGTATCAACTTTCTTTCATTCATATCATGATGGTCACAAGTTTATGAAATTAATAATAGCATGAAATCTTTCATAACTAGTATTATACATGTCCACATAAGCATATACATATATATATATAGTTAAAATTATGAAAATACATACTTCCTTTACTCATACTTGTTCATATATTAAAGTAAGCTACTCATCATAGCATGCTCATATCAATTATCCAATATATAGTACTTACATAACTCATAGAGAGTTCTTGATGGCATACCTCGTTGCTGCTCGCTATGAATAGTTTCCCTATTCTTACACTTATTCGCATCAATACATAAACACATATATTTATATATATATATATATATAGCAACACTCAAGCATTTATGATCCATATAATAAAATAAGTAGGTTCTCTGATAGCTTAAGGTCAATACTAGTTCATATTTAATCCCTTGAATTCACTTTCATGATTCACCAGAGTAGAAATAACAAGTTATACACTTTAACATAGTCGTATATACTTCTATCATCTTACTTGAATTTTTCATCTTATAACATTTTATACTTAGGTATGTTGTGTGAGATCATTTCAACTTAGTCGTTATAGGCATGAATAAATAGATGAGCATATTATTACACAATGATGCTAATCATTAATTCTTCTTATGACTTTGGTATAACCAAGCTTCTATGATTTCATAATTTAACATAAGATGTGATGTCCCATTTCTTTTAACTCGGATATGCAACCTTACGACTATTCTCTTATTACCACTAGGTCAAATCATAGTATTGTGGACAAAACCATTCCTTAACCTAGTGCATACCCTATATTGATTTTATAAGGCACATTGAATAACATATCATTAAGTTACTATATTGCCTCAAGTTATTCTTAGTTCGATGCTCATTAGGCCTTAACATACCTTTTTGCTATATAATTCATATTAACTTTGCCATGCACGAGCCCCTTTAATTTAGAGTTCAAGTGAACCATCATTACTTAACTCAATGTGCTTGATTACCTTAAGCTTCACACTCTCTACATGTGTGTGAAGGTTCCTCAATTAAATTATCATGCCCTATACACGTTTGGGTAACTTATAGCTTAACTCAATCGTCATCCTATTATAATAGAATATTGGTGGCTTAGATTACTTACAACTTAGTTCCTTTTACTTTCTTTTACCATACCTTTCATGTCATCTAACTTTCGATAATACTTCATCTTACGGTCTTGCTTTTCTAAATTATACCCCTATAGACTTTAACATGGAACACCGGCTTTCATAATCTATTAATCCATCAGCATTTAACTTACATATTAAGCATTACCTAGTGAGCAATCATCATCCTCACATTTACGACTAACTTTATTCATCCTGCTTGCTTAGGTAACTCTTTTAATAACTTTAAAATATCACCAAACTTATGATTATGGGTGATTATTGTTTAGGAGCATGTGTACAAGAAGAACATATGTCCATGTAATAAGAAAAACAATAGGTTATGCTTGGCCATGTGTTCCCAAAGAGAAAGAGTGAGTGACCGTGTGCAAGGAAAGGAGCAAACATGCGTGACCGTGGGTAGGAAGAAGAACATCATCATGTGGCCATGCATCCTCAAAGGCAAGACAAGGCATGGCCATGTGTGAGAAGAAGAACAGCACATGTCCACGCATCCTCAAAGGCAAGACAAGGCATGGCCGTGTGTGAGAAGAAGAACAGCACGTGGCCATGCATCCTCAAAGGCAAGACAAGGAATGGGTGTGTATGAGAAGAAAAGATAATCACGTGGCCATGGTTGAGAAGGAGAAAAGCATCATGTGACCATAGGTGTGAGAAGAAGAATACATCATGTGGTCATGCACATCAAGGAGAAATATGGTAAGTGGCCATGCATGGGAAAAAATGAAGTAAACCTAAAATCCGGATTATGCATAACAAGAATTAAACCCTAAATTTCACTTCCCCACTTGCTTACATGATCATTTAGGTTACTAATCATGTTATAATCATCAACACCTATGAGATTAAACCCTTAATCTCATTATCAAAGCACATACAACATGATAGGGAAAACATGCACAGTAACCATCCCAAAATAATGAATCCCGTACCTGACATTGAAGCCTCCCTCACTTTACTTGATCCATCCCTTTTACTCTTGATTCCCTTCTTATCCTTGTACATGGAGATAACATACATGATATATCATCTCTCTATACATCCTTAGTTCCATTAAATCAAAAATAAAGAAGAGATCCATGAAAGGAAAACATTACCTTCATAAGGTTGAAACACCAAAACCCTAGGTTGCTCTTCTTCAACCCACAACCAGAGAGTGAGAGAGAGAGAGAGAGAACTCTCTTGCCTTAACCGATCTCCACATCCAAATCCCCAAGGGTTCCTTTTTCAAGAAGCTAAATACAAGAGTTAGTGGGTAAATATCTCCCAAAGAGAAATTTCCAAAATGCCCTTATACATTTTAACCCCTTAAAACTTATTTTCTTAGCATTCAACTCCAAAACTTCTTATTTAATTCAATTACATCATTCCTTACTATTTTAGCTACACTTCAATACACATGTGCATAATTACCAATATACCCTTAATCTGACTTAACTTCAATAATACCAAATAATCAAATTTTGCCTTAGTAAACCTTAATCCTGATAAATTAACTATAATCCTGTTAGGGCCATGATTGGGTCCTCACATCATTTCCATTAAAATAATATAGATAGTCGAACAGCAGATTGAGAACCACAGCTTCAGAAGGTTCAATAAAGGCACTGACATCAGTAGGATAAATTCCTAAGGTGTAAACAGTCTCTCGGAGATAGTTGCACACACAATTTGGTATAAATGGAAGGGTACCTAGAGTGAAAAGGACACTCAAGATGGCAACGAATTCTTCATGGAGGGGGTAAATCTCCACATTATTAAAATTAAACACATGAAAGCGAGGATCCTAGTAGCGAGACAAAGCCACCAGCAAATAATCATCTAATTCCATTCATCGAAGAAATCTTAAGTTAGAATAAGGTGTCAAAATAGAATTGTCCCAGGTAGAGTAGTCATCCAATAACAAGGTAAGGCATTCGGTAAAGGGAGTCATATTGGCCAAAGTGATATGAATTAATACAGTTGAAGACACAATGCACAGATGCAACATAAAAGTAGAAATGAGGGACATTCAAAGTAGGGAACAAAGGCCAGATGAAAATTTGGATACCTTACTTATAAGCAAGATTGTCCAATCATACATTCAGAATGCACGCTCGTACATCATGCCCAATCACCACTTAGTGAAAGTGAATAGTAAAAATCGCGTTGCATGCCATACACCTCATCCTGCATCATTTTTAACCAAAACATGCATGCTTCTAGCATAAAATTTTGTAGGCTTTTATCCATAATTCGCAATTAAAGGCTAGATCATGACTTAAAGCAATAAATATCTATCTAATATTTCACATAATTCAGGGAGTATACTTTATACATGTGTACAAGGACAAAGGTACAGTAAAAATAATAACAAAATATAAATTTGAAAAAAATGAGAAAAAAATGAGATGTGTATAATAAGTGTTAATGGTAATTTAAATGTACAATGATGACCAAGATGGTCATAAAAGTATGTTTAATATGGCATCTAAAAATAATGTTTTGTCAATTACAAAAATATTTTCTTGTGAATAAATCGTAAATAAAAAATAATTTCCTTTTGATTAAGTCAATAAATTAGGTATTATGATTTTCTTATAGTTATTTTTGTAAAAATAATGGGGTCATTTTACATGAATTGGGTCAAAACCCATGCAATAAACACTGTTCACATAGCATTTTGTATGCATGGGAACATTTTATATTCAAAAGCTTTTTCAAAATTGGACTGTTTAAAGTGTACGCTCTTGCACCTCCATGGTACGGCCTTGCACTGAAGGGTACAGTTGTACATTACTCCTACATGCCCATACACTCCTCAAGTCTTAAATGCAGTCAGTTTCTTTTTCCTTTCTTCTTCTTTCTTTCTTCTTTCTTTCTTCTTTCTCTTCTTCTTCAACGATTAAAAAAGGAATCCCTTGAGTTTTTGCCATTCTCTCACCATAAAAATAGTATTTTATGATTGTAATCTGGTACACTATTGGGTCTTCTCATTATGCATATTTAGAGTCCTTTTTGTGGATTTTTATCAAGGTTTTCTTGTTCTCCAAAAAAGGCACACAACTATCCCTTCCACTCTATTTCTATGATTCAAATAGGCATGAAATTGTGTAATCTTATTAATAATAATTATTATGAGCATATATAATAAGTTGCTAGTGTTTATTTTCAATTTCATTTTGAAAGGATTGAGAAACTATGTAAAATTGTGTTAGTACAATTTAGTTAACTTCTTAAGTTTGGAGTTATTTGTTTGATTTGTATAGCATAATTTTTACTTGGTAGGAAGTGCTAGACAGTGTGTGCATATTGTATGAAAAATAAATAAATAAATGGTAAAGCATTTACATACAATGATAATACCATGAAAATAATAGGAAGTGCTAGTTAATATATGTTAATCATTTTTTTATATATTTGGCTTATTGTGTAAATTATGTAAGTAATAATAGAATGTGTTAGTTATTTGTATAAGAAATGCACATTAGTGACAATGGCATGTAAGCATGATTTATAAATGGTAAAAAGAAAAAGAAAACAAATGTGTAAAATAAGGTATATACATGTAATAATAACACTAGGAATAATGCTAATTGGTATATGCTAGTTGTCTCTTTTTTTCATGAATAGTTTAGGGTATAAATTATTTATCAAATGTGGAACAAAAAAGAAGAGAAACATGAGTCACTAAGAATACTCATCTTAATAATGATGGAATGTAGGCATGATTTGCATATGATTTGTATGTCAATATACATATGTACGAATGATGATTTTGAATAGGTTGCTTTAGTTAATGCATATACATTGGTTTTACAAGAATTTTTGCATGATTACTAGATGCCCAATGGTAGGTTAGGAGAAATTAAAGGTTGATTAGCCATTACAGCTTTTGCGAATGAGTTTTGTGTAGAATTGGACCTAGTTTTTCTAAGCCATTATGCTGTCAAAATTTAAGCACAAATTGCTATAATGTCTAAAGTGACATATTTGACTAATGCAATGAAACTAACTATAAAACCTTAAATAGTGCAAGAATGGATCCTCAGTATCCCATATGGATGACACCCGAGCAAGGTGACCTATATCGCAATTTAGGAGAAACTCGTATGCTACCTAGTTGGTTCATGTTTAGGCACCTGCTGACATAATTGGGATTGATAGATAAGGCGGATGACCTGATAGCCCGGACAGGATGGATAAATTTCTATGCGAGGGCATACCAGACTTATCTAGAGATGACTAGGCAATTTTTGGCCACATTCAAATATTTGGGGCATCAAAGGCCAAATGATGAGGAAGGGGTCATCACATAACATATTTAGGGTCAGTCAATGTCCATGACATATAGGCATTTTGCTCAAATACGAGGGTTGCCTATGGGCAAAGGATTAATTAGACCTGAAGGATCCACTTCATTGGAGATGTGGGCAACAATTACACAACCAAGGGTTCAATATGTGAGAAGGATAGCAAAGTGTACACTACTGCGATCATAGTTGATGCTATACTTACATAAAGTCCTTTCTTGTTTATACTTGGGGAGGCAGGGCAATCTTTGTTTTGTTGTGGTGGCAGAGATATATAGCCTATGGGGCATGGTGGTATGTAGGCTAATAGACCTGAGCCATGCTATTTTGGGACACATACGCACTGCCCAGCACAATTCAGGCGATGCTACAACTAGTAGGGGATTGGTCACTAGGTTACTTCTAGTAGAAGCTATGTTAGAGGCCTGGATAGGACCATCTACCGGAGAGGGAATATATTTTGATAGAGAGACAGCATATGACATACACATGGCTAGGAAGGATGATGTTGCTTTTGATGGGATTAGGTTGATGACCCTAGAAGATATGGATGTCGTACTCCACCCGAGCAGGGTGATACCTAATCATAAGCCACAACCACCATGACCGATGTCTAGCAAGTGTACTAGATCGGCTAGTAATATAGGGAAATAAAATTATGACCCAAATAATTGTACCCAAGGGAACATGGATTGGTAAGAATAATATCTATGTATGAATTAAATTAATCCGAGATCATTTCCCAAATGTTTTTGATTTAAAAGTAAAAATTAAACAAAATAAACAATTAAATAAAACAAAAGCTAAAACATGAATTAAAAACAAAACAATAACTGAAATTCTCTTGCTAAAGGAACTATCCACCTTAACTTTCATTGCAATGACTTAAATTCAATATAAACACCAGTGATTATGGAAAAACTAGTAATAAAGCAAGATATCTTTATTCAAGTATATCATTCTTAGTATTAAACTCATAGACAAATCTAATACTTAGCATGCAAATCAAGTTTTAACTTCCTAAATATTCATTAAAGCCTTTCTTAAGTGATTCAACTCAAATTTATTCTTAGTTCCTCCTCTCTTAGTATTAACCAATAAAATTAACACATAATCATCTCATATTTCAGATAATAATCATGCATAAACATTAAAGAGTTAACCCAAGAACATGCAAATCATTAACTATGTCAAAACCAATCTTTAGTTATTTATTCAATAAACCAACAATCAATCTCAACACAATCAAAGATAAGAATATGCTTAAAACTAAGAAATAATCAACCGATATTGAAATTTAAGCTCAAAATAAAGTCATAACAATGAAAATATAAGATTTCAAGAATCCATTAGCAAAAGGAGAAAAACTACTTCCTAAACATAATTAAAAACCAAAACAAAGTTGAAGAAAAATAATGAAAATATAAAAATAACATAGAATAACTAAGCCTAATTCTAAGATTTCTCTAATTGATTCTACTAATTGATTCCCTTTCTTTGGTGTTAGAGTTGTCTATTTATAGGCAAAAGATGTTATAAAAGCCTTCCAAACATCCCAAATTGGAGTAGGAAAAGAATCCTTCTTGAATTGGAAAAGATCGCAAATCCTTTGTTGCATGGGAGAACTTGCACGTGGCCACACCCTTCTCTTTGCTTTCTTTACACGTGGTCACATGTCCCTTAGGCTTCCCTCACACATGGTCATGTGTGGAATAAGCATTGGGAACACGTGGTCACGTCCTTCTTTTGCTTTCCTTCATTTGTTCTTTCACGTGGCCATGTGTTACTTAGTTCATTTTCACATGTGGCCATGTGTTCTTTTCTTCTTCAATTCACGTGGCCATAGGTGTTGCTCCTTTGTACTTCATGTGGCTATGTATTAAACTTCTGGACATCATGATCAATTATCTCACATAAATTTTCCATATTTGCAATTTTGGCCCAAATCTTTGCCCTTATTACAATTAAGTCCTTTTTCTTGCAAATTAACCCTGAAAAACACCAAAATTTATAATTAACTCCAAAAACATAAAATCAACCAATTAAACTCAAATCTAATCCTAATTAACACAAAATTAACCTAATTAAACACCTAAAAACATACTATAAACACTATATAAATGACCATTATCACACCACATCCTAAGTAGGCGCCAAGTGATGATCAATAGATGGAGGACATTTTGGGGATAGGACTTAAAAAGGAGGAAAAAATCCCCTTCATGGATTATTTTGCAAAAGAGGCCCGCCAAGAGCCAATTGTGTAACCTCCCATGCAAGATTTCCCTACTTTCCATCAAGGGTTACCTATCAAGACTTATGGTCATTCTGGTGCGTCATCATCTTTAGCACCACTCCACCTCAACACGTAGCCCCATGGGATGCTATATTATAGGGTATTCAGAATATAACCGTGACTCTGCCAAGGTTGTGGATATACAAGCGATATGACAAGAGCAAGATGAGGCATATATGAAGAGTTTTAATGATTTTGATGCTCTCTAACAGTAGTTTGTAGATAATTTGGCTAGCATGGAGACAAGGGTCTAAAATGTTGATAAGAGTGTAGAGAAGACTATAGAGCGCATCACCACATTAGAGACTGTCTTTCTGACCGACAAAGAGGTTGTCAAAGGAGCTAGGGATGAGATAGATAGGAGGATTGACAAGTTACACATCAACTTTACGGCGCATGTGACATGCATAGATGGGACAGTTACGAGTTACATTGCTACACAGATGACAAAGTTGGCTCATATTTGGAGGGATATGGACGCCTTGCGGGCTACATTAATGAGTTCCTACATCCTATTATAGTTCAGCATCCAGGACCAACACAGCCAGGCCCATCCATGGCTCATGCATCGAGCCCACCATTCTATAGGCACCATTCCTAGTCCTGTTCTTTATTAGAGGGACCTATAGATTATGGCTTGCATTGAGATCGTAGGATTTCAAGGAGATGAGGACCTTTTTCTTTACATACACCACTATACCACACACATTTTACATACATTTTTAGATTGGGGCAATTGTTATGGATGATTATGTTGTTTGTTTTTCTTGTTACATTTTTTATATTTGTTTTCTTTTACAGTTTGGATATTTCTCTTAAAACTTGTTAAGATTATTCTTTTGAATTTAAATTGAAGTTATCATTTGTTTGCCATAATTGGCATTAGTTATTTGCTAGATTATGAAATGCCTTCTAAAAATCAATATTAATCATTGTTAATAGGTTGAACATGTTTTTAAGATGTTCACATTGCAGGACAAAACATGATTGATTACTAATGAACTATATGCTACGATGCTAAACAAGCACTAAACTTAATAAAATTTGTATATCATGTTGCCAAAAAGAGTATATATAAATGTGATAATAATATAGAGAGGAAAATACATGTAAGAGAAATAAACATGAATAATTATCTTAACGAATGATGCAGGGGCCAACAAACCCCAATCTAACTTTTCAACATTACAAATGCAGGACAAACAGCATTTAACTAGCTACACAGCATAGACCAATACAGCCTCATGAGCGCCGCTTACATCGGTACTCTCTCCGCTATAGGGGGCAAATGGTTAAGCAAGTTAGAGTTAACTTTAGATCCGATCACTCAAAAAAATCTCATCATTTGTTCTAAAAGTCAAGTTTGGCCTATTTTTAGCAATGTGCGGCCTTGAATAAGGAGTGTATAGCCATACATTGAAAGAATCTTGCCTTTTTCAGGCAAGTTGACCTACTTTTTAAATGTATAGCCATGCATTCCCTTTGGTACTACCATACACTCAAAAGTTGGTGGATTTCCCCATAAGACAAGTGAGCAAGTGGAGCACTGTTTGAATGTACAGCTGTACTTCTGAATGTCTTCACAAATCGTGCATTCTTTGAATTCTTTGATATCAACTCGCATAACAATCGTCGTGCATTCTTTGAATTCATTAAACATTATCATTAGTTTTACTTTCCATAAACAATTCACCTCAAATCTTGTTTGCTTATTAATCTTATGGACCAAACAATACTATCTTCAATATCTTATTAATTATTTAATCTTTGGGTGAGAGCTGGCTTGGATGAATCAAAGGAGTACATATGGCCATGAAAAGTAGAGGAGAAAACATGTGTATCAATAGGCTTTACTTGGCCATGCAAGAAGAGGAGGAAAGGCCATAAGTGGTCGTACATGCCAAAGAAGAAAGGAATACAGTTCACGAATCGTGAAGTGATTCACAAGTTAAGGAAAAGAGTGAAGTTCATGACTCGGGAAGTAGCTCATGAGTGACACAAAAAGGATGAATTTTATAACTCGTGAAGCAACTCATGAGTCAGACAAAAATGCATGACTCGTGAAGGGATTCATGAGTCAAAAGCCAAAAAAGAATAGCACATTCACAAGTGACCCAGAGGAAAATAGTGCACAACTCGTAAAGGCATTCATGAGTCGGACAAGAATGTACGACTTGTGAAGACATTCACAAGTCAACAGAAAATCAAGAATCGAATCACGAGTCGTGAAGGAAATTTAGGCAAAGGTACACGACTCGTGAAGACATTCACAACTTGGACACGACTCGTGAAGAATGTCACGACTTGGCACCCTAAAGCAAATAGTCTTCCATTTTCATCCTAAAATCCTGATTTATGTATCCAAAAAACCTAACCCTAATTCCTTTATTTCCCTCTACAAACAACAATTATCAACAGCATTCCCATTCAAAAAATCATTATGATAGTCCCATACCTCATTGAAGCTTCAAATCCAACTCTTTTACTCATGATTCCTTTCTTCTCTTTCACTTGATTTGTATGCTTCTCTCTCTCTTCTCCTTACACATGGTGACAACAATAACATCTTGTAATCCTTTACCAGAAATCACAAATTAAAAGAAAAAAAATAAGAGATCTTAAAGGGAAAAACATTACCTTTGATGTTAGCTAACAAACCCTAGCTCACTTCTCCAACCTGTAACCAAGAGAGAGAGAGAGAGAGAAAGAGAGAGAGTGCCAATCTCCTCCTTCTCCAAGAATCCCAAAATAAATGAGTGGGGAAAATATCTTTCCAAATAAATTCCCATAATGCCCCTAAGCATAATTTAACCCCATTATTTCAATTCCTTCCAACTTAACGCCAAGACTTTCTAATTCACTTCAATTGTATCCTTTTCTTTAATTATAATTTAATTGAACATGTATACTTATATGCTAAAATTACCAAAATACCCCTCTCGGGACTTAAACTCGATAATTGCAAAATAATTCAATTTTTCCTTAATTAACGATAGTCCTCATTAATTAACAATAATCCGATTAGGGTCATGATTGGGTCCTCACATATATATCTTGTTATCACTTTCTCTATGCTTGTATGCATTTATTTTATTTCTTTATCTTGTAATGTGTGAAAAGAGGATTAAAATAATTAGCCATAAACAATCGATTATATTGCAATCAACCAAGTATGCGAGTAAGGGTGGAATCTAAACTATCTCTAGTTTTATGTTTCACAAGGTAATAGAATCACTTTTTCCAATATCCTATTGGGTGGCCAATCCATAATGCATGCCTTGTGATGCTCAATAGACATCTTGTAGGTTGATCATTTGTAAATGGACAAGGATACTCTAATATGTTATCCCATGCCTTTTAAAGGCTCTAAGGCATTGCATGTTAGGTTGAATCTTTGCCTATTGCGAAGCGATCGGCTTTCACGAGTTAAATGAACCTTGATCTGATCGCGAACCCTAAAAGTGGGCTTTCGAGAACAAACCAGGTGCCTACAAGGTTCAGCGCGCGTCATAAATTTAATATTAAATTATTTCTATCAATGCTTTAAGCGTAAATTACACGTGCATATATAAAAAAATTCGGAAAAATTTTAACAAAAATCGGGTAGTATAACGGCTATGTATTAAAGGCCTCCTTACATAAAAAATGGCATAAATGATGCCCATAGCAATCCATAACCATTTCCATACACAACCAACCATATTAAGTCACAATTTGTGCATAACCAAGCATATATCAATGTCATCGATTTTAAACACAAAATCAACATTTTTCTTTTATTAACTTCATTATTTTGTATTCAATTAGTAAATCACTTTTGTCTTCACAACATGCATTGTGTAAATATTTGCATTATTGACAATTATCATTTATAATATTTCCAAAGATAACTACTAATCTTTCATCAAATTAACTAATATACACACGACTATGGCTTTGCAAAAATTTTGTCTTAAGGACTAAATACATCAGCAATTAATGGCTGATGAGAACACATATTCAATTCTATCTATAAAAGTTTTTAACATAGACAATATATTTTTTATTTTTCCTTTTATTTTCTTTTTTATTTTTCATTTTTCTCTTACTGCCTATACTATTTTTTTACTGCCTATTTTTAATATCTCATGTATGATACAAACTTCTAATTTCAACTAAGAATGGCCAATAAAAAATAATTAACTAAAAGAATGACATTTAAGGAAAAAACTAATTATTAAAATAAATTTATATTGGCAATTTTAGATCTAAATCGAGCTAACAATCAAAGAAAATAACCAAACAACACTCATAATGCCATAAAATACTAGAAAAATGTAAAGAAAATAAAGGAAACTAAACTTTACTCTTTAATGGAAAAATGAAGTTCACAGAGAAAAGCTCAATGAAATTAGTATCCACGCTTGAGCAACATAATTGCGAGTTCAATGGTGAAAATGGTGTACAAAATGGAGTTCGAAGCAAGGAGAAATGTGTAAAGAATACTCACTAGAGATCGTGAGTCATGTTCCAAAAGAGGGAGAAAAAGAAAAAAAAAGCAAGAAGAAGAAGATGAACAGTTTTAAATGAATTTTGGTGAGTCACGACTCAAGGCCATGAGTCGTTTGGCGAGTCACGGTCCTGGGACATGACTCACACACAAAATGGTGCAACATCACTTAAAAGAAATGAGCCATGACCTTGGGGTATGACACAGCCGAAATAGTAAAAAAAACCCACTGACGGTCATGTGTGGCAATAAATGTTGACGAATGCTAATTAAATTACCTTTACTCTCCAATTAACCAATTATTTAACCAATTAAATTCAAATCTTAATTGAACCTAATTATTTATATGATATCAAATTATTTTACACATTATTGCACTTATTAATCATTACTACTATTACCATTATTAATTTTTATTTATTAACATATATAATATTACCAACCCACTTCCTGAATTAAAATGGCATTCTCAATTTCCTGTGTAACTTTTGCGAAATTCCCTTGCAAAATTTAAGAAACTTACAAAATAAGTTAGAAAACGTGCATGTCCCATGAAAAATGCATCACCCAAGTGGTTTAAAGATGACTCAAGGCCTAGCAATGTGAGTTAAATGAGTCAAGGGAGTGACTCACCCTTGGCCTATAAATACCCTATAGATTTTCTCATTTGCTTGTTGAACTTCTTCAGGTGGCCTTCTCTTCTAGGTAAGTGCTCTTTTCTTTTTTCATTTTTTTTCTTTTATTTTTATTATTATTGTTGATTCATTAATTATCCTTTATTTATTATTTTTCTTTCTTTCTTTTTTTACACTTTTATTTTCTATTTCATTTTTTTCCATTTTAATTTTTCATTTTTTTACTTTTTTATTTTTTCCCTTTTTATTTTTTTTACTTTTATATTAATATTGTATTTTATTTATTTTATGATAATTGTGCTTATATATGCTTCTCTTATTACTTTAATTATTATTATTTCATATACTTACACATTTTACCATACAACTTTATTATTAACAAATTAATTATTACCATTGTATCTTATCCAACAATATGAAACTTTTTATTATTTATACATATCCCCTTTCATAGATTTTATTAGCTTGTATGGCCATCACTTTTCTTACTAAGGTGCATTGGCTGCTTAATGCCCCTGGAACTTGGGAAAATCCAATTTTAGCTCTATATTCCAACTTAAGGTTTCTGAGAATAATCCATCTTGACACTAGTCTTTTGCTAGCGGTTACTCAATACTGGGAGCTCAGGTTCCACATCTTCAGGTTTACCCATCAGGAGTTGTGTTTTCTTTCAGAAGAACTCACTAAAATCATCGGTGTGAACTCCGTCTTTGGAACTTTACCTTGTGTTCCAAATTGTGTATCAGCTTATCTGAGAGATGCAAGTCAAGTCTTAGGAGTGATTCCCTCTGAGACTATTAGATTGGTGCCTCAACAAGGATCTATCCCTTTGGAATTATTGATTAATGTAGTGGATGACTTCTCTGACATACCAATTTTCCATATTGACGTTATTCTATTAATCTATCTTACTCTATATTTAACAGTGAACTCAAGGGAACCCATCAATAATTACCGACTATTCAACACCATCGAAGGTATACACAGTGATATGACGCCCTTTCCATTTATTTTAGAAAAAACCATCTTCATTCTAGACATTGTCTAAACTGATCCTTTTTTAGGAGCCCTTTATTACTCTAGGTACAATCAATATTTTGGAAGGTAGTGCACCCTTTGTGGATTTTCACACTAGCTTTTCTTAGCAGGAAATGCATCTTTTCAGATTTTCACATAACCCTATGCCTTACTTTTTCTTGAGATGAATCCAAATCATCCCAGCAACTTCTATTTCATCATATTTTTCATTTTTTCAATTTTTTTCAAGATATGGCTACAGGAGAAATTGAGGCTACTTGAGGAACCTCCCTCTAGTTAAATATGAGAATGGGGATTTAATCTAATGGGAATTTAATTGAACCCTTAGTCTCACTAGACTGTATATAGGGTGAGTAGGCTATCATTCCAAAGGGAATGGAGTAAACTTTGCATTGAAACTGCAAAGAGTAGATAGATAGGTAACGAATAAAATGAAGATTATGTATTTAATCAAATATCTAAACTGCTTTGCATAGATTAAATCAAATTGGATTAAAGATGACTTAAATTATGGTATAATATAAATTATAAATAAGAGAAGCAATTCATTTAAAAACAAGATCAAGTAATTGTATGGATGAAGTGACTAGAGAATTTAGCCAAGAATCTTTAAAGCAACTCTCATTCTCAGTAAAGATGTTTTCATTTAAAGTCTATAAGCACTCTCGTGTCATTATAGAGATAAAAAAATTATGAAGCTCTATGCCAATTCTTTAACCTCTCAAAGTGAATTCCTTATCTCTAAGTGAATTCAATGCTTCAAGTACATTCATTTGTTTTTCCATCAAAAAATTCCAACTCTAGTTGCGAATAAATTGACTAACATGCCAAATATGGTGGCCAATCATACATAGCAAATCAAAGCACACAAATGGATGTAAATCATACTTCATTCATAATAAGAATAATAAACATGTCTTAAACAAATACTAGTACATATTTATAATGTACAAAGGAAACTAGCCAAATACATATTTAAATTTAAGATAAATAAAAGAAAGAAACTTATCTCTTATTCCTTTGGCTATGTCCCTTTGCCATCTTTTAGTAAAAATTAAGTAAAAATATTTATCAAAAATAATAATTGTATTTCTAAAAACTAAACATTGATTGATTTCTTTTTTCTCATCTTGGATCCCTATTTATAGAGATAATAACTCTATAATCGTGCCTCTTTCGATTAGGTGTGAAGATGAAAAGCTGCCCTGAAAAGTCTTGATGGTTAGATGAGAGATTGGGTGCAAAAAGGTGGCATCATTTGAAAACAGGTGCCTTGTTCGACTCGTGAACTTCGTGCCAAGTCGTGATCTCAATCTAGTCTTCTTCACTCGTGATCTTTCCTCCAACTCGTGAAGGTGTACTGCCTTGCCTGTCGAGTCATGAATGCCTTCACGTCTCATGAGCATGTCTCCTCTGTGTCACTTGTGAGCATCTTTCACATCTCGTGCATCTTTGTCCGAGTCGTGAACCTGTTCACGACTCCTAAATATCCTCTGCTTCCTTCATAATACCTCAAATTACTTCATGTTTGCACCAACTTTGACCTAAAACACAAATAAATACATAAACTAAACATAAACACATAAAATACACAAAATAGTACACACTTAGCTACTTATAAAAGAAAATACCTATTAAATAATAGACATTTTGCATGGCATCAAATTCCCCCACACTTAAACCTTGCTTGTCCTCAAGCAAAAGAAGAATGAGAAAATTTAATTCCAAGTTAAACTAAGTAAGTTAGACTATAAAGCATTGCTCAATATTCACTTTAATCAAGATTGAAATGAATTCAAATACCTTAAACACACAAAATATCAATAAATCAAATCTTAAAACATGTATTCTAAGTTACCAAGTCACCTAAGTTTACTAAATCCAACATCAAGAATGTAAAGTCTCAAAACTAACCATGCTTATGAAAGAATATTGATCATAAAACTTAGGATTCTAAGATTATTAGTTGCCTTTTTAGGACATTTGCAAGCACTCATACCCTTGGATCAATCTCATGGCATTTTTAGACTGAATTTTCTTTCTTTTACTTTTTTTTTCTTTTGAACATGGGTATACTTTTAGACTTAATCCCATGGAATTAAAGTAGCAAGAAAATGTAGTATTAGGTGCGTTTTATGCTCCATCCCAAACTTTATTGAACTTTTTAGATATGCATCTTGCTTTATTTTATTATCATTATTTTTTTCATTTTCATTTTTTTCTTATTTCCACTGGTCCTCATCCATAATTGAAAGGGCTAAAGGTAAGAATTATGGCTATAGTTTCCATGAGGCAACTAATATCCAAAAATCTTAAACTAAATGAGCAATTCCTAACCTTAAAGCATAATTAGTAAAAAGACTAAATAACCTAAAATGTTGAAAGAAGTAAAAACAGATAGCTTGAAAAACATAAAACACGTACTAAAAGCTTTGAAAGACTAATAAAATGAGCATAAAAGGCAAATGATTTAACATAATAACCTATATAATATACAAAATGAACAATGCTTTATAATAAAACTAACTAAAAAGTCTAGTCTAAATGAAGAAAAAGACACACAAACAAACACACATACAACTATAATGCAAAACAAAACATGCAACACACAACATACTCTCCCCCACACTTAGAATAAACATTGCCCTCAATGTGAAGAAACAAACAAAAACAAAAGGAAAAAGAAACAAACTAAAGAACATAAGAAAGAAAACTCCCCTAAATATCATGGTGATGGTGGAGGAGAGGGCACCACATAACCCGATTAGGCAATGAAGGTATCCACCTTGTGCTCAAGTCGTCGTTGATGGCGAACCAATTGTGATGTAACTTGCTCCAAAGATGTCAGTTGTGTCTGAATGGTAGACTGATTTTGCATCAATTGGGTGAACATGGAATGAATGTTAGTTGAAGAAGATCCAGTAATAGGAGAAACAGTAGCCTCATCCCTCGAGACATCATCCATGATATCATCACTATGCCCTTGCTCCTCTTGCCTTGCCTCATCCGAAGTGCTCACCACAGCTGCTTCTTATGGAGTGAAAGTTCCATGATGGAAAAAGAGAAAGACCGAGGAAGAAGAAATGCAAGATCGTAGAAGTAAAAGAAGATGAAGATGAAGAAGACACACACACGCAAATGAGTAGCAGATAAAAAGAGTAAGTAAGAGAAGAGAAATGAAAGACAAAGCCAAAGAAAAACAAGTGCACGAGTGAAGAAGGAAAAAGAAGTGTGGGAAATAAAGAGGTAACTGCAGTATTGATATACAAATGAAGAGGGAAAGTGAATCGACAATGAAAAGTCACATTGATTTACAAAACCCTAACTTCACTTCGAACTGTTCCCCCTTATTAAGTTATTACAGTTAAGTAAAATTAACACATAATTGATAACTAATGAAAATGAATAAGAGTTAAAATAAAGGAAGAAAAACAAATTAATTGAAGAAATCATCTGTAAATCACGACTCGGTAAAAATTGGGAATAGTGAATCACGAGTCGGACAAATCCTCACGACTCGTGAAGAATTGATTATTTGGAAAATGAAAAAAAATGTTCACGAGTCGGATAAATCCTCACGACTCGTAAAGAAGGTGATTATGGCACACGGGAAAATGTTCACGAGTCCAAAAAATCCTCACGACTCGTGAAGTGTTTGCTTCTGGAGCACTCGTGAACATTTTCACGAGTCGAACCTTGTGAATGTTTCCCTGCACTGCAACTTGTCTGCAAAAATTACTTAACTCGATCAAAAACTAAAGGAAACAAAAAAGATATTATATAATAAAAACTACAACTATAAAATATATAAACCAAAATCAAAAATTAACCATAAAACAAATAAAATCTAAATTAAGAAAACTTAATCCTAAATAATATCATACAGTCCTAAAGCAACTACTACTTTATTTTAATCAATAAAAATTCATTTAAACTGTTCCTCGGCAATGGCGCCAAAATCTAATGGGGATTTAATTGAACCTTTAGTCTCACTAGACTACATATAGGGTGAGTAGGGTATTGTTCCAAAGGGAACGAAGTAAATTTTGTATTGAAACCACAAAGAGTAGATGGATAGGTAACGAATAAAATGAAGATTATGTATTTAATCAAATATCTAAACTGCTTTGCATAGATTAAATCAAATTGGATTAAAGATAACTTAAATGATGGTATGAATATATATTATAAATAAGAGAAGCAATTCATTTAAGAACAAGATCAAGTAATTGTATGGATGAAGTGACTGGAGAATTTAGCCAAGATTCTTTAAAGCAACTCTCGTTGTCAGTAAAGATGTTTTCACTTAGAGTCTATAAGCACTCTCGTGTCATTATAGAGATAAAAAAAATTATGAAGCTCTATGCCAATTCTTTAACCCCTCAAAGTGAATTCCTTATCTCTAAGTGAATTCAATGCTTCAAGTACATTCATTTGTTTTTCCATCAAAAAATTCCAACTCTAGTTGCGAATAAATTGACTAACATGCCAAATATGGTGGCCAATCATACATAGCAAATCAAAGCACACAAATGGATGTAAATCATACTTCATTCATAATAAGAATAATAAACATGTCTTAAACAAATACTAGTACATATTTATAATGTACAAAGGAAACTAGCCAAATACATATTTAAATTTAAGATAAATAAAAGAAAGAAACTTATCTCTTATTCCTTTGGCTATGTCCCTTTGCCATCTTTTAGTAAAAATTAAGTAAAAATATTTATCAAAAATAATAATTGTATTTCTAAAATCTAAACATTGATTGATTTCTTTTTTCTCATCTTGGATCCCTATTTATAGAGATAATAACTCTATAATCGTGCCTCTTTCGATTAGGTGTGAAGACGAAAAGCTGCCCTGAAAAGTCTTGATGGTTAGATGAGAGATTGGGTGCAAAAAGGTGGCATCATTTGAAAACAGGTGCCTTGTTCGACTCGTGAACTTCGTGCCAAGTCGTGATCTCAATCTAGTCTTCTTCACTCGTGATCTTTCCTCCGACTCGTGAAGGTGTATTGCCTTGCCTGCCGAGTCGAGAATGCCTTCACGACTCGTGAGCATGTCTCCTCTATATCACTCGTGAGCATCTTTCATGTCTCATGCATCTTTGTCCGAGTCGTGAACCTCTTCACGACTCCTGAATATCCTCTGCTTCCTTCATAATTCCTCAAATTACTTCATGTTTGCACCAACTTTGACCTAAAACACAAATAAACACATAAACTAAACATAAACACATAAAATACACAAAATAGTACACACTTAGCTACTTAAATAAAAGAAAATACTCATTAAATAATAGACATTTTACATGGCATCAGAGCCCTTTTTTACTCTAGGTACAATCATTATTTTTGAAGGTAGTGCACCCTTTGCGGATTTTCACACTAGCTTTTCTTAACATGAAATGCATCTTTTCAAATTTTCACATAACCCTATGCCTTACTTTTTCTTGAGATGAATCCAACTCATCCCAATAGCTTTTATTTCTTCATTTTTTTTCATTTTTTCAAATTTTTTCAAGATATGGCTATAGGAGAAATTGAGACTACTTGAGGAACCTCCCTCTAGGGTGATCAACATATACTCTTTAAGGCACTACCTTCCTAGAAGATGACTTTACAAATTTGATTCACCATAGGAAGGCTTCATATGGGTAGCAACAGTAAGCGATGATGACATCAATTTTCTGTGTGTATGGCTAGTACCTGATTATGTAACTTAGGATGGACATTCTGGATGTGTACCACTATACATTCTACACAGAGCCACCTTTTGTTTAGTCTCTTATTACACGCACCAATTTGGGGAACAATAGGATCTCGTAAGGCATCCATTGTTATTTCAAAGAAGTACCTAATCTATCACTTTTATTTCTTGTTACTATCACCTCTAGACTCAGTTGAATACAAAAGCTTATATTTGTGGCCCAACTGATTGGGATTTTGCCACTTCTACTGCATATAAAAGATGGGTATTCATCCCTACAGTTAATAAGATAGCATACTAGCTAAGACAAAACTCAAGTGAGAGCAATAGAGGATAATTTTTAGATTCAAACATGTACTGTAAAAAAAGCTATGTACTACTTTTCGTATCGAACAAGATAACTCAGAGTATGTATAATAGACTACTCTTATTTATATTAACGTATGAGTTGGCATTACATATGAGAATATTTCCACACCATAGTGACTGATGCTCAACCTATACTGGTAGCACAACTTCTATTTCGTAAACAAGCAAAAAAGGAGTGGCTTTAGTTAAAGTTACGGCTATGGTTCTATATCCCCATAATGCAAAAGGTAAATTCTAAACCCAATCCTTATAAGTTCTAACGATCTTGGCTAAAATTCTCTTGACATTCTTATCGGCTGCCCTAACTACTCCATTGGCCTAAGGATGATATGGTGAGGACTAGTTTCTCCTCGAAAATGGGACCCATTGTTAGATATTGTATGGTGTCGAAGCCCATATATGCATATCAAAATGTTTTCAATGAACCTTGCCACTTCTATTGCACCCAAATTCTTAAATGATTTCACTTCTATCTAGTTTGAGAAATAATCAATAGGCACTACAATGAACCTGTGTCAATGCCCCAAGTAGCAAAGGGCTAGGGTGACTTAAGATTACACAATTCTGACATGGGAACATGTCTCTATATCAATATATTGCTAGCATAGTTAACATTCTTTTACTTATCTAGAACAATATTTATCCATAGTAAGCCAAAAGAACCCTTAGCTCATTATCTTTTTAGCCAAAGCTAGCCCATTCATGTGAGCATCATAGAGTCTAGCATGGACTTCTTCATAACTTTCTTGGCTTCTTTCTCATCTATACACCTTAATTGTAGGCCACCTGCCTACCTCTTATAGAGTACCTCCCTTACAGTGATGAACTAGGTGGATAACTTGCATAACAATCTCCAATCTTTCTCTATAGCTTTTTTCGAAAACACAAATTTCTCAAGGTAGTTCTAAATACCAAGGTTTTCCATCATTTACCTCGACATTCATCACTTTTTTGGCCTCAAAACATGGCTTATTAGAGTTAAAAGCGAGTATGGGCTTCATGCTTACCCCTTCTAGGGTTATCCCACATCGATACTAATGTTGCCAAGGCATCAGCTAACTAATTTTCATCCCGAGGAATATACTCAAAAGTATAAACCTCTAATTGATCACCCAAAGCCTTCAAACATTTTGCGTAAAGCACCAACCGTTCTTCTTTCATAGCCTATTCACCCTTTATTTAGTAAACTACCAAAGATAAATCACCATAAACTTCTGCACTTCTTGCCTCCAAATCCAATAAAGCTTCTAATCCAAAGATGCATACCTCTTACTCAACCTCATTATTTGTGGCTTCATATCTCGTTTTTTTTTTTTTGCTAAGGGCAACTTTTCTCCCTCAGGGGTTATCAGAACTACTCATATCCCCTCGCCTTTGTTGTTCACTACTCCATCAAAGAATATATGCCATCCCTAAACTATTATAACTGCAACATTCTCATCAGGAAACTCATAGGATATTTCTTGCCCCTCTAACAGTTGGTCTACTAGAAATTCTTTTACAACCCTTCCCTTGATGGTTTTTCAAGTAATATACTTAATATCAAACTCTTGCAATATAATCAACCAGCTTCCCAGTTTTCCCAATAGCAAAGGTGCTTCTTGTAAGTACTTAATAGGATTATGCTTGGCTACTACTTGCACCTTATACGAATGAAAATATTGCCTTAGCTTCTTAAAGGCCCAAATGACTGACAAGCAAATCTTCTCTACCTCCACATACTTAGTTTCATATGGTAGAAACTTCTTGTTGAGATAATATATGGCATACTTAACTCCAAAATTATCTTCCTAAGCCATTGTGGCTCCTAATGAACTTATTCTATAGCCAGATACAAAATCAAAGGCTTCCCAGCTTGTGGCAGCCTCAATACTGGTGGATCCAAAAGGTATTCCCTAAGTGTATCAAAAGCTACCTAACAATCTTCATTCCATGCCACTGGCTAATCTTTTTAAAGCAACTTAAAGATAGGCTCATAGATGGAAGTCAGCTTGGCTATTAATCCATTGATGTACTGTAGTCTACCTAGAAACCCTTGAACTTCTTTTTCTTTTTGCAGTATAGGCATCTCTCTAATGGCCTTTATTTTTATCAGGATCTACTTTTATCCCCCTCTAGCTCATGACATTTCCCAGGAGCTTCCCTAAAGTCACCCCGAACATAGACTTCTTCGAGTTCAAATAAAGGTTGTAGCTATCAATCCTTTCAAAGAACCTTTCCAAAGCTCCAAAGTGGCCTTCTCAAGTTACTGACTTAATCATCATATCATCAACATATACCTCTACTTCCTTATAGGTCAAATTATCTAGAATCTTTGTAGCCATTCTCTGGTAAGTAGCACCTACATTCTTTAACCCGAATGGCATAACTCGATAAGTGTATATGCCCCATTTACCAATGAATGCCATCTTGATCCTATCTATAATCTTATTCAAAATATGATTGTATCTAGCATACCCATCTACAAAGCTATACATTGCATAGGTAGCTGCACTATATACCAAGACATTTATGTGAGGAAGCAAAAAATCATCCTTTGGATAGACCTTGTTCTGATCCATATAGTCAACATAAACTCAAACTATTTTGTCTTTCTTAGGTACTGGAACTACATTTGCTAACATAGTAGGACACTAAACTTCTACCAAAAATTAGGCTCTATCTACTTCTTTACTTCTTCTTTGATTTTCTCTTCCTCTTCTGGCTTGAGCCTCCTGAGCTTTTGCTTGATAGGCTTATACCCAGGATAGGTAGGGATGGCATGCTCGCCTATTGCACGATCAATTCCGTGTATGTCGTCATAAGTCTAAACAAAGACTCTTTCATATTTTTTTCAATATTCTCTTAAATTCTTTTCTCTCTTCAGGGGTAACGTCAGATGCTATCAAGATTTCTTTTGGATTTTCAAGAGTACCAAGATTGAATGGAGTAGTCATTATTGAATTAATTTCAAATATAAATGCTTTATGATCATGATCATGTGAAATAAAATTTTGCAAAACATCACACCAGTAAGCAAAGTTATTCATATTATTAATATAAGAGGAACTAAATACATCATTGTTAAAAGTTTAGGTACAAAAAGTATATCTACAAAAGCATCCTCATCTACATCTGGTGAGTTTGATGCCTCAAATGAGCCTGTTTTATCTCTTGCATCTTATGGAGCCTCCTAATCTACTTCTATAATAACTTCTTTAATATCCTTTCTCAACCTAGGCACAAGAATTTAAAATTCAACTTTTTCCTTCCCTTTGATCATGAAAGCCAATAGTTCTAGAGTTACAACCTGATCAAGAATATCATCCCATTCAGATAGCTTAATCATAATTTTTTCATCCTAAAACCCTCTAGTAGGCTTGATGGTTTCACTGACCCAATTAAAAACATCATTGAATATTTCAAACCCAAGAATAACCTTCCCTTCGATCAGCACGGGCTTAATCTCACCACAATAGTGAGACACAACAAATGCAAACACAAAGCTATCAAGAATGTGTGGTACACCCTCTGGCTTTGACAGACTCTTCTTCTTAGCATCAGACTTTTTATAGCCAATCCCTTCCAGCCGGTCTATCCTACTGTAGTAATAGCTTCAGAAGGACCTTAGGAATCTTTACCCAATCCAGTACCTAGTAGGAAATTAATTTTCTTCACCATATTCACCATTGAGGGCTAAACTCCTATTCACTTTCATCATCAACACTAATGAAAGTTACATGAAATTCATGAAATGATTGATTTTCTATTCATGACATAGAAACATAATTTTTCCTATTAGTCCTTTTGGTAACCACTTTACCTTCATGGGGAATCTTAATCATCTGGTGAAGAGTAGATAGAACTCCTTTTAATTTTTGGAACCAAGGTCTTTTCAATAACACAGAAAAGTTGGTAGGTATTGGTAATACTACAAATTCTATCTTGGTGTTGATTAACCCAGTCTTCACATCATCCTTAAAAGTACCTATGGCTTGCCTTTGAGAATTATCATAGGTTGTGACCACTAGATCAAACTTACTCAACATAGACTCATTCAACCCGAAAGCCAAAAGTGCTACCAATGGACACAATTGATTAAACATCCACCATCCACCGTTACACATGTTGTATGTTTTCCATTAACCTAAGCCTTTATGTACAAAAGGCAATTGTGCTCCCAACCTTCAATGGGTAGATCTCTATTGGTATACACAATGTTTTATCCTACACTTCCTCTAACCACGTTCAGTAGCTCTGAAGGTGAAATAGTTATAGCTAAAGTGGACTCACATAAGGCCTCTGTCACTTTCTACTTGTGGGAGGGTGATTGCCTAAGAAAATTATAGACAAAAATTTGAGTAGGAGTTTTCATTAGCTGTTTGAGGATCTAATCCTCCTCATATTCCCTATTCGTAGGCAATGCTTTAGAATTTGGCTATCTTTCTACTTCTGGCACCACCCGTAACTTTGGGTAATCAACTTCACCTTTCTTACTTCTTCTTTATTCTCAAAATCCCATAATTTTATGGACTAATGCTGCCTTCATCTTAAATGGGTGACTCCTAACAATCATTCACACATGTTGCTAGCTTATTCTCTTTTCTTACCTCTAACTACTTAGGGTGTGTAAAGACCAAATTAGGCCCTAGTAGAATTTAAGGGCAATTACATGTTATTAAAGTCTAATTGAGCATTATTGGGTGAATTATTAAGAGTTAAGATATTAATTGGGGAAAAAATGTTCTTAACTTATCAATAATTATGTGATAAATGTGTAAATTATATGGTATGAATTTTATAAGGTCATAATTAAATTATTATTATTGGTTTAATAACATTCAAGGGTGTAATTGAAGCATAAATTATTAGTTTAGGGGTTAATCTGTAAATACGGCATCTTTAGGGGCAAATGTGAATAAATGAATAATTGAGGGGTTGATTTAAGAGAAATATAAATGTTTGGGTCAATGTTAAACATGTAAGAAATTGAGAGGCAAAGGTGTAACAAGCAAGAAGTTGCAGGTTAACTATAGGACATGAATTTGTTGAGGGATCAAAAAGGAAATTTTCTTTAGCTATTATAAATAGCCATTTTATAATGGAAAGAAAGAGAAAAGTAAGACATGCATAGTGAGGGTCGAATTTTGTAGAGAGAATTACAGAAAATTCTCTTCTTCTTCTTCTCATTTCTTAAAGCCATAGTGATCTCTCAAGGAATTCTTAAAGAAAAGTCTTTGCATGTAGAGTTAATCAAGTGTAGTTGGTGTTAAAAAACAAGGTAAGTGTATAAATTTGTTAGTTAATCTCTTCTTCTTCATCTTCATCTTCCATAGTTGATGGTCTAATGAGTTAAATGCTGGAATTTTGGTGTTGAAAAAATGAATTGATGTAAAGGAAAAGAAGAAGGTAAAGGAAACAAGGAAAAAGGGCTTGCAAAGGATTGAGAGTGAAAAAGGGATTTCAGCCAAAGGTATGGGAACTTAGGGCTGTTCATATTTCATGTCAAATTATCTACTAGAACATGTTGTGGTTGACTTGAAATCTTGAGTAAATTAAAGAGAATACAAGATAAGAAATGCATATAAAGTTACGGCGTGATTCCTTTGACCAAGTGATAGAAATTTTAGTGTAAGTTAAACTAAAGACCTCAAAATGTAACAAATAAAATTTATGTAATTATATAAGACATTTTCCTACAAAATTGAAGAAGGAACCTACCTTCAATTCTGCCTCTAGATATTTTTTACGATTTATTGAATTTGAGAGAACTACAAATTTTGAATTCTGGACCAGGTTGTGGAAAAATTGAGATATCTGTATGAAGAATGATCTGAAAGACATGAATTTATTTATATACAAAATAGACTCATAAAAACACATTTTATATGAAGGAAATAATGCCTAATTATATTTCTATATATGTCAAATAATTAGCATGAAATTCATTGAATCTATTTCTACTTTTAAGATACAGATGTTGGTGTTTTGGACATAAGTATTAGTAGAGAAGTCAAAATCTTATGCTGTAAAATTATGGGTAAATTAGATACCCCGGATTACGTTTTTGATGAAGAAATGCTGGTCTAAATCCCTTTTTATTTTGTGCTATGAATTTTTATAAGTGACAGCTAACATTGTTTCGGTTCTATGAACAGCCTATAGTATTTCTCAAATAGCTCGAGCTATAGGTCTGATATTGAAGTGAATTGGGATGCTCTAAAGACTATACCCATATGGTACTAATATTGTAGAAGATAATTTAGCCTAAAAATTACATTTTTAAATTCATTTGTGGCTCGCAAGTTGAGTCCAAAATGCTGCCTTGTGCAGATTTTTAATGTACTCTATCTTATGGTTTTTAATTAATTGAGTTAAATATGTGTTTATGTGATTAAAAAATGAATTGGATAGGGCATGTAATATGACTATTTAATACAAGATTATATGTAAACATATACATTCACACGTGTACATAGGTAAGGACTAGTGATGAATATATCTAACATATATTTGTGATTAAATTTGTACATAATTGTTATATGCAAGGTTAATGTATGTATGTACTCTTATGATGAGTAAGTGTATATTTTAAAATGTACCTATACTATGAGAATAAAAAAATACAATAGTATGACCATGTTTACATGTAATGTCTTATAGGTAACATATTAAAGTATATATATATTATGATGATATGTGCTCAATTATCAATAAGCAATTTCTAACTTAGAAATACATGTATCTAATGATGTAAATCAAGTTATGATTACATATGTATAGCTTAACTACATGTTGTTATGATAAATTCATAGTTACATGGAAGCACATTGAATTAAGCATGGCATGTAATATGATTGTTGATAAAGGTTTACATATAATTATATTTGTACATAAGTAAGGATTGTTGGTAATGATATAAAAATATTCATTTGTGATCAAACTTATGTACATGGTTGTTGTGTGCAATTATGCTTTCATGCACATATTTTTAATAATGGAGTAAATGTTTATTTGATGCATGCATGTATACTATGAAGTTAAGAAATGTTTAAATATGATAAATGAAAGTTTATAATATAAGACTATCATATGATCACATGAATGTAATATATATAAATGTGTGTGTGTGTGTATATATATATATATATATGTAAATGTCTAAATGATTATACACGATTTTTATTGATCACTTGAAGTTACTATGATACTTATAGTTTTAAATATTAACTCTACTTGTAAAAAGAAGTAATATGACAAGTAGAATATATGTGTACATATAAACATATACATATATAGTATGATCTTACATGACCAGGTTTGAAATAAGTTTTAGTGTAATGATTTAAAGCATATGATTTAAAGTGAAATGTATGATTATGTCTTTAATTAAATAAAATGACATGAATAAGCATATGTGATGTCACATGTTAGTAAGCTGAAACACAGATCTACATAGCAATAAACTCAATTATAGACATCTTATTAAAGTACATAATTGCAATGTTATATGAGAATACGTACACAAGTGTATGCATTAAAGAGGGAGTATCTTGTCATGTGATTGTTATATGAGTAAATTGTATAAATTGTTTATGAATTGTGCGTATATGATTATGTACAAGAGAAGATATATATTTTTACATGATTATGTGCGGGTACAAATGGCATTATATAAGTATAGTCTTGACATACGAAATAGTTACTTGATTAAATAGGATTACAAGTACAGAATAGTAATACCCAATAGTGAAATGTTCAAAGGTTTACATAAAGTTACACATGAGCATGTATATGAGTACATTGTTCGTTATTACACAAGAGTATACATATGCATATAAGAATATGAATGAATAAAGAAAAGATAAAGTAAAGAGATTGTACTACCTACTTTGAGCCTAGGAGGTGGATAGATAGGCATGCCTATATGGGTACCTTGCAGCTGCGATAGTTTCAACCCCGTTTGGGTTGTAGTCAACTCCGTTTGGGTGATTAAATAGACATGGTCCCATTTGGATCATATTCAACCCCGTTTGGGTTGTAGTCAACCCCGTTTGGGTGACTAAATAGACTTGTACCTTCGGGTGCCACCATTATTTTCAATCAATTTATACCTTTGGGTATCTTATTTGTATCTTTTGGTGCCACCGTTATAATCATTCAATTTATACCTTCGGGTATCTTATTTATACCTTCGAGTGCTACCCTATAACCCGTTATCCACCTCTTTAGAATAGTGCAGGCTTTACACCAAAGTTACTTTGGTTAAATTGATGGTATACATATGTGGGTCCTTTGTGATCATAAGTCTTTTTCTAGATGTATGCCAATGCATGATATATGAAGGAATTTTTAATAGGTTAAAGAGAATTATAATATTTAATGGATGCAACAATTTTATAATTGCATAAGCATATTTCATATTAAAGATTATAAGAGTTAGACGGTAACAACCATTGTTTTTGAAATAGTTTTCTTATGATTATATTATATGTTCACATTGTTTATATGTACACATTTAATGAATGTGTGTTTGTTATTTACGGTGTGATGTATGCATATCTAAGACTTATAACCTGGGTATATAAGAATAGTCAGGCAATGATGTATAATTGTTATGTTTAATTGATAGGCTCTTTTTTGTAACTTATGCTATATAAAGTAAGCTTGTAGTATTATAAAGATCGCATGGTAATTGAAAGTGTTGATTTGTCATTTTAATTCTAATGGGTGTATATCAAAGACATACGAGTATAGATAAAAAAAGATAATGGATAATAATGCTAGTACAGTTTAGTATCAATTCAAAAGCTAATCACATAATAATTAGTTAAATTTAAAGCCATAGGACATTGGAGCTTGCATTATTATATATGATGATTATAGTATCAATGAAATTTTTATTGTTGAACTTTGTGATTTTCGTAATATGATTTAACTGTTGGATTTTTATTCATTTCTTAAAACCAAGCTTTGTTATAACCGAGGCATGTGGTGTGCTTGTTGATGATCACTGTGAGTGGTCGTTTATCATGATTTTAGTTCCCCACTAAGCTTTATAGCTTAGCACGGGTGTTTCATCCGTGTAGCTTATTAGGGTGATATCTACAGTAGGATGGCCAACTCAAGTCAACAAGAGAGACAATTATAGACTTTTACTTTTTGCTTTTTGTATATAGTAAAGATATTGTGGTATTAGAGACATTGTATGTAAAAATGTTAAACAATTGTTGTATTTTGTAAAGAGACTTTAACGTACATTGAAAAGTTTTTAAAAGTATATCACTCTTATGTATCAAGCTTGATTATATGTTCTCTGTATAGTTGGTATATGTTTATGTTGCACAGTAAAACATGTGTAATAAGATGGATAAAGTGATATGTATAGATTATAGAATAAAGGTGCTACAATTAGTGGTATCAGAGAAGCTGGTTTAGCTTTTTCTGGGCTATAGGTGTCTAAAGTTGATATCATAGAAAGCTATAGAGTGTTGGCCAATGCAGATATCCTTATTTTGCTATGGTTAGATTGAAGTGAGATGATTCGATAGAATTTGGTAATGAAGATACTTGAATAACTGTATATGAGGATAAATGTATATGATTGAAGTTTCGAAAATGGACTATATGTATGATAGTATTTTCTTGGGATCTTAATCCTGGATTAAATAGTACAAAATATGTGCATATGAAAGGTATATGGGATTATGAAATGGGTATGTTAGAGAGATAAGTAGTGATTATTTAATTATAATATATGAGATGGAGTTTTGCTTAGTTGAGATATCAAGTTGAGGTGTAATTATGATGCTCTATATACCTATCAGTGTTTCCTTATTGAGTACGGGCAATTGATGAAACATTATACATGGGATGGGGCTAAAACATATACAGCATATGAGAAAATGCGTTTGCATCTTATTGCATACACAAATCACGCTTAACATAGCATCAAGCATCATATTACATGTACAAGCCCCAACTGATAAAGAAAACTGACAGGATATATGTTGAGTATAGTAATGATGTAATTGTATGATAAGATCACTCCTTGTTGAGATTGGGTTATAAAAGAAGCAACTTAAGTCAAAGTAAGCATCAAGGAAAAAGTTGTCAAGATAGTATCGAATGAAAGTTTATAGTGCTAGACATAGAAGTCTAAGAATTGATAGTGATGCATTTGAGCAAAGGATATAGGTATGAATTTCGAGGATGAAATTCCTTAAGGGGGAGAGATTTGTAAGGACCCAAATTAGGCCCTAGTAGAATTTAAGGGCAATTACATGTTATTAAAGTCTAATTGAGCATTATTGGGTGAATTATTAAGAGTTAAGATATTAATCGGAACAAAAATGTTATTAAGTTATCAATAATTATGTGATAAATGTGTAAATTATATGGTATGAATTTTATAAGGTCATAATTAAATTATTATTGTTGGTTTAATAATATTCAAGGGTGTAATTGAAGTACAAAGTATTAGTTTAGGGGTTAATTTGTAAATACGACATCTTTAGGGGCAAATGTGAATAAATGAATAATACAGGGGTTGATTTAAGAGAAGTATAAATGTTTGGGGTCAGTGTTAAACATGCAAGAAATTGAGAGGCAAAGGTGTAAAATGCAAAAAGGTGTGGGTTAACTATAGGACATGCAATTGTTAACGGATCAAAAAGGAAATTTTATTTAGATATTATAAATAGCCATTTTATAGTGGAAAGAAAGAGAAAAGTAAGACATGCATAGTGAGGGCCGGATTTCGTAGAGAGAATTACAGAAAATTCACTTCTTCTTCTTCTCATTTCTCAAAGCCATAGTAATCTCTCAAGGAATTCTTAAAGAAAAGTCTTTGTATGTGGAGTTAATCAAGTGTAATTGGTGTTGAACAATAAGGTAAGTGTATAAATTTGTTAGTTAATCTCTTCTTCTTCTTCTTCATCTTCATCTTCCTTAGTTGATGGTCTAATGAGTTAAATGCTGGAATTTTGGTGTTGAATGAATGAATTGATGTAAAGGAAAAGAAGAAGGTAGAGGGAAAAAGGAAAAAGGGCTTGCAAAGGATTGAGAGTGAAAAAGGGATTTCGGCCAAAGGTATTGGAACTTAGGGCTGTTCATATTGGAACATGTTGTGGTTGACTTGAAATCTTGAGTAAATTAAAGAGAATACAAGATAAGAAATGCATATGAAGTTACGGTGTGATTCCTTTGACCTAGTGAAAATTTTTTTTAGTGTAAGTTAAAATAGAGACCTCAAAATGTAACAAATCAAATTTCTCTAGTTATATAGGACATTTTCCTACAAAATTGATGAAGGAACCTACCTTCAATTCTACCTCTAGATATTTTTTTATGATTTATTGAATTTGAGAGAACTACAAATTTCGGATTCTGGACCAGGTTGTGGAAAAATTGAGATATCTGTATGTACAGTTATAAGAATGACATGAAATTTATTTCTATGAAAAATAGACTCATAAATACGCATTTTATATGAAGGAATTAATGCTTAATTTTATTTCTAAGTATGTCAAATAATTAGCAAGAAATTCGTTGAATCTATTTGTACTGTTAAGATACAGATGTTGCTATTTTGGGCATAAGTATTAGTAGAGAAGTCAAAATCTTATGCTGTAAAATTATGGGTAAACTAGATACCTAGGATTACGTTTTTTATTGAGAAATGATGGTCTAATTCCCTCTTGAATTTGTGCAATAAAGTTTTATAAGTGACTGCTAACACTGTTTCGGTTCTATGAACAGCCTACAGTATTTCTCAAATATCTCGAGCTATAGGTCTGATATTAAGGTGAATTTTGATGCTATGGAAAATAGACCCATAGGGGACTAATATTGTAGAAGATAATATATCCTAAAAATGATATTTTCAAATTCATTTGTGGCTCGTAAGTTGAGTCCAGAATGCTGCCTTGTGCAGATTTTTAATGTACTCCATCTTATCGTTTTTAATTAATTGAGTTAAATATGTGTTTATGTGATTACAAAATGAATTGGATAGGGCATGTAATATTACTATTTAATACAAGATTATATGTATACATATACATTCACACGTGTACATAGGTAGGGACAAGTGATGAATATATCTAACATATATTTGTGATTAAATTTGTACATAATTGTTATATGCAAGGTTAATGTATGTATGTACTCTTATGATGAGTAAGTGTATATTTTAACATGTACCTATACTATGAGAAGAAAAAAATACAATATTATGAGCATGTTTACATGTAATGTCTTATGGGTAACATATTAAAGTATATATATATATTATGATGATATATGCTCAATTATCAATAAGCAATTTCTAACGTAGAAATACATGTATCTAAGGATGTAAATCAAGTTATGATTACATATGTATAGCTTAACTACATGTTGTTATGATAAATTCATAGTTACATGGAAGCACATTGAATTAAGTATGGCATGTAATATGATTGTTGATAAAGGTTTACATATAATTATATTTGTACATAAGTAAGGATTGTTGGTAATGATATAAAAATATTCATATGTGATCAAACATATGTACATGGTTGTTGTGTGCAATTATTCTTTCATGTATATATTTTTAATATTGGAGTAAATGTTTATTTGATGCATGCATATATACTATGAAGTTAAGAAATGTTTAAATATGATAAATGAAAGTTTATAATATAAGACTATCATATGATTACTGAATGTAATATATATATATATATATATATATATATATATGTGTGTGTGTGTGTGTGTGTGTGTGTGTGTGTAAATGTCTAAACGATTATACACGATTTTTATTGATCTCTTGAAGTTACTATGATACTTATAGTTTGAAATATTAACTCTACTTGTAAAAAGAAGTAATATGACTAGTAGAATATATATGTACATATAAACATATGCATATATAGTATGATCTTACATGATCGGGTTTGAAAGATGTTTTAGTGTAATGATTTAAAGCAAATGATTTAAAGTGAAATGTATGATTATTCCTTTAATTAAATAAAATGACATGAATAAGCATATGTGATGTTACATGTTAGCAAGCTGAAACACAGATCTATAGAGCAATAGACTCAATTATAGACATCTTATTAAAGTACATAATATCAATGTTATATGAGAATACGTACACAAGTGTATGCATTAGAGAGGGAGTATCTCATCATGTCACTGTTATATGAGTAAATTGTATAAATTATTTATGAATTATGCATATATGTTTATGTACTAGAGAAGATATATATTTTTACATGTTTATGTACAAGTACAAATGGCATTATATAAGTATAGTCTTGACATACGAAATAGTTATTTGATTGAATAGGATTACAAGTACAGAATAGTAATACCCAATAATGAAATGTTCAAAGGTTTACATAAAGTTACACATGAGCATGTATATGAGTACATTGTTCATTATTACACAAGAGTATACATGTGCATATAAGAATATGAATGAATAAAGTAAAGAGATTGTACTGCCTGCTTTGAGCCTAGGAAGTGGATAGATAGGCATGCCTATAAGGGTACCATGTAGCTACTATAGTTTCAACATCGTTTGGGTTATAGTCAACCCTGTTTGGGTGTCTAAATAGACATGGTCCCATTTGGATCATATTCAACCTCATTTGGGTTGTAGTCAACAACATTTGGGTGACTTAATAGACTTGTACCTTCGGGTGCCACCATTATAATCAATCAATTTATACCTTCGGGTATCTTATTTTTACCTTTGGGTGCCACCATTATAATCAATCAATTTATACCTTCGGGTCTCTTATTTGTACCTTTGTGTACTATCGTATAACCCGTTATCCACCTCTTTAGAATAGTGCACGCTCTACACCAAAGTTACTTTGGTTAAATTGATGGTATACATATGTGGATCCTTTGTGATCATAAGTCTTTTTCTAGATGTATGCCAATGCATGATATATGAAGGAATTTTTAATAGGTTAAAGAGTATTATAATATTTAATGGATGCAACAATTTTATAATTGCATTAGCATATTTGATATTAAAGATTACAAGAGTTACACGGTAACAACCATTGTTTTTGAAATAGTTTTCTTATGATTATATTATATGTTAACATTGTTTATATGTACACATTTAATGAATGTGTGATTGTTATTTACGGCGTGATGTATGCATATCTAAGACCTATAACCTGAGTATATAAGAATAGTCTTGCAATGATGTATAATTGTTATGTTTAATTGATAGGCTTGTTTTTGTAACTTATGCTATATAAAGTAAGCTTGTAGTATTATAAAGATCTCATGGTATTTGAAAGTGTTTATTTGCCATTTTAATTCTAATGGGTGTATATCAAAGACATACGAGTATAGATAAAAAAGATAATGGATAATTATGATAGTACGGTTTAGTATCAATTCAAAAGCTAATCACATAATAATTAGTTAAATTTAAATCTATAGGACATTGGAGTTTACATTATTATATATGATAATTATAGTATCAATGAAACTTTTATTGTTGAACTTTGTGATTTTTGTAATATGATTTAACTGTTGGATTTTTATTCATTTCTTAAAACCAAGCTTTGTTATAACTAAGGCATGTGGTGTGCTTGTTGATGATCACTATGAGTGGTCGTTTATCATGATTTTAGTTTCCCATTAATCTTTATAGCTTAGCACGGGTGTTTCATCCGTGTAGGTTATTGGGGTGATATCTGCAGTAGGATGGCCAACTCAAGTCAACAAGAGAGACAATTATAGACTTTTATTTTGGGCTCTTTGTATATAGTAAAGATTTTTTGGTATTAGAGATATTGTATGTAAAAATGTTAAACAGTTGTTGTATTTTGTAAAGAGACTTTAACGTACATTGAAAAGTTTTTAAAAGTATAGCACTCTTATGTATTAAGCTTGATTATATGTTCTCTGTGTAGTTGGTATATGTTTATGTTGCACAGTAAAACATGTGTAATGAGATGGATAAAGTTATATGTATAGATTATAGAATAAGGGTGCTACAGGGTGAGTAATGGCTAGGTATTCATTACCATACAAATCACATAACACATGCCATTCCGGCAAACCTAAACCAATCATCGATACAGAGGTGGGATCGCATTATAATTTTCCTTCTTCTTTTCCCACTTTTCTAGGATCGATAATTTATTTGCTATCAATAAGATCTTGGATCTTATCCTTTAAAGTCTTGTAGTGATATGTAAGATGGCCTATGTGTTGATGGTAAGTGCAATATTGATCAGCTCGATGATTAGGCTGACCTTGACTTCTAGAAGGCTTAGCTTCTAATGGCTATAATTTCCCTTCCTTTATCAATTGATTAAGTACCCATGACAAAGACCTACCCAAGTTTGAATAATACCTTTGAGTGCTCTTAACAGCAGACACTTCGATTGTTTTTCCAGTAACACACGTGTCACCAACTTTACCAGCTACACTTCCTTAACCTCAGTGACCAAAGCTAAAACCCACACTACCTACAGAGCTTACTTTCTTAGCTAAGTATTCACCCTTAGCTTTAATGACAATATCCTTTAAGGATTCCCAATCTTTCAGCCCTTTGATCTTTAAGCCTTCTTTTAGATAAGGGCTAGCATTTCTAATGAAAAACCTAATTTGATCAGCAGTGTCAAGCTTTCTTTTTATCTCCATTACTTTGTTCCTCCACCTTGTCAACTATTAATGGAAGGACTCATCCTGCTTTTGTTGCAGCAATTTAAAATCTTTTAAAGTAACCTCCATCCACATGCTACAATCATACTGCCTCAGAATCTCTTCTATCAACCTATCCCAATCTTCCTTGGTACGTCCGCTTAGGCTATAATACAGCAAGGCCTATAAGACTATGGCTAAAATAATAAACCTTTTGCCTTTTAGTAAGAGTAGTGCCCTTCATGACTAAGGCATACTACATGATGTGAGTAAACAGGTCAGAAGTGCCATCAAACTTAGTTAAATTAGGAAACTTAAATCTTTGAGGAAGCACATCTTCACTCTCCAAGTCTCTATCCTCTAGACTGACCCCCTTTTTCAGTCGACAAGACCTAAGCCATTGCTTTTATCTTTTTTTCCATTTTCTTGAGAACTAAGTCCTCTATTTTAGGCGATTTCCCTCTCGAGACTTGTGTTACTGCTGGCTCTTTTTCCTCTTCAGGAATGACATATTCCTCGGGATCAACACATTTATCTTTTTGCTATTTAACAAGTGGAGCTCTTAACCCTGTACCTCTTGGTTCAACCATGAAAGACGGTCCTACAGTGGCAACAGCTAAAATGCCTCCGATAACCATAGGCTCTTCATGTGTAGCAATGGTTATCAAAGTTTGTTGGTCAACAGGCTATGCTAGGGAACTCATCATGTTAGTCATTATGGCCCTTATTCTTCTTTCAAACTAATCCAGTCTCCTATCTAATTTTTTATTGTCAATAGCCTCAGTCTGTGTTGGATCTGCCATGGTTGTGCTTTCTGAAGCTAATTCAAAAAGCTTAGCCAAACCCAAATCAATTTGTGTTGTTGACTCCAATGACTCTAATAAAGACCTCCAAACTAGATGTTTGTTCAAACTCTTGAACCTCCATATCAACTTTATGGTGACTACAACAATCTAAAATTCTCCAGTAAAACTTTAGTCTTCGAGTTCAACTAAAAGATTCAACTCCTGCCATTACATTTTGATCAAGGCCATTATAGCTTCCCTCATAGTGAATTCCTAAAGAAATTCAGGCTCAAAGCTTGTCCAATAAACACTCATCTTCCCATAATAGGTCAAATACCTAAACCACTTAGATGACTCTGTAATGGCTAAAAAAGGAATTTGTTAGCACGATACATGATTATGTAAGTAATGCATGGGCATGTTGTGCATCATTTCCAAAACACATGCACAAGTCAAAAGTAAACCTTCCAACCTTATTTTTTCCACATAGGTAGTTATACAGCCTCTTTCCTAAGCGATAATAGCCCTTGGGTTAATAGGGAACCCAATAAACACAAATAATGTGCAATGGGAAACTGGCAGTATAACCTCTCTTTATTTAAAGTGCAAGTGAATACATCATTGATCACAATATATTTGGGTAATTCAAATAAATAAAGTTAGGCCTACCGGGGCATGATAACCTTTGATTAGCACCCACCTTAATTTATCAAAATCTGACCGAATATATAGGTATCTAAATAACAAGCACGATTTTATGGTGCATGATACCTAGGGAAAGTATCTATGGCCATTACATAAAGCTTTGGTCTGATAGTACAACTTTAAGGCTGCCCAAGCATGGTTTTTGCCAATAGGTCTAGCTCATCATAACCGTAGTGACCGATCGGACCAATATTTGATATATCGCACGGTATAAAGCTTGGGCTGGTGATTATTCCCTAACACTTCCCTATATTGAGTGAACATAAGGTTCTGCTTCGAGAATGCATTGTAGGTCAAATGGAGACACCTAACCTAATTTTAAGGCTGTAGCATGTTCTAATGCAACCTAGTTTAGAAGAAGATCGACATGATTAACTATAAACACTTATTTATATTAAATCAAACAAGTTGATTTTAAAGTAAAATCTCAAATAATCCCCAATGGAGTAACCACTGTGATGCGCACCAAACCACGTAGGCATCTAGCTTGTTCTCAAAAACCCACCTTTAGGCTTAAGATCAAATTAAGGCTTATTTAACTCGTGAAGGTCAATCGCATCATAATGGATAGAGATTTAACCCAATCTGTAATGCCTTAAGCCTTAAAAAGGCATGAGATAGCATCTCGGGGCATCCCCATTCATTTATTAGCAACTAGCTTATAAGGCATCTGTCGGGTGACCGGTGTCTAATAAGTATATTAGATCGGCTAGAAATATAGGAAGCTAAGATTAAGACCTTGAATATCATACCCAAGGGAACATAGATTGCCAATAATAATATATATAATTGAGTTAAATGTATCTAAGATTATTTTCCAAGTTTTTGAATTGAAAGCAATAAACAAACTAAATTAACAATAAAGCAAAACAAAAACTAAAACTAGACTAACATAAATTAAATAACTTTTATAGCTAAAACACTACTGCTGAAGGAACTATCTGCTAGTGGTTTTGCCTTAGGCCAAACATTTGGTCCTTTATGTAATGTCACATTTCAATTTATAAAATTTGATTTTCTTCATGTTATTATATTGTTGGTATGTTACATTATAATAATGTTTATAAATAACAATCTAATGTTATTTTGACTATCCCTAGTCATTTGTCAATTAAAGGAATAATGATAAATAAAGACTAGTATGAGTTTGATTGATAATTATGGGATGATTATATATGGTGATATGAATTAAACTTATAGATACTTGTTAGAGAATAGAGTACTAGATAGACCCGTTATTAGATACTACATGGGTTAATGTCATTAGTGATCTCATAATAGTTATGTTATCAAACCTTAGACATGAGATTATCATAGTATCCTACATGACAAACATTATGTTTTGACATAATCAAATATTATCTTTGATCGAATAATCATGAAGGTTATGATTGGACATGATGAGAATCATGCAGAGGATAGCGGATAATCAAAAAGGAATTTGTCCCTCACTTATGAGAGAGATATCTATTGGGCCTCTTGATAAGTAGGATTAAGAAATGCATGGCCGTGCTCACATGAATTGATGAAGCGATCAATATCATTTGATATTATCAGTCTACTTAGTGATCGAGAAATTATACGTTTGGACTATATAAGTTTGACATAGACCATGACTTATATTCAAACAAGACATCATATGATAAAGGGACTATAACATGTTCTATTAGGTTAAAATTGAATTATCAATATTCATATTATTTAGGTAGTCATAATGTCATGCTAAAGGCCGCTTATGGCTTGTGGGCTCATGATGGGATTAGGGCCCACTACCAATATAATATGAAACTATTGGGTCACACACATATAATGTGATGAATGGACTAAGGGTTAATTCGAACATTTTGATTTTTATTTTGTGATAAATTAAAATTTGAAATAATAATAATAATAATAATAATAATAATAATAATAATAATAATAATAATAATTAAGATTAATATTATTATTCTTATTTTAAATAAGAAATAAAGTATTTTTTATTTTAATAAGAAAAGTGAGCCTAAAATTTTCTTTCTATAAATTAGGATTAGGTCAACTATATATATATAGTGATATGTATATTTTAAACCCTAATTAAGCATACAAATTGAGTGGCAGCCATCACTTAAAAGAGAGAAAAAAAACTATTTTTTCTTCTGTAACTTTGAGAAAGAACAAAAATAAACCCTAGCCGCCAAAAAGGAGCTAGCACCCTGGGCAATTTTGGTCATTGCATTCGCCTGTGGATACTAGTAAAGGGTGTTGTTTCACGTGAGGCCGTACCTATAAATTTGATTTGTCTGCATTTCGAGAGTTTGGTAATCATTACACCCTTTCTACTGAATCAATTAGATCGCATGGATCCTAGTGGGTTTCTTTCGTCTGTTGTGATTTATTTTTTTTTTCGAAACCCAACAGTGGTATCAAAGCCACTTGCAAGTTCAATTGATTCAATTATCATATTTTTTATATAAGTGATGTGTATAAAATCAATTTTATGTGATATGAACAAATTGTATGTTGATACATGATGAGTTAATAACTGTTATGATCATTAAGATTAATCTGTTTATATGAGATATGAATGAAATTAATCTGTTTATATAATATATAATGTAATTAATCGATTGATTTTTATGATATAATGTATATAAGCTACAAAATTGATAGATTTTAATATGATTAACATGTGTATGTTAATTCTATTTTGACATGATTAAATGTATAATCTATATTCAATTAAATGCAGTGGTATTCTGTATATATCCTATAAATGTTTAATGTGATTAAACAATTGCGGATATGATCGGCAAATTTGATATTTTAGGATACAAAATAGGGTTTTTTAGTCAAAAAAATTGTTAATGAGATTAACGTTGCCTCAAAGCTTTGAGGGATGTGCCCCTCAATCTCGCCCAAGGGCACTACCCCTTCGAAATCCCATAAAGGGCACCGCCCCTTAACCTCGCCCACTAACCGGCCAGTGGTACCTTTGAAGGAATATTACATGGTATGAATGTGATGATAGCACAGCAGAAAAACAAAAATTTTTATCATACATGCCATACAATTCCATGACAAGAATCGAAACATGCAATTTTAGAGTTTTAAACTTACAACTTTAGATGTCTTTAAAACTTGATTTTGATGATGACCAGCAACCAAGAAGGATATGTCCACCTTAGATCTTCACCACCAATGCCAAGGAACAGCCTTTACGCCACTCCCTCTATTCTCACACACACACTTGCAAAGATGGCTTAAAATCAAGAGTGCTAGCTCTATGATTGTGTATTCGGCAATGGGAATGATTTGAAGCCACAAGATCTGATCTTGTTCTTCCTTTAGGTTACTGTTTCAGCCCAAGAACACAAGAGAACAAGAAAGTTTTCTTTCCCCTTGAGTATTTCGGCCAAGAGAGAAAAATAGCAAAACGGCATACCTTTTTATTCTTTTAATTCATTAATATATATCACTCAATTTAGGTCAAGTGTGAGTGCCGAAAATTAAGTGTTAATTTCAGCCTCCATCACTTCCTAATTAAGAGATATATCTTAATTTAAATTCTATTAGAATTTAAATTCAAATGGCATTAGTCATTTAATCAAAACAAACTTACTTATTTACGGTGATAGTTGCCGAATTCTACTAGTATTTTAGTTTGAATTTTGGCTACTTTAATTCCCTCTCAAGTATTATATTTTGATTAAATACAAATTAGGATTTAATACTCAATTAACTTAATTATACATAGATAATTAATCAATTGAAATTAAACCTAGCACATGCCAACAAATTTCTCTCGTGACCAACTGTTAACAGATTTGCCTAAAGGCAAAAAGACAGTTCAACATATTTGCTGTTTTAGGCAAAAAACTTGTTTCATAGATTTGCCTAAAACAGCAAAATCGTGGCTTAACAGATTTACCTAAAACAGCAAGCTGTTTTAGGCAAAATCGCACCTTGACCGTTATGCCTAAAACAGCTAGCTGTTTTAGGCAAAAAAACTGTTTTTACAGATTTGCCTAAAACAGCTAGCTGTTTTAGGCAAAAATCTATTTACCCATTTTATGCATTAATTTGACTTTAAATAAAAGTCCAAATTAATTCCCAATACACAATTTAAATATTTTAAGCCCAATGCTTTGTGTGCGATCCTATAGGTCCATTTAATGTTGGCAATGAATTAATAAATTAATTCAAAGGCTATATATATTCTCTAGCAAGATATTATAGCATTCCAAATTAAATGAAAATGCATATGGCATTTTGTGACCTAATGCAATTTTGCATAGTCCCTTACTCGTAAATATCAGAATTAATATAAGGCATGGAACTAGTCATCCTTATATATATTAATTCCTTTCTTGATATTCCAGTGACACTGAACTCTCAGATAAATAATGATTACTCATTATTTCATCTCGGTATGGCCATACACTTCTCAATTCACTGATCAAGTGGCCGATGATATTTTCTCTCTTAATGAGAGGGGTAATCCCTTCACTTCTCTCATGCTCTCTAACATGAATCAATGCATACCCAATCATACCCGTACTTGTCACTCTGTTACGAGTACGTTAGGTGTATGTCAAAGTACACAGTAATTCATAAAGAGTTTTATAGAGATTTCAGGTCTAAGAACTCCGATACAAAACTTGCATATGAGAAACACTTATGACTTGTACCATGTAGTGTTTTCATGAGCGGATCGTATCCAGATACCATGTTCTTTAACATATATCTATGATCTCTGATTGACACTCTTGTCCTAATGATCCATAAGACAGAACTCATAATATCAGAGAGAGCATACTAGTCTTAATTCATTGTTATTCCCATAACAATGACTGACTAGGGATGTTTAGAATGAAGTCTCATTTGTTTCAAGGTCTTACAACCATATGCCTCACACATGATAACTTAAACCGAAACGACATTCTTGGATAGTTTTATCAATTGATATGCACAAGAATACAAAAGATAAAACAAATGCCTCATTTTATTAACTAAGTGTTTTATTACAATGTATTGGAGCTAGGACTTACACTAATAACCTTCGTGTTATCTAATCGTAATGCCTAATATATCGTTAAAGTTATTATTCACCAATTTTAATACATCAATTTAATGCAATTTATTAAGCATGATATGAGATGAATTGATTTTAATTGATGTATGTATGTATGATGTCTTTGCATGGTGCATAGCATGGATAATTGAGACCCTTATGATGGTGTTTACTTTATTTATTTTATTTATTCATTTTATGGGTTTGTAATTTTAAATATTACCTGCATTGTAACACCCTAATTCCTTTACCATGGATAATCATCAATCATTATCAATCATACCTAATCAAGATCAGGCATAAATACTAATAGTAATAATAATAACATAGGCCCTGATTAAATGCCATAAATAAATAAACTTATGGATAAATAAACATAACATAAAAGGGCCTTCAAGCATCCTAAAAACCTCAAGGAAACCGCATCTTGCCCAATCCTCTAAAGTTCTCTTAAAACCTACACGAATAAAGAAACCCGTGCTAAGCTATAAAGCTTAGTGGGGAACAAAATCTATGGACAAGCTTATACAATATTCTTCATCAAACCAAATACAATTATCATAACAACATAAAATAACATATGAGGTTACATTATTTATCATGCCATACTGGGCATTCCGAGGAGCTTTCAACCTTAACCATTGATGCCATCATTGCTAAAACCGAAAGCATTATATAATTTTATCTTATCCCAGAAACTTGTTAATTAACGATCATTTTTCATACTCTCTTATTTCTTATAACAATTCATACACCTTATAATTTTTATTATTCCAGAATACTGATACTATCATTATATTCTTATAGCCTTTAACTCAATACCATTAACCAATTTGGTTAACTAACATGTGCATTTATTGCTTATTCATATCCAAAAGAAAGTGTTCATGTTATATAACATTGCAATAGATATTGTTAGGCATGCTTTCATTACATATATTACAAACTTATCATTTTTTTCGAGTTTCTGCAAATGTCTTCCTTAATGTTATGTTATCATTACACTTTAAACATCATACAGATTCATATTATATCATGCTTTGCACTTTGATTTATGTTAGACTTATACATAAACACATACATACATAAATGTTCATATACATAATCACGAATTTGCATGCCATTCCAAGGAATAGGTATTGCCCCTCATTATTAACTGACAAGGTCTTCATACCACATGCAAACATTTTCTAATTTTTCCACTACATGAATATTGTTATGCATGTCATAGTTTATGTAACGTTTAATTCAATATTGTAAGCTTGTGGCCGATGTGGCCCAACTATTCATCATGGAACTGAATCACACTAGTATTCACATGGTGACCTTTCTCATAGTTGATGTAAGACATCATAATCAAGTACTACATAGCATAGCATTTCATTTCATAAAAGTAGTTTATAGCTAACTGAAATTTAGAATAAAGCAATAGAATAAATCACTATCATGATTCCAATACATATAAGTGAGGCGTTCGATACATATGTACTTTATTTCTTGCACCATTTACATCTTTAATAGCCTGCCCAAGTACTAGTTCAAAGGGTGAATAACGATAGCAATGGATACCCGAAGGTATCAAACTATGGATATCCAAAGATATCAAACAATGGACCCAAACAGGGTCAAGCAATGGTTCCAACAAGGAACAAACTATAGACCCAAACGGGGTCAAACGATGGTTCCATTAAGGAACAAGACCTAAACAGAGTCAACTATGGCAGTTGCGGCTGTATCCCTCTAGGCATGCCTATTTAATCCACAACTGAACTAAAACCCGCAAGCTTATCCCATTATAATCATCTTTGAGTCATCATATTCTTCGTTACTTAATATTTTATTTGGCTTTAAGCCACAATTCATAAAGAATGCATATCATTCTTATCATGCATCATTGTTGAGCTTTAGGCTCTATTACATATAGATGTTACCATGAAATCATATGCTTGCATCAATTTTCTTTCATTCATATCATAATAGTTACATGTTTATGCAACAATAACAACACATCAGCTTTCATGAGTAGCATTGTGCATACCCATATGAACTCATACCTATGTGTGCAGTTTAAACATGGCAATACATAATTTCGTTGCTCATACTTGTTCACATAGTAAATCAAGCTACTCATCGTAGCATGCTCGAATTGATTTTACCACATACACTTACATAACTCATGAATAGTTCCTGATGACGTACCTTGTTACTGCTTGTTGTGGGTAGTTTCCCCATTCTCATAATTAACCACATGATAACATAATCATAAATTGCAGCACTCAAGCATTCATGATACATATAATAGAGTAACTATGTTTTCATATAGCTTAAGGTCAACACTTATTCATCTTTAGCCCCTTTAGCTCACTTTTATAGTCTATTATATCATAGGCAGTAGATTATCTACCTTAACATTATCACATATATCATGATCATCTTATTTGTACTTTTTATTTTATAACGTTATTTTCTTAGGTGAGTTGTATAAGATTATCTCATCTTAAACAATATAACAGTACTTGAAAACTTCTAACTTTCATTTTACATCATAGGGTATGAATAACAGACAAGTATGATCCTTTACATCAAGGTTCGCCATCAATTCCCATGAAGACTTGAAGTATAATCAAGCTTCTATAGTTTTTTAATATCCCTTAAAACATTCCTTCTCTTTTAAACTTAGGCATATTATATACCTTATACCTGTATGTAAAATACATTAATTAGCATGTACATTTAAAGTTACTAGGTTACCTGTAACATGGCAACTATATTATTCTCATTACAAGGTTAAATCATAATATTCTCGTGTTGCTGCAAAGGATTACCAAAATAGTATCTGGGTGGAAGCAATTGCTTTGGCCTAGTGCATACTTTATACCATACTATAAAGGACTAATCAAATAGCATAAACTCGTGTGATTACTGTATTTCTTCTCACTCTTCTTAGTTTCTGGCTATTAGGCACTAAAACATATTTTAGAAACCCAGTTATTTTCGCATCATTACCTGTAACTTCTTCTAATTAGAGTTCAAGTGGACTCCAATTCATATCTTTATAGGATTATTATTTTAAAGCTTTTCAATCTAATCTGTGTATAACAAGGTATATATATTTATGTGTGTGTGTGTGTGTGTGTGTGTGTGTGTTTGTGTGTGTGTGTGTGTGCTTTCATATTAAGCGATCATGCTTTATTCATTTGTAGGTCACTTTGGATGAATTACAGCTTAAATCAATCTTCATCCTATTATAATAGCTTTTATGTCTTTTAATTTCTATAATAATTCATGGTATATTCATGTCTTTCTGAATCATATCTTTATAGACTTTAGCATTAGAACAAACTTTCATAATCTACTACTCCTTTAGCAATCAAGTGACGTATCCATCTCCATTTAATAACTATTTACCATCACTCATACTAATTACTAATCCAACTATCTCAATTCTTGCTCTCGCCAAGATCTTATAGACCACATAATACTGTGTTCAATATCTAATTACATGGCTTAAATCTTAGGGTGAGAATATACTCGAATGAATGAAAGAGTATATATATAAAGCATGGTTGGTCAAGCATTTCATACAGAGAAAGGAGGGTTGGCCATGTATTTTCGGAGATAAAAGCATAATTGGTCGTGTGCAAGGGGAAGATAGACATCACGTGGCCGTGGGTAAGAAGAAAGAAAGCATCACGTGGCCACGGGTTTCCAAAGAGAAAACACACACGTGGCCGTGTGTCTCCAAGAGAAAAACACACACGTGGCCACGCACATCAAGGAGAAATAAGGTGAGTGGCCGTGTGTTTCCAAAGAAAAAAACATCTGTGGCCGTGTGTGAGAAAAAGAACATCATCATGTGGCCATGCATCTTTAAAGACAAATCAACGCGTGGTCATGTGTTCCCAAGAGAAAACATATGCGTGACCACGCATGAACAAGAAGAAAATGGTGAATGGCCACAAGTGGAAAGAAAAGAATGAAAACCTAGAATCTTGATATGCAAACATGAAAATAAACCCTAAATCTCACCTCCCTACATACTTATACTATCATTTAAGTTACTAATCATGTTATAATCATCAACACCTACTATATTTACCCTTAATCTCTCAAAGAAAACACATACAACAAGAGATGGGAAATGTATGCAGTAACTTTTCTAAATAAATCATGTACCTCAAAATCAAGCTTTACCTCCTTTACACATGATTCCTTTCTTCTCTTTCACTTGATTTACATGCTTATCTCTCATTTCCTTACACATGATGATAACAAGATCTTGTAATCTCTCATCACCAAAGAAATCACAAATTAAAAGAAAAGAAAGAATGTATCTTAAAGGAAAAACATTACCTTTCATGTTAACTCCTAAACCCTAGCATCCATCTCCAAACCGTGACCATAGAAAGAGAGAGAGAGAGAGAGAGATCCTTTAAATGCCGATCTCCATCTCCCTCAAAACCCTAGTTTATAGTGGGATAAATATCTTACCAAGGGAAATTCCCACTATACCTTTATACACAATTAAACCTCCATTATTTCAATTTCTTTCAACTAAATCCTAAGACTTTCTAATTCACTTCAATTATATCCTTGTCTTTAGTTATAATTTAACTTAACTCATATACTTACATGTTGAAATTACCAAAATACCCCTCTTGAGACTTAACCTCGATAATTACAAAGTAATCCAAATTTTGCCTTAATTAACGATAGTCCTCATTAATTAACAATAATGTGTTTAGGGTTATGATCGGGTCCTTACATGCATGTCGTTCTTTTGTTGAAATTTTATTTTATTAATATTTTTAGTAGAATAGTTTATTTCATTATTGTAATGAACATAAAGGAATTTCACGAAGACTATGAAAGAGATCAATCCAATTCCATAATGATGGAGGTGCAAAGTGGAAGCTATTGATCAAGACAAGTTTATGTAATTCCACCGAGGATTGACCTTTAATCTTCATATTAGCTTATAAAGATCATATAGTTTTGGCCATGCTATGACACATTTTTATATATTATGCATATTATACAAATATGTGATGTGGTGAATGATTATATTTGTCTATGAAATGCCATGTATGGGATGATGCATGATATGTAAATAAATAGACATCATAACTTAAAATTTAAAATTCCCTCACCAAAATTTTAAGTCTTATGCCTCCTATAATTATAACACCTATTAAGACTAAGAACACCAAAATGTAGGTTCTGCCAAAGTGAAGTACATTAGGTTATCATAGTAAGATATGGTTCTCACATTTTTATAAATGTGCAAGGACTCAAAAGGAGTAGGCAACTAGAAAAGGGTGAAGTGGACCAATAAGTTGGAAATGGAGCAATAATTGTTGCTTTAGTTGTAGGGACTTATGAGTTGACTTTAGGAATATTATTTCAGTTTCTTGTTTGGATATGAAGGATTTTCTTTTCTTATTAAGAATAAAAAATGTTCTATTTATTATGATGATAAGCTTTATTGTATTGTTGATTCATATAGTGGTCTTTATGTCCTAAATCTAGAAAAATCCAACAATCAGGATATATATAACATAACTATAAAGAAATCCAAACCCAATGATTCGAATAAAACATATTTATGGCATTGTCGCCTTGGTCATATAAATGAGAAACACATATCAAAACTTCATCAAAATGAACTTTTGAAATCATTTGATTTTGAAACATTTCAAAATTATGAATCTTGTTTATTAGGCAAGATGACAAAGGATCCCTTCACTGGAAATAGTAAAAAGGCCATTGATTTATTAGGCCTTATACATACTGATGTATGTGGCCCATTAAGCATAAATGCCAGGGGAGGATTTCAATACTTCATTACTTTCACTGATGATTTCAGTAGATATGGTTATATTTATCTAATGAAACATAAACATGAATCATTTGAAATGTTCAAAACCTTTCAAAATGAAGTTCAAAATCAACTTGGTAAAACTATTAAGACACTTCAATCTTATCGAGGTGGCAAATACTTAAGCCAAGAGTCTGATGATCATCTAAGAAATTGCGAAAGTGTTTCACAATTAACTCTACTAGGGATGCCACAATGGAATGGTGTTTCTGAAAGAAGGAATCTAACTTTATTATATATGGTTCAATCAATGATGAGTCAAAAAAATTTTCCTTTATCCTTTTGGGGCTATACATTAGAAATAGCTACATTCACTCTGTAACAAGTTCCATTTAAAGTGGTTGAAAAGACACCATATGAGACAGTGATTGGGAGAATTCCTAGTTTGTCTTTTCTAAATATTTGAGCCTATGAGGCTTATGTCAAACAACAAGTCTCAGATAAATTTAGCACCGAAATCTAATAAATTCCTTTTTGCGGGATATCCTAAAGAAACTAAAGGATATTACTTTTATAATCCCTCTGAGAGTAAAGTGTTCGTTGAAATGGTGTCTTTCTAGAAAAATAATTTATTTCTAAAAGAACCAATGAGAGTAAAATAGAACTTGAAGAAGTTAGAGAACCACAAAATGTCATTGGACCATCGATGGAAACTCAACAAGTTTCACAACAAAATGTGGAACCTATGCAAGTTACACAAGAATTGCGCAGATATAAAAGGACACGACATAAACCTAAGAGATATGGATTTCTCATAACAGATAGTCATGAAGTAATACTTATGGATCAAGATGAGCCTACTACCTATCAAGATGTTGTGTCAAGTCTACATTCTGAGAAATGGCTAGAGGCTATGAAATCTGAAATGCAATCTATATATGACAATCAAGTTTGGAACTTGATTAATCCACCTAAAGGAATTAAAACCATTGGGTGCAAATGGGTTCTCAAGAAGAAAACTGACATGGATAGGAAAGTACATACCTTTAAAGCAAGACTTGTTGCAAAAGGTTTCAAGCAAACTCATGGTATTGACTATGATGAAACTTTTTCACCAGTCATAATACTTAAATCAATAAGAATTCTTATTGCCATTGTTGTGTATTATAACTATAAGATATGGCAAATGGATGTCAAAAAAAAATTTTTAGTGGGAACTTACTTGAGGATGTGTATATGACACAACCTGAAGCTTTTGCCCATCCTGAAAATTCCAATAAGGTATACAAGCTGCAAAGATCCATTTATGGATTAAAGTAAGCTTTTCAGAGCTAGAATGTCCGTTTTGATGAAATAGTCAAAGAGTTTGGATTCATAAAAAATGAAGATGAACCTTGTGTGTACAAAAAGGTTAGTGGGAGTGCAGTATTGTTTCTTATCTTGTATGTCAATGACATATTACTCATTAGGAATGATATCCCTATATTGAAAAAGACCAAAGATTGGTTAAGGAAATCTTTTTCAATGAAAGATTTGGGCGAAGTTGCTTATATCCTTTGGATTAAGATCTATAGGGATAGATCTAAAAGGATAATTGGTTTGAGTCAAAGTACTTATATAGATAAGGTGTTGAATAGGTTCAGCATGTAAAATTCTAATAGAGGATTTTTGCCAATGTCTCATGTCATTACGCTTAGCAAGACTAAATGTCCTATGACATCTGATGAGCAAGACTGTATGAGTATGATTTCTTATGCTTTGGCTATAGGATCTATTATGTTTTTCATGTTATGTACTAGACCAGACATTTCATATGTGTTGAGCATGACAAACAGATGCCAATCAAATCCTGGTGAAAGTCACTGGATAGCCGTTAATAATATCCTTAAGTACTTAAAAAGAACTAAAGACACATTCTTAGTATATGGAGGATTGGAAGATGAGCTATTAGTAAAAGGTTACACAGATGCAAGCTTCCAATTTGACAAAAATGACTATAGATCGCAATCCAGATATGTGTTTTTGTTAAATGGAGGTGTTGTTAGCCAGAAAAGTTATAAACAAAGCACTGTCTCTGATTCTACAATATAAGCTAAGTATATAGCAGTATCAGATGCAACTAAGGAAGTAGTATGGATCAAGAAATTCATTGCTAAACTGGGAGTAATTCCTAGTATCATAAATCCTATAGACCTTTATTGTGACAATAATGGTGCTATAGCACAGGATAAAGAACCATATCCCATCAGAGATCCAAACATATACTAAGGCATTTTCATCTCATTCATGAAATCATTGAAAGAGGAGATGTCAAGATATGCAGAGTACCAACAGATGACAACATTGTTAATCCACTTACAAAGGCTCGCCCACAAGCCAAACATGATGGTCATACTAGGTTCATAGGTATTAAACACTTATGTGATTAGGCCTAATGTAAGTGGGAGATTATTAGTGGTTATGCCCTAGGCCAAACATTTGGTCCTTTATGTAATGTCACATTTAAATTTATAAAATTGAGTTTTCTTTATGTTATTATATTGTTGGTAGGTTACATTATAATAATATTTATAAATAACAATCTAATGTTATTTTGACTATCCCTAATCATTTATCAATTAAAGGAATAATGATAAATAAATAATAGCATGGATTTGATTGATAATCATGGGATGATTATATATGGTGATATGAATTAAACTTATAATCTAATGTTATTTTGATTATCCCTAGTTATTTATCAATTAAATGAATAATGATAAATAAAGACTAGTATGAGTTTGATTGATAATCATTGGATGATTATATATGGTGATGTGAATTAAATTTATAGGTACTTGTTAGAGAATAGAGTACTAGATAGATCCACTATTAGATACTACATGGGTTAATGTCATTAGTGATCTCATAATAGTTATGTTATCGATCCTTAGACCTAAGATTATCACAGTATCCTACATGACGAATATTATGTTTTGACATGATTAAACATTATCTTTCATCGGATAATCATAAAGGTTATGATTGGACATTATGAGAATCATGCAGAGGATAATGAATAATCAAAAAGGAATTTGTCTCTCTCTTATGAGAGAGATATCTATTGGGCCCCTCGATAAGTATGACTAAGAAATGCATGGTCGTGCTCACAAGAATTGATGGAGTGATCTATATCATTTGATATTATCAGTCTACTTAGTAATCGAGAAATTATATGTGTGGACTATATAAGTTTGACATGGATCATGACTTATATTCAAACAAGATATCATGTGACAAAGGGATTATAACATTTTCTATTAGGTTAAAATCAAATTATCGATATTTATATTATTTAGGTAGTCATAATGTTATGCTAGAGGCTGCTTCTGGCTTGTGGGCCCATGATGGGATTAGGGCCCACTACCAATATAGTATGAACCTATTGGGTCGCACATATAGAATGTGATGAATGGACTAAGGGTTAATTAGGGCATTTTAATTTTTTTGAGATAAATTAAAATTCAAAATTTGAAATAAAATAATAATAATTAAGATTAATATTATCATTCTTATTTTAAATAAGAAATAAAGTATTTCTTATTTTAATAAGAAAAGTGGGCCCAAAATTTTCTCTCTAAATTAGGGTTAGGTCAACTCTATATATAGTGATATGTATATTTTAAACCCTTATTAAGCATACAAATTGAGTGGCAGTCGTCACTTAGAAGAGAGAAAAAAAATCATTTTTTCTTATGCAACTTTGAGAAAGAACAAAAATAAACCCTAGTCGCCAAGGAAGGGAGCTAGCCCTCGGGCGATTCTATTTATCTCATTTGCATGTGAATACTGATAAAGGGTGTCGTTTCGCTTAAGGCCGCACCTAGAAATTCGATTTGTCTGCACTTCGAGAGGTTGGTAATCATTACACCATTTCTATTGAATCAATTGGATCGCATGGATCCTGGTGGGTTTCTTTTGTCCGCTGTGATTTATTGATTTTTTTTTCAAACCTAACACTATCCACCTCAACTTCCATTACAATGACTCAAATCAAAAGTAACACAAGTGATTATGGAAAAATTGGTATAATAAAAACATATATCTTATTCAGAATATTATTCTAAGCATTAAATCATTTGTTTAGGAACAATCTAATACTTAACATAAAGATCCAATTTTAAACTCCTAAACCTTTATTAGACCCTCTTGAGAGAGATCTAAATCTAACCTATTCTTAATTCAACATTCTTAAACTTAAATTAACCCATAAACAATAAATCACTTCCTCAATTCTCAGAATGTAACAATACATTAACATGAGAAAAATAAGCTAAGAACATACATATCAATGATTAAGGTCTAAATTAGCATTCAACCATATATTTTATACATTAAACACCAATTCAACCATAACCATAAATAAGATTTAGCACAGGAATTAAGAAATAACATACTTGTGTTAAAATTAAACTTAAACTCAAGTCTTTACGGTAAGAGTGTGAGGGTTCAAGTTTCCCTCAGCAAAAATAAGGAATTACTTGCTAAACATGATTAAAATGTAAGAAAATTAAAATAAAGAGATACAATACTCATGAAGCTTCAAACTTATTCTTAATGACTTCTCAGCACACCAATAGAAAGCTTGAGTCTTTATAAGGATTGCAAACTAAGAAAAATAAAAAAAAAACTGACCTAAACTACTGTACAAAATTAACTAAAGAAAACTAGGTTAAAAACTAAGTAAATTTTGTAATTGTAATCTCCTCCTAATTCTAATATTTTGGTGTGCTTTTATAGCTTGCAAAGAGGGAGTTTTGGTGGCTTCAAAATTCCTTTTTCAGCAAAATAAAAGAATTTGATCGTAATACCAATTTTCTGGTTCGGTAGAGTGAAAAACTCACTCCACTGAATGGCTTTTTATCCTTTTCCTACTCTGTAGAGTGAAAAACTCACTACGCCGAGTGGCCTTCTTCTCCTTTTCCTCTTTAGGTGACTCAATAGAGTGAGAATCCACTCTACCAAGTAGCTAGGCTCTAGATAACACGATGAAATTTGACTTATTAAAATCCTTCAAGTGCTGAAATTACACTTTTGCCCTTGTAATTTCTCTTTTTCTTCAATTACACACCTAAAAGCATCAAATTAACCAATTAAGCTCATAAAATGCTACTTAAGAAATTAAACACTAAATTAACAAAATTACCCCTAGATTAACATAATAAACACATTAAATACACACTAATAATATAGTATAATTCATACTTATCATTGGGCACGACAAGAAAGGTATCACGGAATCGCCACGCAATAAAACATTGGGAAAGTGAGCTCTCACCTTATGAAGCCAAAACCAGAGATAGCTCGGATTTCACTCTTATTTACATGCTTGGTTGAGGTTTACATAAATGATCGTTTATGGCTAATTATTTTGATTCTCTTTTCATGCATTACGAGGTAAAGAATTAAATAACACACCACAAGCATATAGAAAGCGATAAATTGTACAATTATTTGAGTAAATCATATATAAATTATGGAATTTATTAATCTTATTTGGATGAGGGCATTGTCCTTATGTGCATATTTACATAAAGGGTTGAGTTTCAAGTATATGTTGGATAAAAATGAAAGCATTGAACCCACGCGACTTTTAGAAAAGAATCTTATTAACCAATTTTAAGTATAAAAACCACTTGTATTTATACAGAAAAAAATCTTAATTTTACATATTTTTTTGTGAGTGAAAATTAAGACATTTGTTCCTTTTTATTATAAAAAAAATCCCACTCAAACTAGTATAAAATCATTTAATAAATTTTCAGTTAAACGTGCAATAAATAATTCAAAAAGATATAAAAGAAAAATAAAGCAATAAAAGACATATATAAATCGGGCTATTAATCATTTTGGAAACTTTGGTTTCCCATGCATATTTTATAAATATTCATATGTGACTTTGAAGCTAAAAATGATGAACATTGGTCCATTTTATAAAGTATTGATTAATTTAGTAGAAAATTCTTAGTGTGAATTTTCCCTTAATTATTATGCCAAAAATATCCTTTTTTACCAGCTATTACAAATTATCATGCGAAAATAAAGTAAAGAATAAAATACAAATAAATCCAAAAAACCTAATACTGAGCCGAATGAGCTCAATCTCGAACTCCTAACTTCAATGCAAACTCGTGACGTTTTATCCAAGATAAAATCAAAATAAAACAATATTAGTTGGATAATAAATATAAATATTTAAAAAAGAAAGAAAGAAGTTAAACAAGGAAAAAAATAGGTTCAAAGAGAAAGAAAACTAATTACAAGAAAAACAAATGGAAAAAATAAATATAAATATAAAATAATAAGAAATTAAAATAAAGAAAAACAAATAAAAGCTAAGGAAGAGGGCTAAGAGTGAGTCACAAACTCACTCTAGAGGTAAGGGGCGAGTTATGGCCCAAGGAAGTGAGTCACGACCCTTGAGTGGGCCTAGTCACGGCCAATTCAAGCAAGTCATAGCCCATTCAAGCACGAGTCACAACCCAAGGCTATGAATAACTCACGACTCAAAGCCGTGAGTCACCTCTATAATGTGTAGTGGCTAACGCTATAACCAAAATTTAAACTTCCAAATTACCTTCTATGGCCCCAAAACTTATAGAAACACTTCCAAACTTCACAAAATCAACTCATATGCTCAAAATAACTTCAAAAACACAAAATAATATAAATTACACTAAAAACACCATGTAAGAAAAATATGCTTTAGAGAGAGAAAATGGCAAACAACAAACATCAAACTTAGCTAAATTTAGATACAAACAAGATATTCATGCATAAAACATAATATTACACACAAATATACTCATAGAGCATTATTTGTACAAGAATATCATGGATTACTCATTATACAGAAAAGAAATAAGGAAAATAAAGCATAGAGAATATACCAAAAAATTCAAAATTATAATTTACAAGAACAAAAATATTTGATCTACACAAAAGTTATGAGTTTGTCTCTTACATTACCTTCAGTTAAGCCACTTCAACAGTCCAGTGGGAGCAACTCCTCTTCCACTTCTTGCCTCTTTCATTTGAACTAAAAACCAAATGAAAACATAGTTTTTCCTTGCTTTCTCTCTCTAGATTTTTTGGTATTTTCTCCAAGAAATTTTTTACTCTCATTTAAGAGAAATCATTACCTTTAAATGCCTTGGATTAGGACTAAAAAAGGGAAAAAATTTTTTATCTTGAGAATAATCCTCTATTTCATAAGAAAATTTGGAGTTTTGGACAGAAAAAACCCAGTCACAACCTTTACTCAGATGCGGGCCCCATAAAAAAGTCCAAAGATAAAATCCATTTACTGGTAAAAAGGGTGAGTCATGGCCTTGAGTCAAGTCCGGTGACTCAAATCACGGTCAAAAGGGAAAGGGAAGGGAGTCACCCCTTCAAGCCATGACTCATAAGCGAGTCACGATCTTGACCCATGAGTCAAGGCTGTGACTCATTTCTGAGTCAATTTAGGGCCTACGGATGCACTCATTTCACCCAGTCCAGAGATAAAAACACATGCATACTAATAAAATGCCATTTTTGGACTTTCAAAACTTGCAATAGAATATTTTCATAAACCCAGCATTGAAGCGGAATAGAGTGCCACTACTTTCTGGTTGCTTTTGAAATAGCATTATCATTATTAGGTAACCCTAACAGAGGCTAACTCGGGTCCAGTGTCTATATATATGTATATATATATTCCTAAAATCTTAGGGTGCGTTAAGATTGTAAGGTTTTAGTTTTTTATTTTTTAAAATCTAAACTATTTTTTGTTTATGTTATCAATTTTTTTAAAAATGATTTTTATATATTTACAAACTGTATCATACTTTTTTAATTACTCATGTATTTTTTTAATTATTCATGTATATTATGATAATAGTTTTGGTGGTGGTAGTGGTGGTGGCAATGACAGTAGCGGTGATAGCAGCAACGGTAATAGTCTGGTGGTGTGGTGGTAACAGCGGTGGTGGTGTTGGTGGCGGCAACGGTAGCAGTGGTGACGACGATGGTAGCGATGGTGGCAGTGGTCTAATGGTGGCGGCGACAATAGTGGCAGTGTGCTGGTGGCAGTGTGTTGGTGGAGGTGGTGACGGTAAGGGTGATGGCAGTGGCGGGGTGGTGGCGGCAACGGCGGTGTTGTGGTGGCGGCGATAGTTTGGTGGTGGTGGTGACAGCGGCAATGGGGGTGTTAGTGGCGACAGTAGTAGCGGTGGTGATGGCAACGATAGCGATGGTGGGAACGGCGGTAGCAATAACGGCAGCGGCAATAGCGGTGGCGATCTGATGGTGGTGGTAGTGATGACTGTAAGGATAGCGGCGACAGCAATCTGCTGATGGTAGCAGCAGTGGCGGTCTAGTGGTGGTGATAGCGATAGTGATAATGAAGATAAAGTAATTAAATTGTTAAGAAAAACAAAACCCTGAAAAACTCATTTTAAAAATTTTTAATTTCTACTTTTTATGTGAAATTACTTCTTTAAATTTTTGCAGAAACCAAAACGAAAATAAATCTGTTGAATGTATTTTGGTTTTATTAAAAAATAAAAATAAAAACTAAAAACAAAATTCTCACCGAATACACCCTTAAATTTCCAACCTCAATTTTTTTTTTCTTTATTACTTATCCCCTTCATTCTACCACTCTATCTTATTTTATCTCCATTGTTGTCGGCCTCATAATTTCAGCATCAAAATAATGCAATAATAGTTCGGTCAAATTCAATTTTTATGGTTTTGAATGTTGAAAACTGAATTAATATAACTAAATATATAGTTCAAAATCAAACTAAATATATCAAATTATTTTCAATCCGAATCGATTTTTGATCCAATACATTACCGGCCAATGTAATTTTTAGTCTGATTTTTTTATTCTAATTGTGACCCAAAATCTAATCCAAACTCACTCCAAAAATGAAGTGTTGACCCAAAAAAAACCCCAAATCTGAAAAAAAATTGACCTGCACCCAAACCTGCCTGTACTGGTTGCCATTTCTAATTACTAACATTAAATAATATCAATTACTAAATAAAAAAACTGATGAAATAAATTTTAAAAAAAAAATGATTTTTCCATTAATTTTAAAAGAAGAATTAATAAAGCCCTTTAATTGAAATGTCATCTTAAATTTGGGACTGATATTGCAATTTTTTTTTTTTTGGTCGAGACTAAAATTAAAAACTGTTGATTTTGTAATCGACTCTTAAAATGAATTATATTATATAACCTTTGCACCTTTTCTGATATTTGCATGTGAAATGTAAATTGATCAAATTATTATGCTGGATTTTTCCTCCAGTTTGAACCAAACAATAAAAACCCAAAACAAGAAAACAATTTGCAGTATCAGTTCTGTGATCCTGGCAAACCTGGGGCAGCATTTTTGGGTAAAACAATCACTGCCGCATGCCTCTGATTTCATAATAAGAAGGTAATTATTAACTTATATTGGATTAAAGATGCCAAGAACGATCTGGAAAAGAAAATATTTCAGAAGGATTTTAACATTACCATGCACATGAACCACTGGTCAAAGGTGAATAGAGAAGAGTCTCAATCATCATGATAGAGCAGTATTATTAAGCTGTTAGTCCATACGCTGTTATTAGATATCAGATAATCTGATATGGAAACAGGTGAAACCACATAACAAGGAGACGACAGAAACACACCATATTTACAGGCTCTTGGCTTACTAGTCCCTGAAAGCAGGTATACATCAGCAGCATAGTCCATCATGTTTTTCATCATCATCTAGTAACCTCCTTGTATGTATGCATTCAAGCGGTCCAACTCCTCCCTGTGCTCAGTGACCACAGCACGCACAACATCTCCTATGGACACCATGCCAATCATATCCTTGCCATCAATCACTGGGATGTGCCTAATACGATCATCTGCCAACCATCACACTACCAGCTTACATCTAACTCGGCTAATGAAAAGATCAAGGAACAAGAATATGAACACATCTCAGAGAGAGATAGCATTTAATACCTGTCATTAATTGCATCGCTTGAAGAACTTTTGTGTCAGGAGTGACAGTGATAAGCTTGTTCTGCAATCACCATGTACAAGCAAATAAAATCAATTACTTCAATATGGAAACCAAACTTTGCATTTACATGTCAAAAAATACTATTATACCTCTTCAGTCATTATGTCCCCAACCTTCGTTGACTTGGATGATCTTCCCTGTACTATGATCTTCCTGAGGTAATCTAGAATCATAAAACAAAATTGTATTAGCTTGAAGCATATTTGTTTGGCAGTATAAAAGCATCACACAGAAGTAATAACCAAAAAAAGGAACAAATGACAGAAACCAAGTTGTCTTCTATTCTAATAATTTTATGATAGCAATCAAAACAATGGAGATAAGGTGCAATTTAGCTTTTGAAACTTTTCTAAGATGATCAATTTGCACCAAAATAAACTTTTGTGCCAAATTAACATGCAGCATTTATTTATGGCCATTTACCAATTTCATCCCTAAAAACACTTTGTCATCCTTTTCCTCCTCCATTTATTTCTACACCATTCATCATATGATTGCAATATAAATGCATTGTCAATAATGATTTTGAGGAAAAGCTAAAATTAGGAATTAGATGAGGCAAAATAGCCATAAATTGAAAGTTGAGCTAAAAATTGCCAAAAAAAAAAACTTAACGGCCATATTAATAGTACTTTCAGAATTATGGTTTTGGGGATATCCAAGCTCCTATAAACTTGAAAGGAAAAAAATAAAAAATAAAAAAACAAAAGTGGGAGGTAGCTCAAAATAGAGTATCTTTTTATATTTATTCTATTGGGCATCACTTCAGGCAACAGAGAGATAGAAACTGATGTTAGTTTACCAAACTGTCACACGAAAGTGCCACTTGAGTAGGGTTGTGAGTGGCCAAACTTCATTGGTAGCCAGCTCAAAGGGTTTACAAATCGAATTCTTCCACTGTTCCACAAGAAAAGCATCTAACAGGAGGATGTTATATGTTGTCTAGCTGTAGAAAATTGGAATCATCTAAGCCAGAAGGTTAAATTGGACCCTCGAATTTACCTTGATAGTCAAGCATGCCACCCATGTTTCGATTGGCCAATTCCATGCTTAAAGAATCAAAATTGAGGCAAATAGACCCTAATGTAACAGCTAATTCAGCTTAACTAACGAAATACACAACAGTTGAAGTTGTGACAAATTGAAATCACTAACTAGGAGGGGAATTTGTGACATAAAAATGATAATGTAAAAGAAATAAGTAATATATTTAATCTAAATTAGGACCTATTTATTCAATTTTGATTTTTTAAGGGCCTATTTGGCTTAAATTTTTTATTTTTTAAGGGTGAAATTGACCCAAACAAAACATGGAGGAGTCAATTGACTATTGAGGCAAACTTAAAGGACCTATTTGGATGTGTTTCAAGGCATTGTTCCAATCCTTGATTGGCTTCCCATATGGATTCGTCATAACAAGATAATCTAGTAGAAACTGAAATTTTCTTTATCCACAGAGGAAGCCAATAATAACTAAATGAACTATTAGTTTTAGTCTTAGAAAGTTCTAGGAGAAAAACCAATTGCAGGACAACCACAATTAGTATATAAGAAAACTGGGTAGTACTTGCATTATCAATTGGAGATCAGAATAGTGGGTTGGTTGTTATTACATAATTAGTATGACAAATTAAGCACAAGCCACACAAAGAAATAGCAAGAAACCTTAGAAATAATAATTTGTAAACACAAAATTTATTGCATTTCATAACCATCTTAATGAAAGTAAGATACTGTCCAAATACCTCTCTCAGTGATGATTCCTGCAATTGATTTCTGCTCTCCAGGTTTCACGACCACCAAAGCTCCAACATTGTGATGGGTCATCTGCCAGAAAACAGGTTTAATTAGACCAAGTAATGGGTTATGATGACTCATCCAATCAAAGACAGCAACAAACAGGAGTACTAACTTATGCCGAAGCAGAGATACATACCGACTTAACGGCGTCATAAACAGAGTCATCAATAGTGCACCAAAGCCAAGAGCCATCAGCACTTTTCCCTTTTGCTTTTAAAATGTCAGCAATGGTAGTGCTTTCAAAGCTTTGCTCTTCCATACGAGCAGATGAGGCTGATTCAAAGCGAGAAAATACAATTGGCCTTAGCATTGGATTGGCTACCTGGACCCGTCGCAAAATTGCATTTTTGATAAGATTTCCGTGGCACAAAAATGCATTAACTGCCCCTTGCATTTTCCCTGTAAGACAAAAAATCCATCACAATATTATATAGTAAATGCTTGTCCAAGACTGTGCATCAATAAGCATCCCTATAAGAATACATAAATAGGTACACTCAAAAATTAGACACCTGGGTACGGAAGAAGATGTGTACTGGCTCTCAAACTTTTTTCCCATTGAAATTTATAATTTCCAAATATTTCCATTTTTTATCACTGTTGAATTTTCTAGTTAGAATAGGACTTTTTTCTATCTTCCTTAATTAGAATTAATCTTTCCTTATATTGCATAGTTGAAACTTATTTTTCCTTATTAGGATACACCTAGAACTCTTTGTTTTTCCTATATAAATAGCTTGCTCATTTCTAGAATAGTAAGGAAAAAAAAAACTAATAATTTTGTTCTCAGAAATCTTGATGATATCAAAGCCATGACCTTTCTAGAAGTTAGATTTTCTTCTTCTAAAGATGTTGAATTTTCTCTCTAGATTTTCTTCATCTAAAGATGTTGATTTTTCTCTCTCCTAGCATTAGGTGATTTCTGAATATAAAAGTTATAATACACGGTTTGAACAAAAAAAAAAGAGATTGAGTTAGCCTCCCTCTTATTGTCACTGCCCCCATAGGAAGGAAGCTTAGGCACTGTTTAGCCTAACCACCCACATATGAGGGAAGCTTTAGCACTGTTTGGCTATCCTCAAAGTGTCACCGTCACACGTCTCAGCACAAGTGCTCTCATGCTGCCTGAAATTCCAGTGTAAGTGTTCACACGCTGACACGTGTGAGCGCACAAAGCTATCTCCAGTAGCCTTTTGCCATCCGTTCTTCTTCCAACCATTGCGGTGGCCATTTCCAACCCTAACTAGCTGCCTTCTGGCCATTGCTGGACTTCTTGGGTTTTGAGCCTTCATCCTTAAGGTTCTGCTCCCATTTTTTTTTCTGTTCTATTTTATTGTCCTAGCACTTTTTTGCTAATACGGCTGACACTAAGTGATAAAGAACAGAAACAAAACAATAACAGTAACCAATAGAGCAGAAAAATCAAATGAAGATATGGATGAAAAGAATGATGGATTTGATTGATAAAATGACTGTAATTACAAAATTACAATCCGTAGGAAGATGATCTTCCCTCTCCAAACAATGGAGCCCTGCTAGAACAGCAGCAAATTACAAAATACTCAACATAAAAAACCCTTCCCTTCCTCCTAATTATATAATAACAAATAAAAGATGAAACCATAGCTTTTCCTAGGGTCTAGCCTGGCGTTCTTCTCTCTCCTACCCCTAACAGAATTGTTTCAACCCATTTAGTAGTGTCCAGTTGAATTCCTTCCATGCCCCTGCAGTGCTGTTGATTTCCCAAACCTCATGTTAGTCTGCTGTTTCTTCTTGTGGGCTTGCGGTTTGCTTGGGCCAAGCAATTCTGGATCCATGAACCTTGCTTGTATAGCAGCCTCTCTATCAATACCACCCTCTTAAAATAAAGTCTTGTCCTCAAGACTTAGCTAAGGGTACTCATCCCTCATTACAAATTCGTCTTTCCAAATTGCATCATTGATGCTCTGTGAGTGCCATTGCACCAACCGTTGTGTCACACTTTCGCCTTCTCTTTGGAGCTCTTAAATGGCGAGCACCTTCTCCAGGACATGATCTTCCACGACCTCCAACTCTGGCTTATGTGGCAGCTTGTTAGAGGTAGCTTGGATCCGTTTGGCCTTGGTGTCGAACTGATTTGGCCCAAGGTAGAGGGGCTGGTCGGCAGTGAAGCAATGAAGATAGGATTCGAGACAAAATTCATGGTGTCCCTCATATGTCTGATTAAATCCAGGTTTCAAGGTCGACGTTGAGAATAACTCAACCCCATTCAATTCATCGAAGGGCTTATCGACTATAGGTTTAGGATATTCAATACCCCTAAGTTGGATTTGTTTCCCCCCAATTTCAAACTGCATCTAACTCTAATCCCAGTTATGAACCACATTGCCCAAGGTTCTTAACCAATCAATCCCTAGCACAAAATCTAGTGGCCTTAAGTCCAATAACAATGCATCCAAGAGCAGCTTGATGGTGCCCATTTGCAGCTCAACGTTTCTACATTGTTCTTGGACTGGGACACGGATCCCATTTCCCAATTTAATATTCATGGGCTAGATAGAATCAATGGAAAGGTTGAGTGTTCGTACCAGTTTTTGCAATATATAGTTGTGTGTTGCTCCCGATTCAATCAGCAGCACGATCGGTAACTCTCGAATAAGTCCCTATAGCCTTAGTGTTCTGGGCGCCTGAGCTTCTTCCCCTGGTCCAAAAATTATTTCAAAAACGTTGCACTCACCATCCCCTGTATCGTATCCTCCATGCCCAACTTCATCCACAGTTTCCTCCTTCTGCCCATCAATGTCTAAATACAGTTCGTTCTCCAAAACCGAAATCCACAACTCCCCTACACTGCAGTGATTTGTGGGCTATATGGTTGGGCGCACTTGAAGCATAAGCCTAGCCGTCGACGCTCTTCGATTTCCGTCAGAGACAGATGTTGTGGTTCTCTGTTCCATTGTTGGTGCTACGTTCTGTGGGTAAGGTGGGATGATTGTTTTGGGGGAGCTTCAGCATGTGTTAATGGGCCAAGGCCCATGATTTTAATTCTTAGGTCAGTTAGGCTCATCTCTTTAGGGGAAAGAGAACGCACAGTAGGGGAAAAGGAGTGGGTTACCTCAAATCGTACCCAAGCTCCTCCGCCTCTATCCCTTGCCGCTGTACGGCTTCCCGACGGACTGAAAGCAAACTCAGCGTCCCTAGCGAGCTCCATGGCCTCCTCACATGTTTTTGGTTTGAGATATCGGACCCACCTGCCAACTTCTTCTTTCAACCCACCCATGAAGTAACCTAGGAATTGAGACTCTGATGATTTGGGAATATAGCCAATAATCGACTCAAAAGCCTCAATATATTCATCAACACTGCTCGTTTGGAAAAGGGTGCGAAGCTCCTCATAAGGATTGTGAGTTCATCGATTCCCAAAGCGTGCGTTCAATCTGATTTTGCATTGATCCCACGTCAAGAATGGGTTATCTCGCAAAGCTTGAGAAAACCATATAATAGCTGTCCCCATCATACACATCTATGCTATTTTGATCTTCATCATTTCTCGGGTTTGATGCACACTGAAATACAATTCTGCTTTAGCGATCCAGCTGCAGGGCTCTGGTCTGCTGAACTCCGGCAGTTTCACCTTTGGTAAGGAAATTGCTGCTGCACCAAAATGATTGTTCCTGACGTATGAATCCAGTTGGGGAGCACTAGGTTGGCCAAATTGTGTTTGGGGTCGTACGAAAACTCTAGGAGGTGTTTCTGTGCTTTCGTCGATCCCTTCCATGTGTGGGTCTCCATTTTCTGGTTTTAAGGCCTGTTTGTCAAATTTTGTCTGGAGCTTAGTATGCATATGTGCAAACTGTTCTTCGACAAGTTTTTGGAGTGCAGCCATGGATTGTTGCATCGCACTTATGGATTTTTGCATTGCACCCAAAGCTGTCTCATGGCTATCTACGCGCTCCTGTAAATCATGCTTGGATTGCAAACGGGTTTTAGGTGGATCTCCCATTGCTCTTCGTTTCCCACAGACGGCGCCAATGATAAAAAACATAAACAAAACAATAACAGTAACCAATAGAGCAGAAAAATTAAATGAAGATATGGATGAAAAGAAGGGTGGATTTGATTGATAAAATGACTGTAATTACAAAATTACAATCCCCAGGAAGATGATCTTCTCTCTCCAAACAATGGAGCCTTGGTAGAACAGCAGCAAATTACAAAATAATCAACATGAAAAACCCTTCCCTTCCTCCTAACTATATAATAACAAATAAAAGATGAAACCGTAGCTTTTCCTAAGGTCCAGCCTGGCGTTCTTCTCTCTCCTGCCCCTAACAAAATTGTTTCAACCCATTTAGTAGTGTCCAGCTGAATTCCTTCCATGCCCCTGCAGTGCTGTTGATTTCCCAAACCTCATGTTAGTCTGTTGTTTCTTCTTGTGGGCTTGCAGTTTGCTTGGACCAAGCAATTCTGGATCCATGAAACTTGCTTGTATAGCAGCCTCTCTATCACTAAGGCACCAGAGAAAAGTAACCATTTAATCATAATCCTTATTTACAAAGAAGTTCTGTGAAACTTGATGGCATTGGCACATATCTAGCTTGGTCTAGAGCTTGTTTATTATTTATTAGAATTAAGAGGTTCCAAGGTTATATTAATGGGGATAAAAAAATCCAGATTCTTATTATTCTACCTACAGCCAATGGGACTTGAAAAACTGACTTGTTATGACATGGCTCACCAACTCTATGCAACCTCAAACTTTCAGACAATATTGACTGCTTGACATTGCAGAAAAAAATATGGAATACAATCAAAATCGCCTACTCATGCATAGAAAATGATGTTAAGATCTTTGAAATTCAGAACAAAGTTCATGGTACAAAGCAAAGTGAATCGACAATTTCTAAGTATTATTTTGAACTGGGTGGCTTATGGCAACAACTAGATCATTATCAAGACTTCAAGGCAGATTGTACTGATGCTGTTAAATTTCAAAAATTAGTTGAAAAGAAACGGTCCTATGATTTTCTAGCTGGATTGAACAATGAATTTGATGAGGATTAAAGTACTTGGTAAAACCCTTTTTCCCTCTTTTGAAGAAGCAACTTGCTGCAATAGGAAATAAGAAGTGCTATCGTCTGCACAAAACCAGCTGAAAATTTTGAATTGACCGCAAGACTTTCTTAGGAACAATTGAAAGCTACCAATACTGATAAAGATTACATACGTTGTAATCATTATGAAAAGCTGCACCATACAAACGAGACTTGCTATACGTGGTCGTCCTACTATACACAATGGAGGAAAGCAAGACAAATCCACAAGGATTCCAATAAATTTGTCTGAGACAGTGGAGATATCCACGGAGACAACCTCTGCTGAACCTTTTTCTTCGCATGAAATCCAACATTTCAGACATCTTTTGTCCAATTTGGACATGTGTGATATTTACGCACCAATTTGAGGGAGAGTGCTAATCAATATTTCCTAATTAGAATAGGACTACTTTTTATCTTGCCTAATTAGAATTTATTTTTTCTTTATATTTTGTACTTAGAATTTATCTGTCCTAATAGGACTAGAACTCTCTTTGTTTTGCACACATAAATAGCTTGTTCATTCTTAAAATATTATGAAAAAGAGAATTAATAAAAATTTAATTCTCAAAACTCTTCAAAGCCTGAGGGAGATAAAAATGGGGTAAAGTGCAAAATTGTCCCTGGAAACAGAATGTAAAGTTATTCATAAGACTTGCTGTCTTAAACATGCCGTTTCCAAGGACAATTTTTCATTGCTCCAATCAAAATTCAATGCTCTTCAGCTCAAGAAGGCAAAATCAACACCATATAACTAACTGTTTGTCATCCCGTCCGGTACTTATTGTTGACGTTTCTTGTTTCCTGTTTACGAAAACTATTTTCCCTGATTTCAAGCAGAAAAAGTGCCAAAACATCCGGTTTTAATGAAACTCTACTACAAAACAAGACGAATTGACAAATAAGTTCGTACATTTTTAAACATGTATACATGTCAATGTGCAGATCTGAGTGGTAATAGAGGATAATGGATGATACCCAGGTTCTAAACTAAATTTATTTTTCTTTATTTTCGACTTTATGTTTTTAATCTGCTATATACATACATATATAATGAAAGGGACGATAATCAGTTGGAGCCATCGGGAGATTAAGATCCACTGACCTTTATAGAAAGCAGAGGAAAAAAAAACACACAAGATGAAAGAAAGAAAATAACAGAATACAGCTCGAAAAATGAATCTTCATCTAGCATTATAAAGGAAACATAAATCTATGAACTAGGCATAAATTCGAAAGAGACCTATCCTGGTTCCTGATCACCATGATAAGGAACATACAGAACTACACAAAATATATATATATATATATATATATATATATATATATAATGGAGGAGCTAATTACCTTAATAGAAAAAGCCAAGCACAAAATGAGCTGAAGGAAGTGGAAGCGGAGAAGCAGCAGAGCTATGGATTTTTTGGTAGAGAAGAACCCTAGCAGAGATATTTTAGTTATGCAGTCATTGATTAGCTAATGGCGTTAGGTTGTATCTGTCTACTCTATTTCTATAATATCCACACTGTTTTTGTCCGATGTCCGCTTTTTTAGTTTTGGATAGGCACAATAGAGTACCTTTTAATTTATGAAATATAAATAAGATAATCCTTTGTCGTCCATCTCGAGAAAAAAATATATAATTTAATTTACATAATGCGCATCATACCAATTTCTCTTTTCCTCCCTTACATTACTAACTTTGTAGCACCGTCACATTACCATTCCGACAGCGACCAGGTCACCTGAACTTGACACGGGATCATTATCTTTTATTTGTGATTTTAGTATACTTTAAATTGAATAAACCTATAGTATGCATCCTTTTATGCTGGTAAAGTAGAATTGAGTGCAGCGGCGGACTCAGGATTTCATGGTCAACGGAAAAACACATTATGATTTTAATATAAAAAATTCAAAATTAAAAATATATAAATTATATAATACCAATATATTTTATTTAAAATTAAAAAAAGATAATATTTAAAATCAAATAAAATTTTAATTTTTATAATTATTTTCAACACAATTTTATATTTTAAAACTTTCGTATAATTAGTTTAATGTCAATACTATCAAAATTAACAAAAAAAAGAATTCATTTTATTCAATTATTACTCAAATTACCTATTTTTTAATTTTATTCGAAATCGGTATTAAAATACACATTCAACTTATATAAACATAAATGATCTATAAAATAATAAAAAATCAATTAAAGAAAAAAATTAATAAATACAGTATCAAAAATTACAAAAAAATAAAATAAAATTTTGTAACTAAGTGTCAATTAAAGTAATAAAAAATACTTGTTAATTTTATTTTAAATATGAAAAGTTGCAAAAGTTGCAATATGTATGAAAATAAAAATGAAAAATGTGTTTAATTTGTTAAAAAAGTTGACATTTAAATTTTTATTTTTTAAAAAATTTAATGTAATTTAATTTTAAACAAAAGATAGAATATATAAATTTTACCATTTATTTGATTTGATTTTATCTAAATGGATTTGGATTATTCCATTTTAATTTTTATAATTTAATTTAAAATATTATATAATTATTATTGTATTAAAATTTAAGATAAGACAATTAAAATAAATTAGAAGGTTACTAATATATATATATATATATATATATATATATATATAATCAAAAGAAAATCTGAATTTGAGGGGGTGCACATCAAGTAAAGGTGGCTCCGCCACTAATTGAATGGATACTTATATTCGGTGCGTTATTCTACCTATTGTTAGATCTCACTGTTTAAAATTTCAACCATTAAATATTAAATCTCATTTTATAAGAAATTGGATGGACTAGTGTCTGAAATGTATAAAAAAACAGTGTCGATGATTACATTTTTCATAATTTCGACCCCAAGCACTCTATAGATCTGCAAATTGTATTCCACTACAATTCGATATTCGGTAGCAATAAAGGGGCACCGATCGGCTAAACGTGAGGCGACGTTTAGAAAGCCTTTGTTTTCTGTTAAGAGCTGCTCCACCAGGTGTCATTGTCCCCATTAAAACCAAGTTTATGTTTTTCCATAAGGTATGCAATAAAAACGTTAATTAAAATTGATGCCATGGATGAAATAGGAAAATGTACTTTGTTTATTTATTGTTGGTTATTTGTGGTATTTCAGAAGATCATAACGTAATTGATTACAAAATGGCTACAATTTCGCCCATTTTCGTCTTTTAACATCAAAGAACTTAATCCGAGTAATATGGTACCCGTTAATTAGAAAGGATTTTATAATAATTTGAGCCATTTATGGGTACTGAATGGATATCTTACTTGCGTGTGCATGAACGTTGGATGAAGCATGAAATTATTGATATTTTCAAAAATATCAAAATAAGAATGAGAGGGTAGAATCCAACAGTGAGAAGTTTCTTAGAGCTTGTAAGAAAGAGAACATTATATCTGACCAGGGTAGACTCTGATGTCTAAGTTAACAGAGTGCCTTAGAAAGAGAATCTTAGAGAGAGATTGGCATTATCAGGATTATTCATGTTGCCTCTATTTATAGTATTTCGATAACTTATAGGCTATTAGGTTCTTGAGTGCCGGGAGTAGAGACCTAATGACGGTGATGTGATCGCACTGTAGCATCCATACTCGAGTAGGCGAGTGATATCAGATGGAGATATGGGGGTCGTGTTATCGAGCTATCACGTCAATACGATCGGATTGCCTGAGATGTCCCCTTTGGGCTGACATGTGTGGTAGGTTTTTCGGTTCTGAGGCCCAAATTTGAAAGATGTTATTATTTATCCCCCTATGAATTAATCCGATCGGATTTTCCAAAGGCCTAAGGTCGTTTAAATTTGAATTTTGAATTCAAAGGGAATCTCCTTTGGACAGCCGTCATCTACAGACAGTGCTTCGTAAATCACGCTATTAATGGCCCTTGCAAATTCAGGCCACCTGGCGTCCTTTTATTGGGCCTATTAAGCGTGTTAGATAAGCCATTATTTCTTTTTTATAAATAAGTGTTGGACCTTTTCTTTCATACTTTTACAAAAAAAAATTTAGATATTGAGGCCTTTAGAGTTCCTCGTGCTTCCACATTCCCTTCATAGTTTCCTGGCCGATTTCATCTAGTAAGTTTTCTTTACTTGCATGAGTTCTTTTCATTTTGTTCCATCTCCTTTGCCTTCTGAGTCAACTGAAGGGATATCACAAGGCATAAACATAATGATCACGCAACGAAAAAATTGAAAATTTTTATCATACATGCCACACAATACACAACATAAAATCGAAACATGCAATTTTAGGATTTTTTAAAAACTTACAACCTTGGATGCTTTTTAAAACTTGATTTTGCAATGGCTAATATATAAGATAGACTTATATATCTCTGATCTCGATCCCCAATGCCAAAGATGCTGCCTTTACGCCACAACTCTCTATGTTTACACACACACTTGCAAAGAAAGCTTAAAATCGTGAGTGCTAGCTCTATGTTTGTGTATTCGACAATGGAAATGGTTTGAAGCCACAAGATATGATCTTGTTCTTCTTTTAGGTTTACCAATGGTTGCCCAAAATCCAAGAGAAGAAGAAAGAATTTTATTCTCTTGAAAGTGGCGACAATGAGAGAGAAAAAACCTCACGTGGAAAAATCATTTCAGTAATTTATATCACTTGGTTTAGGAAATAATGTAGATGCCAAAATCCCCTAAAATTAGGTAGTATTTTCAACATCCATCACTTCCTAATTAAGTGATTCAAATTAATTCAAATTCCTTTAGTTTTAAATCCAAATTAATTTAAAATGGCATAAGACATTTAATCAAAATCCACCACTTATTTAGGGATTGTACACATGCCGAAATTCACTAGGATTTTTCCTTTGAATTTTGGCTACACTCTTTCTTAATTAAGTATTTTATTTTGATTCAAATGCTATTAGGATTTAATACTCAATTACCTGAATTACCCTAAGATAATTAATCAATTGACATTAAACCTAATGAGCCGATTTTTCCTTCTCATGGACCAAGGTCCAATTAGCAATTTTAATACCCATTACATACATTAATTTGACTTTAAACAAAAGTCCAAATTAATGCCTAATACTCTATTTTAAATATTTTAAGTCCATTACTTTGTGTGCGATTCTATAGGTCCATTTAATATTGGCAATGAATTAATAAATAATCCAAAGGCTATATATATTCTCTAGCAAGATATTATAACATTTCAAATTAAATGAAAATGCAAATGGCATTTAGCGACCTAATGCAATTTTGCATAGTCCTTTACCCATAAATATCAGAATTAATATAAGGCATGGAACTAGTCATCCTTATATATACTAATTCCTTTCTTGATATTCCAGTGATACTGAATTCTCAGATAAATAATGATTACTCATTATTTCATCTCGGTATGGCCATACACTTCTCAGTTCACTGATCAAGTGGCCAATGATATTTTCTCTCTTATCGAGAGGGGTAATCCCTTTACTTCTCTCATGCTCTCTAACATGAATTAGTGCATGCCAAATCATACCCATACTTGTCACCCTATTACGAGTACGCTAGGTGTATGTTAAAGTACATAGTAATTCATAAAAGGTTTCATAAAGATGAAACTGAAATAATGTTTCTACTCATAGCAGGCACATTAACAATTTATTAAATCTAAACAAAGTCTAGAAGGTAAAGTGAGTCGATAGTCACCTATCTCCATGGCCGCAACTCGTGCTCCATTCCCCACACGGAGGTCCACTTCATTCTTCCCAAGTAACCGCCTATTTTTTAGCCCCTACACATTTGAACAAATGTGAGCACCACAACCGGTATCCAATACCCAAGTGGTAGAAATAGACAGGTTAATTTCAACAACAAAAATACCAGAATTGGATGCCTTGACTCCATTCTTCTTTTGTTCTTCCTTAGAAAGAGCGCAGTTCTTCCTCTAATGCCCTAACTTGTTGTAATGGAAGCATGTTCTCTCACTCTCTTTGAGCTTTTGTGCCATGGGCTTAGGTTGGGCCTGAGGTGCACTCCCACTAGACTTAAGCCGTGCCTGATCATTTTTGGGTTTTGCCTTTCCTTTCTCCTTTCCCTTAGCAGGTCCCTTCTTAATGCCCCCTTGAACCATAAATACGGGATTGGTCTTTCGAATGTTCTCTTTAGCATTCAGAAGCATCCCATGAAGCTCGATGACTGTCTTATTCATTGCATGCATGTTATAATTCATAACAAATGGATCATAATCATCAGTCAATAAACCTAAGATCAAGTTAGTGGCCAATTCCTTTGGGACTTATACCTCAAGCTTCTCAAGAGTATCAAGATACCCTTTCATCTTGAGTACATAGGTACTAACAGGAGTACCCGTAGCCATCTTATAAGAAATCAAGGCCTTTGTTGTCACGAACCTCTCATGATGAGCTTGTTCTTGTAACATCTTCTTGAGGTGCACCATGATCGCATAGGCCTCTTAGTCCATGAATTGCTTTTGCAAATCGGGCACCATAGTGGCTAGTATCAGACAGGTCACATCATTAGAGTCGCTCTTATTAGTTTTAAAAGTTTTCTTTTGAACTGCAAAGGCGTTCCTAGTAGGTTCTTCGGGCAAGGATACATCCAAAACATATGACTTCTTCCCTTGCTTAAGAACAATTCTCAAGTTTCGAGACCAGTCTATGAAATTGGTGCCATTCAGTTTGTCATTTTCTAAGATTGATCGCAATGAAAAGTTGTTGTTTGAAGAAGCCATTTTCAATCTACAATAATATAAATTTAGTAAGATTGAATGAGGTCTTAATAAAATCCCACAAACTGAATTAATATCCCTTTAAATAATTCGCGTTAGCGATTTAATGTGGGCTAAGATCCATTTTTCACAACAACTCATTAGTCAAGTTGAGCTTGTACACCTAAAGAGTTAATTTACTTAGGTAGGAAAACTCCAATCATGTCTCGTACATCACTCTTTGATCAAATAGGCTAACATCTTAAGATGTTATAGCACAACCCATTTATTCATTACCTAGGTTTGGGCATCCCTTTCCATGTTAAGTCTAACCTACATTCACAACCCATGCCTCACAAAGATAATCGAGCGTATCTAGGACTCCTAGTCTACGTGATCGATGATCGATGCCTTGACATGTTTTGAATTAGGGAGGTAACTTGTATATTCTCGTGATGAAGCGGAACATGCAGAGCATTTGAGAATAGTGTTGTGGACTTTGAGAGAACAACAGCTTTATGCCAAGTTAAGCAAATGTGAATTTTGGCTTAAAGAAGTTTCTTTCCTTGGGCACGTGGTGTCTTCAGAAGGCATCAGGGTGGACCCTAAAAAGATTGAGGCTATAGTAAATTGGAGACCGCCTAGAAATATGCCAAAAGTCCGAAGTTTCTTGGGCTTAGCCGGCTATTATAGGCAATTTGTGAAAGGTTTTTCAGTTATTGCCTCTCTGCTCACTAAGTTACTTCGGAAAGAAGCTAGATTCGAATGGACAGATCGTTGTCAAGCCAGTTTTGATCAGTTAAAGAAGATGTTAATAGAAGCTCCAATTCTTATCCAACCAATAGCGGGTAAAGAATATGCTATGTATAGTGATGCATCTAGGAATGGATTGGGGTGTGTGTTGATGCAAGAGGGTAAAGTAGTGGCTTTTGCATCCAAACAATTGAAGCCTCATGAACAGAATTATCCGACTCATGATTTGGAATTGGCCGCAGTTGTGTTTGCTTTAATGTTAGAGAGTATGCCTTAGAGCCTATGTAATAGGGATGTTTTTTATATGTATTAAATTTATATTCTTAATAAAAGGCATCATTCATTTATTAATGCTATGTTTGAATACATGAGTTTGTAAATCTTAAATTAATAAATGAAGTCCTAGATATTATAAGCACAGTGCAAAGGCAATCATGAAGGTGTTCATGACGTGAGATGTCTATTGCATGCAAATGTCTTAATATCTAAATATTCCTAGCCATAGAATTAACAAGATAGGACATTGTTAATTTGGACAGACTAGCACATGTTATGCTTCTTGAATGGTTCAAGCAGTGGTTTTCATAACTATGATTATGGAAGATAATCAAAGCTAACATATGGATGCTTGTTAGAAGAACAAGTTCATTGGAGACCTGCAAAGAGAATCCTCACAAGGATATTAAATCTATGTCAGTGAGGAATCTCTTCATAGCAGTTGTGCAAGTATCCTTAGACTTGAGATCACCAAAGTTATCTTAAGTAGCAAGTGGTATACTTTGACTCCATAACTGATTACTTCCAACTGGGAGTGAAAATAGTTAGGAGATTGGGTATATCATGACCTACTTGAAGATAGTTGAGTGATTGACAAAGGATTCACCATCCCAGATTTAACAAGGGAAGTTATCTTGCATGATTATATAATTGCCTTGTTCAGAGAATCTCTGGCTAGAGTAATATGCCGAGATGGATGGAGATCCATGAAGGGCATTTTAGGAACAATGGTTAAATTAATAGAACATACATAATTAGATTTATATGAGTTGACAGAAATCCATACTCATAATCTAATTGAGATAAGAGTGGTGAAAGGAGTAATTGCACGGTAACTGTTTCTATGGAAGGGTACAGTCAAACCACATGACTTTCCTGACATTTGGGTAGTCATGATGCCAATCATGACTTGTATAATGATGTATCAAAAGTATCAATAGGTATTGATAAGATGATTTAAAGGAGTTTAAATCATGTGAGTTTTGAATAGAACTCATAATTACATATTATACTGCCAACATGGACAGGAACCCAATAGGTCACACACATATAGAGAAAAGGGTAAAATGGTAAAATAACAAGGATAATAATATTTGATATTATTATGAAGGTAGAGAAGTGAATAAGATAATAATTAATTAAAGAGTTTAATTAATTATGATCAAATAAAATTGTCCGCGGAACTTTTGAGAAATGTTCTGCAAAATTGGATCTAATTGAAATAATGTATTTTATGATTAATTATTATTATTATCTTATAAGTATTATAAGACTATTATAAGTGTTATAGGACTGATATAATAATTAATAGGTCCATTGAAGAAATTATAAAGGGCCAAAGGAATGAAGAAGTTGGAGGAAGCCCTCCAGAAGAGGTCCACTCACCAACTCCATACAGAAGGGCTTAGAGGTCTTTTTCTTGGACCAAATTAATTTATATATGTTACATAAGTGTTATGGAACTCACATATTTAATTTGGTTGGATTTGGAATCCATTTGGGTATTTAAATTCAATTAGATGCACAAAGGGCCTAGTTTGTGGATTTTGTGCATAGACTTTTATGAAAAGGATTAAATTGGATTTAATTAAGCCCAAATGATTATAATTAATTCCAGAGGCCCAATTAATAATTCTCCAGCAATTTAAAGAGCCCAATCTCATTAAGGAGTTGGAATTTTAACCTAACTATAAAAGGCCAACTAATGAGAATTAGGGTTAAGTGATTAAAAAAAAGGAAAGTCTTTTTCTCTATTCTCTCTCTCCTTTTTGCGCCAACTCCAAGCTAGCTTCTTGGAATTTTGGCCAGCCTTAGTTGAACACCAATTTGTTGGTTCAATTTACCCCTCTCTAGTATGGATTACTCATTGGAGGTGTTTGATTTTGGACACTGTGGTTTGCGACAACCCGATGCGAAGTAAAATCAACCGTTCAACAAAAATCAAAGGTGATTTTTCTTATTCTCATATAGTTATATTGTGTATTCATGGCAAGATCAGATCTAATGGTTAAAAAAATTTTAAAATTCCGCTCATGTATGTGATGCATGTAACCGTTAAATTTCAACATTTAAAGATTTGGCGGCATTATCTTTATGGTGAGAAGTGCAGAATCTATACAGATCATAAGAGTCTTAAATACTTGCTTATTCAGCGAGATCTCAATTTAAGACAGCGCAGATGGCTAGAATTGTTTAAAGACTACGATTATATTATCGACTACCACCCAGGAAAGGCTAATGTGGTAGCTGATGCTTTGAGCCGGAAAATGATAGCAACCTTGTTATTACAAGGTTATAGGTGGAGATTTACATTTGATGAGGCTTTGTTAGCTCAATTGCGAGCTCACCCTAATCTCAGGAAAACAGTTTTAGATGCACGATCAGATGATGTAAAGCTACAACATTTAGCTCAATCAGTTCATACGGGAGGTCCAATAGAATATTCTTTTGGGATTGATGGTGGTCTTTACTATCGAAATCATTTGTGTGTGCCAGATGTTAAAGAACTGAAGGAGGCATTATTGCAAGAAGCCCATAATACAATATTTACCATGCATCCTGGTAGCAACAAAATGTATAGAGATTTGAAACAGTTCTATTGGTGGCCAGAAATGAAGAGAGATGTGACTGAGTATGTCTCCAAGTGTCTAACATGTCAACAAGTAAAAGCAGAGCATCAACTTCCTTTGGGATTGCTGAATCCTCTTCCCATTCCTTAGTGCAAGTGGGATGATATCACTATGGATTTTGTTACAGGTCTACCCACTACTCAAAGGAAACATGATGCAGTGTGGGTCATAGTAGACAGATTGACAAAGGTGTCTCATTTTATACCAGTTTGAACCAATTATTCGATGGACAAATTGGTTGAATTGTATATAGATCAGATTATTAGACTGCATGGGGTACCAATCTCAATTGTTTCAGATCGGGATCCAAGATTCACTTTCAGATTTTAGAAAAGTCTACAACAAGCCTTAGACACAAAGCTCCTTCTTAGTACTGCTTTCCATCCTCAAACTGATGGGCAGTCCGAGAGAATCATAAAGGTGTTAGAGGATATGTTAAGAGGCTGTGTTTTAGATTTTCCTGGAAGTTGGGATAAATATATGACTTTGATGGAGTTTGCATACAACAATGGCTATCAAACTAGCATTGGTATGCCACCATATGAAGCTCTCTATGGTCGAAAATGTAGAACTCCTTCCTGTTAGATGGAGTTAGCTGAAAACAAGTTGACAGGTCCTGACATTGTTAAAGATACTGAAGAAAAGATCCAACTTGTCAAGCAACGATTGAAAAAAGCCAGGGATAGACAGAAGTCATATGCGGATCTAAAAAGAAAGGATATTGAATATCAGGTGGATGATAAAGTATTCCTAAAGGTGTCCCCATGGAGAAAAGTACTTCGATTCGGAAAGAAAGGAAAACTCAGTCCTCGGTTTATTGGTCCTTACAGAATCTTGGAATGAATTGGACCGGTAGCATATCGACTAGATCTTCCCAGTGAACTATCAAAGTTGCACAATATTTTTCATGTTTCTATGCTTCGACGGTATCAATCTGATGAGTCACACATTATACCAGTGCAAGATATCAGTGTCAGAACTGATTATACGTATGATGAAAAGCTTAAACAGATTCTAGCTAGGGAAGTTAAACAGTTAAGGAACAAAGAAATTCCCCTAGTTAAAGTGTTATGGCAATACCATGGAGTGCAAGAAGCAACTTGGGAACCTGAAGTGGCTATGTGGGTTCAATACCCTCAGCTCTTCAGTACAGGTATGAATTTCGAGGTCAAAATTCTTTTAGGGGGAGAGAGTTGTAATGCCCCTCAGTATACCCTAATAGAATTATCATTAATTAATTATTACTATCCATGTTTAATTATGAGTAAATGTATAGAGAAGGACTTAATTGAAAAGCAAAAGAGTGAGTTGTGGGGTATTACTAGAAATAAAGGAAAGTTTAAGAACCAATTGGCAAAAGTTTTGTTTAAGTGACATTTAGGCCAATTAAGTGAGAAAGGGAGGGAGATATTTTAGTGGAGTAGTGGCCGGCCAACCCCTTGGTCTTCACTCTCCATCTTCATCTTCTCTCTCTCTCTCTAATTCTCTCTTTTGAGTTCTTGGAATTTTGATTTAAAGGAATAAAGATTTACTTGGATTTTTGGAGTTAAGGTAACTTGCTTCTCCTTTGATGTAAGTGTTTCTTTGATTAGCTAGATGGGTTTTCATAGAAGTGTCTTATGTTTTTTAGAAGGAGAATCAAGCAAAAGGAAAGGGAAAGAGGCTCTCCAAGGTTGAAGAAGATTTAGAGCTTAGTAAGGTATGGGAACCTAGGATTTTGTATATGTATATGTATATATATTGACTTGTCATGAGAGAGATCTTAAGTGCCTCTCTCATGTATTTTATGGATGATTTGAAGCTTAGAAGGGTTTAGAATTGAAAGCATGTGAGTTTTGATTGACAACATAGAAATCTGTTTTAAAAATCATTTGACTAGTCTGTATACTTTTGCTCATATCTAAGCTATAGTTTTTCAAATGATGAAATTCTAGTTGGTATAGAAACTAGACTTGTATGTCTTGATTTTGTTAGAAGAAATCGAAATCTGATTTTCACTGCATGATAGTGAAAATTGGTGTTGAAACCAGATTATGGTTGTGATTTTGCCTTCATGAACAGTTTGTGGTTTTTCTTGAATAACTGGAGTTTTATAGGTCCTATTGAAATGATTTTTGGTGTTTTGAAAACTTGAAACTTAGGCCTACAACTTTATTGAAGGCCATTTCGGCTAAAACTATTGTTTTTCAGGTCAAAAATGGTATAGAAGTCGAGACTAAAAATCGGTCTTGAGGCAGTTTAGTGATCACGGTTACCATGAATTTCATAGTAACCGTGAGGTGCCTAAATTTTCAGTCCAGACCAAAAGTATTTACTAGACCACGGTTACTAAAGATTCATGGTAACCGTGACCCAGTCTCGTAGCATTACTTCACGGTTACTACCCTAAGCTTAGTAACCGTGAGGTAATGAGCTTTTGGTCTAGAAACAAAACCCGAACTATCTCACGGTTACTAAGAAATTCTTGGTAACCGTGACCTGAGTTCATCACCCTACTTCACGGTTACTACAAGTATATTGGTAACCGTGAGGTAGTTTGTTTTAGTCCAGAACCCAAGAGCAATATGGCTCACGGTTACTGGGAAATTTGTAGTAACCGTGACCCTTATTGCAAGTTGGGTCTCACGGTTACTAGGAATTGTTAGTAACCGTGACACTCCCCTTTACTTTGAAAACTGTATTTTCTTTGATTTCTTTTAAGGTATAGACTTGTCTAAGCCCTTCCTAAGCTTATAAATCATCCTAAATTACAGTTATGTAGCAAAATGTATTCTCATAAATGCAAAGTTGCTTATTTATTAAAAGGTAAGTTTCTATTACTCAAATAGAAACATACATGAATTTATTTCAAAGAAAGTTTCAATATATGATTATTAATTATGTTGTGAAAAGAAGAATGCATATTGTTATAAGGATTGGCATTTGTTAATGCTATATAGAATGATTGTGATGAAATTTCATGATATATGAAATATAATATGTTATGACTGCACTTAGAGACTTGGTTATGGATAGATAGGCATGCCTATAGGGTTCTATCGCAGCTGCTTCTGTTTGACTCATGTGAGTCTTCTGTTTGTCTCTACATGAGACTTATGTTTAGATACCTACGGGTATCCTTCTGTTTAGATACCTATGGGTATCCTTTTATTTTGATACCTTCGGGTATCCATTGCACCCGTTATCCACATCCACAGGAATTTACGCAGGCCATTAATGCAAATAATGATATGCATATATAGTTTAAAATTTGTTACTGTTCTAATTAATGAAAAATGTTATATTTGTAGTAATCTAGTAAATGCATGGTATATTATTGTAATGAATGTTTAGTAATAATTACTGTGAGTGGTTATTAGTATATTATTAGTTGTTCCCTACTAAGCTTTATAGCTTAGCACGGGTGTTTATCCGTGTAGATTCGCAGGGTAGAACTTTTGTTCAAGGACAAAGCCAACAATCTCCCAAGCCAACACCAGATTAGAAGTAGCATTTAAATGTATGAGATTGATTTTGTATCTCTTTTGGTTACATCTAATGTATTTGTATATATATAAAGGCATGTAATTATAAAGTTATGTAAAGAATGCTCAACAGCATGTGAAAGTATAAGTCCATGATCATACATGATATGCATAGAATGAATATATGTATGCTCATATATGCATCATTAATAGATAAATCCTAGCATTAATGGAATTAATGAATGTAATTAGTAACAGTAATCAGGATTATCTAGTATAGTCATTACAGTTTTTGCCATTTTAATCAAAACAAAACAAACAATGTTGATAAAACATGCAACAAACACTAACTAATCATTGTTTTATGTGATTTGTAAATTAAACAATTAAATTGTCATGGACCAGAATTAAAACCATTTTTAAAATATGTCCAGATTTGTTATTAATATTTAAAAATCACTTACAAACAATTTTTTACATTTAATTTTGAGAAACTAGTTGTTAATAATCACATATCATGCAAAGTAGCACCTAGTTTCAAGATTAACATGTATAATCAGGTATATATAATTAAAACAAACCATGAACAGCTCTAAGAACATCTTAGGACAGTATATAAATATGTCATAATAATTATAATACCTAACTAATAATTTAAAATCATTTTTACACTCAACCAATGCAAAAATTCTCAAAACAGAAAATTTCTGCATTACGTTTTATGTAACGAACGATTTTGAATCAAGTTATAACACATCCAAAGCACTAAGACAAGCATGATTAGGCTCTGATACCACTAAAGGGATATCATAAGGCATAAACATAATGATCACGCAGCGGAAAAATTGAAAATTTTGATCTAACATGCCACGCAATATACAACATAAAATCGAAACATGCAAATTTAGGGTTTTTTTTTAAAAAAATTTACAACCTTGGATGCTCTTTAAAATTGATTTTGTAATGGCCAATATATAAGATAGACTTATATATCTCTGATCTCGATCTTCAATGCCAAAGATGCTCCCTACGGCACACCTCTCTATGTTCACACATACACTTGAAAAGAAGGCTTAAAATCGTGAGTGCTAGCTCTATATTTGTGTATTCGGCAATAGGAATGGTTTGAAGCCACAAGATATGATCTTGTTCTTCTTTTAGGTTTACCAATGGCTACCCAAAATCCAAGAGAAGAAGAAAGAATTTTATTCTCTTGAAAGTGGCGGCAATGAGAGAGAAAAAACCTCACTTGAAAAAATCATTTCATTAATTTATATCACTTGGTTTAGGAAATAATGTAGATGCTGAAATCCCCTAGAATTAGGTAGTTTTTTTAGCCTCCATCACTTTCTAATTAAGTGATTCAAATTAATTCAAATTTCTTTAGTTTTAAATTCAAATTAATTTAAAATGGCACAAGATATTTAATCAAAATCCACCACTTATTTAAGGATTGTGCACATGCCTAAATTCACTAGAATTTTTCCTTTGAATTTCGGCTATACTTTTTCCTAATTAAGTGTTTTATTTTGATTCAAATGCTATTAGGATTTAATACTCAATTACCTTAATTACCCCAAGATAATTAATCAATTGACATTAAACCTAGTGAGCCGATTTTTCCTCTCTGATGGACCAAGGTCCAATTAGCAATTTTAATACCCATTACATACATTAATTTGACTTTAAACAAAAGCCTAAATTAATGCCCAATACTCTATTTTAAATATTTTAAGCCCATTGCTTTGTGCACGATCTTATTGGTTCATTTAATATTAGCAATGAATTAATAAATAATCCAAAGGCTATATATATTCTCTAGCAAGATATTATAGCATTCCAAATTAAATAAAAATGAAAATGGAATTTATTGACCTAATGCAATTTTTTATAGTCCTTTACCCATAACTATCAGAATTAATATAAGGCATGGAACTAGTCATCCTTATATATACTAATTTCTTTCTTGATATTCTAGTGATACTGAACTCTCAGATAAATAATGATTACTTATTATTTCATCTCGGTATGGCCATACACTTCTCAGTTCACTGATCAAGTGGCCGACGATATTTTCTCTCTTATCAATAGGGGTAATCCCTTTACTTCTCTCATGCTCTCTAACATGAATTAGTGCATGCCCAATCATACACATACTTGTCACCTTGTTATGAATATGTTAGGTGTATGTCAAAGTACACAATAATTCATAAAAGGTTTCATAGAGATTCTATGTCTAAAAACTCCGATGCAGAACTTGCACATAAAAAACACTTATGACTTGTACCATGTAGTATTCTTATGAACGGATCGAATCCGGATACCATATTTTAAACATGTATCTATGATCTCTGATTGGCACTCTAGTCCTTATGATCCTTAAGATAGAACTCAACTTATCAGAGAGAGCATACTAGTCTTAATTCATTTGTTATTCCCATAACAATGACTAACCAAGGATATTTAGAATAAAGTCTCAAATTTTTCAAGATCTTACAACTATGTGCCTCACACATGATAACTTAAACCGAAACAATATTATTGGATAGTTCTATCATTTGATATGGACAAGAATACAATAGATAAAACAAATGCCTCATTTATTGACCTAAATATTTTATAACAATGTATTGGGGCTAGGGCTTACACTAACATCAACATCTTCGTCATCCTCCTCGTCGTTAGAGCTAGGTGAATTTGATACTGTTCTAAGGTCTGTGTCTTGGGAGCAAATTAGAAATTCCTTTTTTGAGATAGTGCCTCTTAGAATGGCTTCCAATAATAGCGCACTAAGCAGGAGCGAAGATGGTTTAGATACAAGATTTCTTAAAGAATACCATAGTAAAGACCCTATAGCCAACCATATTAAAATTATTGCAGCACAATTGAATAACCTTAGGGAAAAATACAAAATTTTAGAGGATGTATTAACTTTGGCATGCCCCATGCCCATGTCTATTTTTGACGGTCCATTTGGGAAAAATAAAAATAAATGGTTTATATGTCATGAGGGCAACTTGTAATATGGTTTACAATTTTTCCTTACCTCCTTTAGACGCTAGTATTCTTAAAGGTTATAAGGTCCACCCCAATTAACTAAATCGAAACAGATGGAGGTCCATCACTTGTTTTAAGATTTATTTGCGAAAAAGTGTAAGTGATTCCTTCCTTGGAATTGTTCACCCCATTCTTTTTACCTTTCTAGACACGATGGGGGAAATAAGTATCATTTCATGAGTAGGCATAAGAAAGACTTTTACTCTTCTACTTCTCTTAAAGGGTTTAAAGAGAAGTTGTTTTTAGTCGGACGAAAGGGAGGTTTTGGGGTGAGCTTACACCGATCAAATAAACCAAATTTTTGAAAGATTTAACAGCTAATTCTGATGTTTTTAATTCAGGAATTAGTGCATTGATGAAGTTTCTCGAGGATCGTGAGCACAAACCAATCAATTCTGACTTATTATTGGATTCTTTAGATAGATCGATAGTTGTTGAGGCTAATTGTCCTATTTCTGATCATAAGCATGATTATTGTATGGTGCTATTTTATTTTGTGGTTTTTCCTTTATTAGGTTTTTTTCCCTCTTTTTTCTTATAGCCTCTATGGATACTAATTTTGCATTGAAGGTGTCAAAAGCATTAAGATAAATCTTAAGAAGAAGAAAAAGAAAAAATCTACCCTGAAAGGTGACAAATTTGATCAGCCTAAAAAATCCCATAAAACTTTTGGGTTGACTTTTTGAGATGATCCTGAGGAAGTAATAGAGATTTTATCCTAAGCTGATGTTGGTGCTTCCCCACAGAATCATTTGCCTGCCTCTGCTTATGTGATGGCCACCCTTCCTGTTGTGGGGGGTGTTGAGGGCCAAGTAGTGTTTGATACTTAGGCTACTATTGGTTTTGCGAGATCTACCTCTGATTAGTCTAGCACTGAGGGGTGTGCTTCAACCCCCACCCTATTGCTAACATTTGGGTTTGAGAGCTTAACCTTAAAGGGGCTCTTGTAACATAAGTTTGGAGAGGAATGCTCTGCTCGAAATGCTCAAGTGTTTGACTTTATTAGCCAAGGATTAATGTTGAAAGATGATTTGACCGAGATGGGTCCTATTTCTTCCTCTCACAAAGAATTGACTGAAATCAATTTTGAAGCTATAAAATTATGTGTTTTATGTTTGTTTTTTTACTCATAGACATAGCTAAATTTTACTAGGTTATGCAAAGGGAAATACGCTTTTGTATGGAGAACATAGCTTGAAGTAGACAGTTTTTAGAAAAGGTGTCAAGCGCGAGTTGAAGGAAAAAATAGAGGTTGTAAATAAAGATTTTGAGGAGAAAGTGCAAGCCGTTCGTTCAGAATCCGTGGCTAAAATCCAAGAAGTATGGGACAAGAATGCCGAGCTTATTGGCCAAAATATGCAACTTCAAAAGGAAATTAGCTCTCTTTCCTCTATATCTTCATGAGGGGGAATGGAAAGGCAAAAGAACGAACTAACCAAGCAAGTGGGGGCAATTCAATCTGGGATATTTGCTAAGGTCATTTATGAGTGTCAAAGACATTTTTCTAAGGAAGAATTTTGCTTAATGGAGGACCCTACATTTATCATATTTTGTTTTTGAGAAGGCATGCTTGGGTACTTATTGGTCTAACATTTTTATGTTCCAACTTATGACTACAAAAAGGTATGTGACTCCTCCCAATCATTATATGAAGGTTATGTGTCTATTGCATGTATTGACCTTGGACTTATTGTAACTGTTCAAGTTAACTATACATCTAATATAGTTGAACAAAACACATGGTTGGTACACATGTATCTTGATAATATATTGTGGAAAAAAATAACTATATGCACAGTAGCATAGGTCGAATATGTTATGATTTAAAAGGGTAATTGGTTTGCATGATCCATGTGAGGAATGGTGCACATATATGATTAAAAATTAATGTGAATAACTTGAATGAAGTGAATAATGGAAAATCCATAATTTGTTGATAAATTGAATCCAAAAAAGGTATAAGTAGAGCACTACGGGTCCTTGGCAGTAAATGGCATTACTGTGACATAAAGAAGTCATAACTATGAATGAATGGTTAAATAATCATGAAGCATATTACACATATGTTAAATGAACAATAATTACATATAAGCATAAAGGATTAGTTTAATCACTTAAATGCAAAGATGATATGATTATGTATGTTTTGTAGAAATTTGGAATACAGGTAAGATCCTTTTGGCCCTTAGGAAACTAATGGGTAATCTAGAATCTAGGATATAATGGCTAGCCATAGGAACCTATATACTGCTGTTAAAGCATACAATAAGCTAGTATCGAGGATTAACTACCTTTAGGTAGTCTCTTCTCTCATATAGTATACACATACATCTCTGACGCCTCACATACAGTCAGATAGTACATTCAGACAGTCATATAGTCCTCGTCCTGCATATCTAGTTTGAGGATTTTCACTAGTAGTTACTGGGGTCAGTAATAATTGAAATAAAGAAATATAAGGAATATAACTAAAAACATATAAAAATTAAGGCATGCATATGTTAAGTCACTTATTAAATGATATGTTAATTCATCAGAAGGTTATAATTCGAGTACAATCTAAAATAAGTAATGTTATTATTTTGGAACATTAAGTATTAATGGATGCATAGTATAGATTTATGGTTATTAGTAGAATGTCTCATAATGTGTAAAATAATAAATACCTGAACACAATAAAATTATTTATAATTGATTAGGAGCTTTGCATTATATGAATGCCGAAATATCAATATTAGGTTGCTATATAAATTGTCTGATATCAAACTGAATTGCTTCTTATATTATATATGTAATTATTATATATGAAGTCAATGGACTGCTATAAAAATTTCAATGGCCTACATAAAAATTCTATTTAACTAATCATAAATTTGGTAAGATCAATTAATTAGAAATTAATGGTATATCAATAGTGAATAATGTTGCAAAGCTAAATTGTACCATAAAAAGGACATATATTTATATTGCTTATGAAATTTGATCATTAGCTACTTGTATACATTATTAGATGGAAATTATCAACCTTGTTATGTTTTATGATTTTTCATGTGTATGTTTAAAATATATATATATATAATTGTACCATTCGAGAGGTAAATTTGGTAGTCACTACTAAGCATACAACTTAGCGCGTGGTGTTCTTCGCGTATAGGTTGATTTGATGCTTTGCATTCTCGAGACAAATAAGAAAGTTTCATAAGTTACTGCAATTGAAGTTAAAAGCGATCATGGTCTCAAGAAGAAGTCAGTTATACCATTTTGTAAACCTTTGTTATTTTGGTATGTACACAAATATAGATGTGATTTAGTTTGTAACTTTATTGATGCTTTGTTAAAGTTAAACATTATGTAGTAATACATTTGTATTATATAATGAAAGCTTTAATAGATATAGTTGAAGACAAAAATATTTGAGTAATGATAATATGACAGGTGAGTTTAGATTTATTATTTGTATGAGAAGGATGGAAATCTTATGTCGGAGTTTGATTAAAGCTGTAGAAATTGATGGTTGCTTTAAAAGTATTGTTTTTATATCTTTTGTCCACATGAGTTTGTGATATATAGGGGAAACTCTGTTGAAATTTTCAGGAAAATAAGGAGTGAAGGATTAAAATCTTTAATGATTAAGGAAAACTTATGTTGATTTATCTATATACAGATCTTAAGTTAATTAGCAACATCCTTATCTCGCTTGTTTATTTGACTGGATATAGGGTGTTACATTTTTCCCCTAGGTGAAGGAGTTATTTTTCCTAAGTTTTTTAAAAAAGGGGATACATCATTTAGCCAAGGATGAGATAAACCTTCTTAACGCCATAACTCTCCCATTTAGTTTTTAAACATCTTTGATGCTGGTTAGAGGGTACATGTCCATGATAACCTTAATTTTTTTAGGGTTAGGTTGTATCCCTCTTTCATAGATCATAAACCCTATAAATTTTCCCGAAGGGACTCCAAACACACATTTTTCTAGATTCAACTTCATGTTGAATTGATTGAGTGTGTCAAGTACCTTTATTAGATTAGTACGATGATCGATCAGACTTTTGCTCTTTACAATCATATCGTCCACATATACTTTTAAATTTTTTTTGATCTGTGTCTTGAAGATTTTGTTCATAAGGCGTTGGTATGTTGCACCTACATTCTTCACCCGAAAAGGCATGACCCTGTAGCAAAAAGTATCGTCATTGATGATGAAGCTTTTTTTTTTCCTGATTGAGTAACCACATCATAATTTAATGGTATCTTACTTAGGCATCAAACAGAGAATAGATAGAGTGACTTGTTGTAGCATTTACTAACTGATCAATGCTCGGAAAGAGGTAGCAATCCTTTGTCAAGCTTTGTTGAGATCGGTGAAGTCCATGCACATTCTCAAATTACCATTTTTCTTTTTTATTAGGACCATGTTAGCAAGCCATTCGGGGCAATCAACTTCCTTAATAGTTCCGGCACTCAACAATCTGTCTACTTTTTTCGAAATGAACTTTTTATGATTGAGTGCATGTCTTCTTAATTTTTTTTTGACCGGTGGGTGGTTTGGATCCATGTTTAGCTTGTGAGTGATTACCTTAGGATCTATTCCTTGGAGGTCTTCTGGCTTCCAAGCGAAAGTGAATTGATTGATCATCAATACTTTTATTGTATGCTCTTCTACTTCCTCTAGCATGTTCGATCCGATCTGAATTTTCTTTCCTTCTGATAAATCTTTCATTAAAATGTCACCTTCTAGATTCATTCTAGGCCGCTCGCCTTCCTTAATATTTTCTAGATTGGGTTGTACCATGTATAACTATTTTGCTTCTTTTACCATGGTAATGTAAGCTTCTTTCGAAGCTTTTTGATTTCCTCGCAAAATTGCTACTCCTTTTTTTAGTAGGAATTTTCATTATCATGTACCTTGTGCTGGTGACTGCTCCTATTTGAAATAAGAGCGATCTTTCAAAAATTACATTGTATGCAAAATTTATGTCTATTACCATAAATAGAGCTTTGCAAGTGTGAGTTATGGCCTTATCTCCCATTTCCACGAAGAATTCTATGGATCCAATTATTGGGACAATGGCATTTCTAAGTTCGATTAGTGGAGTGGCTATTGGATTCAATTCTTCCATTGGTAGATTCATTCATTTGTAAGCTTCGATAGTAATGATGTTCACCGCACTGCCATTATCCACCAAAATTATTTTTATGAGGAAATTATTAATCGTTACTTGGATAACTAGTGCACATTTGTTAGGAAACTTTAAATCAGCTACATCTTTAGGAGAGATAGTGATTGAAGGTAAATTTTTAGATTTAGCAAAGAAGTATACACCTTTCCCTTTCTTTCATTTTACGAAGTCTTCTCCATAGGACGAGCCTCTAATGGTCATGTTAGTTATACCTAGTCTCCATCTTTGCTAATCAACATCCCTGGGTTTACGCCTCTCATCGTCTTCTTCTGAATCCAATCTTTCTTTATTACCCAATAGTGTTTTATACATTTCCTGTGGTAAAGATCTTATGAATATTTGCAAAGACCCTTTTTGTATGAGCCTCTCGATTTCTTTTTTTAGTGATTTATGCTCATCGGTGGTGTGACCTACATCCTTATGGAATTCACAATATCTATTTTTGTCCATTTGAGTGTATGACCGATTGGAGAGTTTCTTGGGCCAATTCACTTTATTGTGTTTCTCTTTTATCCACATTAGAACCTTAGTGGGAGAAGATTTAAGCAAAGTGTAAGGTCTAGCTGGATTACTTACATGGCGACTAAACCTACCATGCTTATTCTCTTTCCTTTTCCCTTGGTTTTTTGAAGTGCTGGCCTTTTTATGATTTTTTGCCTTGAAATCTTCCATCCTATAGGGTTGCATTCTATTTGTCACTGAGCTTATGTGTCCTCTAACTCATAAGGCATCATCGAATAGGATGTATTGGTTAGCTTTGTCCATCAGATCTGCAAAAGTCTGTTGGAGGGAACATCATAATGGATTTGAATAATTGAGTACTCATTATGCTTTAAGCTAGAGTGCTTGTGGCTACTTCAGGATGTAAGTTCCTTATTTCAGAGGCCAAGCTTTAGAACCTATCAATATAACTTCTTAAAGTTTCATCCAATCCCTGCACTAAATTACAAAAATCGTTAATAATTTTAGGAGTCCTGATATGCGCTATGAACCTAGTTGTAAATAGATTATGGAGCTACCTAAAGCAATGGATTGATTTTGGAGGGATATCATGGAACCAATCCAAAGTGTCCCCTATTAACGTCGTGGGAAATACTCGACAAAAAATTCTGTCAATAAAGGAATACATTTGTATCTACATTAAATATTTTGAAATATGACATTCATGATCACATTTACCCGTGTATCTAGTCATCTTGATCTCCTTGAATCTGTTTGGAAGCTTAGCTTCACAAATGTCACAACTGAAAGGAGAGATTGTATTGCCGTCGAACATTGGCTTTTTGGGATGACCAAACCTAAATTTTTTCACCTACTATAGGAACCATTTTTCATCTCACTCTAAAGTAGAGTCATTGATCGTCCCCCCTTTTTTTGTCAACCTTCTTTTTGGGGTTTATACGTAGCTTGTGTCTTCTTCTAGGTTGATGAGGGGCGAAAGAGATTGTTTAGGAGTGACAGCTATATTATTTTTAGAGGAATAGCTCTTACTTTCCTGGGCCACCTTTTTCTTTCCTTTGCTCCATCTATCATCCTCCTGTACTCGAGATCGAGTCCCAGATCTAAGGTAAGTTGGCTCTCTGATTCACAATGGAACATTTGTGCCCCCTTTTATATCCCTTATTCTGCTTTTTCCCTCTGATTCTCTAATAGAGTTTTCAGTGTGTCATCTCCTATGTATGGATTTTAGGATGCTTTTTCTGAAATCTCCTAAAATTGTTCTCTCTCAAATTCATTCAAGAGATTTTGATGCATTGGGAGTCCAAAGGGAGTTTTTTCAGTATTGTTATTTTTAGCAATAGATCTGGTTCTCCTTCGTTCTTCATCAAAGTAGTTTTCGAATTTGAGATGGCTCAGCTACTCATGTGGGCTTCCCATCACTCTTAATGAAAAGCAACAAATTATTTTTTTCCAAAAATATCAAAATAAGAATGAAAGGTTAAGATCCAATAGTGAGAAGCTTCTTGGAGCCTATAAGAAAGAGAATGTCCGGGGTAGACTCTGATTCCTGATTTAGCGGAGTGCCTTAGAAAGAAAAACTAATAGAGAGTTTTAGAAAGAGATTGGCATTACTGGGATTCTTCGTGTTGCCTTTATTTATAGTATTTTGATAACTTATAGGCTATTAGGTTTTTAAGTGTCTAGAGTAGAGACTTGATGATGATGATGTGATTACATTGTAGTGCTCATACTTGATTAGGTGAGTGATATTAAAAAGAGATATGAGGGCCGTGTTATCAAACTAATGTGACAACCTTGTCACGTCAATCTAATTGGATTGCTTGAGATGTCCCTTATAGGCCCACATATGTGTTAGGCTTTTCGATTTCGAGGCCCAATTTTGAAGGATGTTATCAATTATATATGTTGGAATTGATTTGTTATTTATAGAATTAGGTTGATTTATGAGTGTTAGATTGATTTGGTGGTGAATTTCCACCCAAAGCTCAAATTGTGCTCATTTTGCCAATTTATAAGTATTGGTGTATAGGGTATAGTATTTTGGGTATAATACTTACTATAGAACTCCAATTGATATAAACCAAATTTATATATAAACTAAACTCATAATAAAGAAACTTTCATATATAAACTAAACTCATAATAAAGAAACTTTTATAAGAATTTAAGACCTAATTCTATATTTGAGGTGTTTAGAAATTTGATCAAAGACAACAACAATTTTGTCCCTAAATAAGTCTCCAAGAATAGTTTGCATTATTTAGGTTATAACTCCCATTTAACAAGTCCAAATCATTTGATTCTTAATTTTTTTGGAAAGTTAAGACAGACAAACAATTGTTAAGAAGACATCTTGGTCTAATTATTGCATTTTATATGTCAAAAATACATATCAATTTGGAGTATAAATGTTGTCTCTAATGCTCCCTAACTGTATTGGCCTTGTGACAACCTTAAGAAAATGTTGATACAGATAAAAAACATCAAAAAGGTATATGAGATGGTGTATGCTTGGAACATTAATGCATATATTGAATAAGCATATGAATTAACATATGTTTGGTGTGTGTGTGTGTGTACGTACGTACGTATGTGTGTGTGTCTATATATATATATATATATATATATGTATGTATGTATGTATGTATGTGTGTGTGTGTGTGTGTGTGTGTGTGTATTCACCTAATAAACCCGTATACTTCTTGTCTTAATTCCTTTCTATTCTTTTTTTCCCTATTTTCTCATGATCAAATTCTAAAATTCCCTTTATGCTATTTTTACTAATTTGTGATTCTTATTTTATTATTATTATTAATATTATCATTCCCTTTTTCCTTAAATCTTTATTAGCCATTTGTTTTTCTACGTTCTGATTATCAATTTACTTCTTATATTCGCATACTAATATCTAATCATTGACTTAATTACTTTTAATATCGTATTTATTTATTTTCTTCCAATTTGTCTATTTTTTGTCATATTTCGTTTTGCTAAACAAGCTTATTGTTTATATTGCACCAGTTATTTTAACCTACTTCTTATTATGCCCAACTAATCTGGTGATTGCCATCATCATTTCATTTCGATTAATCATCATAGTCTTTTTAATCACAACCTTTTTATCAGTTTCTAAGTTATACATTTTACCTTCTATGATAGTTTCCTTCAAAGCTTGTAAATCATGTTGCGCATACTTCACTATATTTACTTTAACAATTTTTAATTGATTATTAAGCTTATCAACATCAATTTATTTTACTCACTAGTCATTTCTTCAACAATTATTTAATGTATTAGCTATGTTAAATTCTCAATTTATTTTCTATATACCTTTTCCTAAATTTTTATATTATATTGCATTATATTTTTAATTGTCTTATAATACACTACATACGATACCATATTTTCCATGTTTTATTGTCATCTATTTGTTTACTTCTGAACTTCTATCTTTTCCATTTTCTTCTTTTTTATCTAATTTCATTAAATTACAATTTTACCCCTTTTGAATCTCATATTTTATATAATTACAACACACATTTATACATTTCCCCTTTTTACCATTCTTATTCTAAGTGAAACTTATATGTTTATCTTCAATGATCTCACCTTTCTATGAAATTACGTTAAATTCCTATATTTTGTTAAAATTATATTTAGGCCCCTTTAAGTTTCATATTTTACCACAATCTCCTTTTTTGTCTCTAATTCCTCCCTTTATGAACATATTCAGTATTCTTTTACATTTTCAACATCTAAATTATATTTCCGTTCATTTTGGTCCTTCTCTTCACTTTTTTGTCCAAATTACAATTTAGTCCTTGTTTTTACAATCTTTCCACTTATTTACAAATTAGCCTTTTTTTAGCTTTTACTTCCATCTTTATTCTTTTTATTATGTTCTCCTTTAAATCTTTGGTCTTCTCTAATTTTATGGTATTTTGTGTGCCAAATTTCTATTTTAGCCCCTAATTGTATGTTTCCCCTCCATTTACTACCTTAATTCTCTAAATTTCTCGTTACAATATTCAAATTATCTCTCAAATTTTTTTATTACTTACTTTTATCTTTCACTTAGTTGTTTTACAATTTGAGTGAAAATTTTATGTTAGTCCTTGAATTTTATTTTAGCACAATCCTCATTAATTACTATGCTAATTTGCCTTTTTGCTTCCTTTTTGAACTTTTATTTTATTTTTGTACCTTAATTGCATATTGGTCCTAGTAATTTCTTCATGTGGTGGAAAATTATCGTTTGGTTTCTGAAACTTATCCTTTTTACATATATTGCTTTATTTAACTCCAATTTTGGTCCTTTTTTATTTCCTTTGACTTGTATTCTACTTTAAGCTTGAAATTTATATTTTAGTCTTTATACTTACTCATGTAATGGTAAATTATAATTTGTTTCTTGAAACTTTTTTATAATTATGATTTTGCCCTTCTTTGCATATATAACCATTTTTTAACTCTTTAACCATATTTTCAATGTAAATTTATGATTTTACCCTTTTTTGCATAATTACATTTTTATCCCTGTTTGATCAATTAGTTACATTTTTCACATTATTTATTATCTAATCACACATATGAAATCTTTTATGGAAAATTTATCATTTAGTCCTCATGTTTTGCATAATTATGTTTTTCCCCCTAATAGTGCCTAGTAGAAATCTTCAAATAGGATATGTGGGACAAGGACTTCAATGATGAAAATGGACTGAAGGGACCACTTGACGAGATGCTACTGCTCTAGATGTTGTGTGTGTATGTGTGTGAGGTGACTACTTAATGTAGCCAACACCTTAATGGTAGATCTAATCTCATGGTGCTATCATAGCTAACCATGATATCTTATGATCCTAGATTACCCACTATACACTAAGAGTAATTATTTTGTTCAATTTATGTTACAATTTCATATAACTTTTTGTACAAATTACATTATGCCATAAGTTTCATGTGCTCATTTCTCATCTATTCGTGCTTACTAAACATATATTGTAAGGACCCAAAATAAGTCTTAGTAGAATTTAAGGGTAATTACATGTTATTAAAGCCTAATTGAGTATTATTGGATGAATTATTAAGAGTTAAGATATTGATTGGGGCAAAAATATTATTAAGTTATCATTAATTATGTGATAAATGTGTGAATTATATAGTATGAATTTTATAATGGCATAATTAAATTAATAATAATATTCAAGGTTGTAATTAAAGCATGAAGTATTAGTTTAGGGGTCAATTTATAAATACGACATCTTAAGGGTCAAATGTGGATAAAAGAAGGATTTGAGAGGTTGAATTAAGAGAAGGAATAAATGAATAGGTTAATTTATAACATGCAAGAAGTGGAGGGGTCAATGTAAAACATGCAAAAGATAAAAAGAAGTTAGCGGAACATGCAACCTTTTTTAAGGGACCAAAAAGGGAATTTTTCGTAGCCATTATAAATAGCCATTTACTAGTGGAATGAAAGAGAAATGTAAGAAGAGATAGTGAGGGACGAAATTTATAGAGAGAGTTACAGAAATTTTCTTTCTTCTTCTCATTTCTTAAAGCCATAGTTGATTTCTCAAGGTATTCTTGAAGAGGAAATACTTGCATTTTGTTTAATCAAGATTATTAGTGTAAAATTATAAGGTAAATATCTTAACTTGATAGTTCACCTCTTATTCTTCATCTTCTTCTTATTTTTATTGATGATGGATTAAGATAAATGTTGGAAGTTTAATGCTAAATGAATTGATGTAAAGGAGAAAATGAAGGTAAAAGAAATAAGGAAAAAGGGCTTGCAAGGATTAAGAGTAAAAGGAGAATTTTAAAGAAGATTTGAGTTGTATGATCAAGTTTGGGAACCTAATTTTCATGCATGTATTTTCCTTGAGTGAAATATGTGATTACAAGATGATATGGATGCATTTTTATATAGTGTTATAGCTACAAAAGAGGAGATGTAGAGATTTACCTCTTGTATGTGTTATTTGATATAGTTAGGATAAATAAATTGTTAAAAGCTTGATTTGAGATTATTTTAAAGTGATGTTAATATAGAAAGGTTATAATATAATGTATGAAATTATATTTGATAAGTAACTTGAAATAAAACATCAATCTTTGATATTTAAATGGACATGCATGTAAGTTTTAAAATTCTGGGTATGGGTTTACTGGACCTAGTTGTATTCTTTTGGTAAAATATTGAGTTTGAGAATAGATAAATAGATGATTCTAATTGGGTGTTAAAATAGACTTCAATACAAAGATTTCATATGAATAAATAACATTCTAATTCTACTTCTAAATGGTTCATAACCTAGCTTGAAAATCAGACAAGTGTGTAATCTCATACTCATGAACAGTCTTCAGTATTTTGACAATATCTTTCAAATTAGAACTGATATTGAGATAAGCTTTGATTTTTTAGAAACTAGAACCATAGGGAAATAGAGTTGTAGAAGACCATTTGTGCTGAACATGATGTTTGGGAGGTCTAAAATGATGTGCAATTTGCTTTAGAAAAACTGTCTGCAGAAATTTCATATGGCATTTCAAGGAGGCACGGCTGAGACCATTTTATCTCACCCATGCACACCTTCTTATCTCAATTACAGCCTTTAGTCTTGATTGGGATCAATTGGTCTCAACCATGGCCCTTTCCTTTTACAGTTATACTTGATTTTTAGCCTCATCAAATATCAACACTTACTCTAACATTTTGAAACACATCTAAAACATGTTAAAACATGTAATTAAACTTAAAATATGGCATTAATATGTGAGTTTAGAACATTTTAAAATATAAATATGAGGGTATTATGTAACATCAAAAAATGAGATTAATATAATGACTTATAGAAACAAAGTTGTAAAGATATATTGTTACCATATAGATGAACCCTTATTGAAGTAGATTAATATATGGAAGTATGAAGTTATAAAATTATTATTAATCCTATATGTATGATAATATGATTGTGATATGATGTGTTTCCTAAAGATCATATGTTCAAGTATAAGTTCATGATGAGAGGTATGTTTAATTATCAGTAGTCGAATTTCTATATGAATATATGAATGCATATTTAAACACTGGACAATTGTGTACTATAATATGATTATATGCATGTGCAAGGTGTAAGATATAAAAACACACATGATAGTTAATATTAAACATGCTACTCATGAATGTTCATTTGATGCTAGAGTATATGAACCAAGAAAATGAAAACATGTCCTATTACCTAGTTGTAGACATATCGATGAATCTAAAGCTACTATGTTTAATTGTATAACTTGACCTTTAATGGGCTGATATATATATATATATATATATATATATATATATATATATAATTCTAGAAGATTATACATGATTCCTATTGATTTCTTGAAATTACTATGATACATATAGTTTGAAATGTTAACTTTACTTGTATAAAGAAGTAATGTGATTAGTAGAATATATGTGTGCATATATATATATATATATATATATATATATATATATATATATATGATCTTACATGGTTGGGTTCGAAGCTTGAAAACTATTTTAGAGTAATGATTCAAAGAATATGTTTAAAGTGAAATGTATGAATATGTCTTTACTTAACTGAAATGACATGATTAAGCATATGTGCTGTCACATGTTAGCATGCTAAAATATAGATCTACAGTGCTATAGACTCAATTATAGAAATCTTAATAAAGCATATAATGGCAATGTTATATGAGGCTATGTATACAAATGTATGCAATAGAGAGGGAGTATCTTGTCATGTGATTGTTGCATGATTAAATAGGATTTCAAGTATTAAATAGTAATACCCAACAGTGAACATGTTCGCAGGTTTACAGAAAGTTACACATGAACATGTATATGAGTACATTGTTCATAGTTACCCAAGAGTATACATGTGCATATAAGAATATGATTGAATAAAGAAAAGATAAAGTAAATATAATTTACTGCCTGCATTGAGTCTAGGAAATGGATAGATAGGCATGCCTATAAGGGTACTTTGCAGCTGCTTCTAAATAGTTTTGGCCTGTTTAGGTCCACTTGAAATTAAAAGTTACAGTGATCTTATTTGGATTTAAAAGTTAAAGTTAATTTGAACAATCCTGTTTGGGTTGTAGCCGACCCCGCTTGGGTCTACTTGACTGGTCCATGTTATTTGTTTGACCCCATTTGGGTCCACCGATTTATCATACAGTTTTATCCCTATAAGGGATCACCATTTAATACCTCTGGGTATCTTATTTGTACCTTAGGGTGCCACCGTTATAATCAACAGTTTTGTACCTTCGGGTACTACCGTATAACCCGATATCCACCTCTTTAGAATAGTGCAGGCTTTATTATCAAAGGTTAAGAAAAGTTTAATATGGCATGCAAATTCTTAATTGACTTTATACTATTCTACATATGAAATTCATTTTTTTGTACATAAAACCCACATCTAAAAGAATGCCCAATAGTATATGTATCTATACTGCTAGTACCATAAATACATACTAATTGTTAAATTGATGATATATATATATATATATATGTCCTTTATTTCTATATTTTTGACAACGTATAATTTATGAAGAAACTTATATTAGGGTATAGGGTATTATCTTATTGTCCAGTGTTTACTATATTCCATACTAAGGGTTATAAGAGTTATGCTATAATACCCATTATTTTTATAATGGCATAATTAAATTATTATGTTTGCATAATAATATTCAAGGTTGTAATTGAAGTATGAAGTATTAGTTTAGGGGTCAATTTATAAATACGACATCTTAAGGGTCAAATGTGGATAAAAGAAGGATTTGAGAGGTTGAATTAAGAGAAGGAATAAATGAATATGTTAATTTATTGTTAGTGTAATCCCTAGCCCCAATGCATTGTAACGAAACACTTGAAATTAATAAAATGAGGCATTTGTTTTATCCTTTGTATTCTTGTGCATATCAATTGATAAAACTATCCAAGAGTGTTGTTTCGGTTTAAGTTATCATGTGTGAGGCACATGGATTGTAAGACCTTGAAACAAATGAGACATCATTCTAAATATCCCTAGTCAGTCATTGTTATGGGAATAACAAATGAATTAAGACTAGTATGCTCTCTCTGATCTTATGAGTTCTGTCTTACGGATCATTAGGACAAGAGTGTCAATCAGAGATCATAGATACATGTTAAAGAACATGGTATCTGGATTCGATCCGCTCATGAGAACACTACATGGTACAAGTCATAAGTGTTTCTCATATGCAAGTTTTGTATCGGAGTTCTTAGACCTGAAATCTCTATGAAACTCTTTATGAATTACTGTGTACTTTGACATACACCTAACGTGCTCGTAACAGAGTGACAAGTACGGGTATGATTGGGTATACATTGATTCATGTTAGAGAGCATGAGAGAAGTGAAGGGATTACCCCTCTCAATAAGAGAGAAAATATCATCGGCCACTTGATCAGTGAACTGAGAAGTGTATGGCCATACCGAGATGAAATAATGAGTAATCATTATTTATCTGAGAATTCAGTGTCACTGGAATATCAAGAAATGAATTAATATATATAAGGATGACTAGTTCCATGCCTTATATTAATTCTGATATTTATGGGTAAGGGACTATGCGAAATTGCATTAGGTCACCAAATGCCATATGCATTTTCATTTAATTTGGAATGCTATAATATCTTGCTAGATAATATATATAGCCTTTGAATTAATTTATTAATTCATTGCCAACATTAAATGGACCTATAGGATTGCACACAAAGCATTGAGCTTAAAATGTTTAAATTAAGTATTGAGCATTAATTTGGGCTTTTAATTAAAGTCAAATTAATATATGTAATGGGTTATAATATTGCTATTGGGCTTTGGTCCATGAGAGAGAGAAATTCAGCCCACAAGGTTTAATTTTAATTAATTAATTATCTTGTGTTAATTAAGTTAATTGAGTATTAAAGCCTAAAGGAATTTAAATTAAATCAAATCACTTAAATATATAATGAAGTGGCCGAAATTCCAAGATGGAATTCAAGGAATTTCAGCACATGCAATTAAGTTATATTAAGTGATTTTATTTAATTAAATGTCTTATGTTTTATTTCAAATTTGAATTTTAAAATTCAAAGGATTTTAATTCAAAATGTATTACTTATCTTTAGGAAGTGATAGAGTTTGAATTGCTTATCTTAAGGTAGGAAATTCAGATCAAAACACTTGCCTAAGAGATAATGATATAAAAGAAATAAAACCCTAGGAGAGACACAGAAGAGTTGGCGCAAAAACCTAGGGTTTTCTGTGAAAATTGCGTGACCTTCATCTCTCTCTCTCTCAATTCTTTTGTCCCAATTTCTCACAAGGAGAAAGGATAGTTCCTCATTCTCTTGTGTTATTGGGTAGTAATAGCAACCTAAAAGAAGTACAAAATCAGATTTTGTAGCTTAAATCCATAGCCATTACTCAATACAGAAAATAGAGAGCTAGCAATCTCGATTTTAAGCCGACGGTGCAATTGTGTGTGTGAAAATAGAGGGATTGGCAAAAAAGGCTATTCCTTGGCATTGGTGATCGAGATCTAAGGTGGATAAAGGCATCTTGGTTGCTGGACATCACAAAATCAAAGAATAAAAAGGCATTATCTATTGTAAGTTTCAAAACCCTAAAATTGCATGTTTCGATTTTTGCTTTGGATTTGTATGGTATATACGATGAAATTTTTTGTTTTTCCGCTGCGTTATCATCACACTCATACCATGTGATATTCCATCAGTGGTATCAGAGCCTAGACATGCTTATTTTAGTGCTTTAGATGCATGAAAAAATTAATTAAAAATCGTTATTTTGAAAACATGCAAATCTGAAATTTTCTGTTTTGAGTTTTTTGCATTGTTTTGGTGTAAAAACGATTTTAATTGATTAGATAGGTATTATAATTAATATGACATGTTATTATACTGTCCTAAGATGTTATTATGGCTGGTAATGGTCGGATTTAATTATTTATACCTGATGGTACATGTTAATTATGAAACAAGGTGCTAGTTGGCATGTAAATTGCTAGTTTATCAACTAGTTTTCAAAATTAAATGTAAAATTGATTTTGGCATGTTTGTAAGTGATTTTTAAAGATTTAATATCAGGTCTGGACATATTTTAAATTTGCTTTTAATTCTGGTCCATGACAATTTAATTGATTAATTTTAAAATCACTTAAAACTATGTCTAGTTTGTGTTTGTTACATGTTTAATCAACATAGTTTGTTTTGTTTTGATTAAAATGGTAAAAACACATTTAGATTAAAATGGTACAGAATATTAAATCAATATTTATGGACTTATTTAGATTATTAAATGACTCATAAAATTGATTTAAATGTTTGTGCATTTCATGGCATTACATAAGCATTAAACAACTAGTTTTGTTGTTTGTTTGTTTTTGCATGAATGCCGTGTATTATTATATGTGTTCTGCATGATTTTATTTTTAATTCATGTTAGCACATATTATATGTATTTTTAATGTTTATGGGCTGTATGACATAAAATTAAAAATGGCAAAATTGGAAATTATACTAGAGTTGATTTATGGCACAAATCTAACTAGTTTGTGTTTTGGGCTTTTAAGAGAACTTATTCAATAAGAGGATTTAGTCCATTGGGCTTCGGCCCAGGCCTATCACGGGGTCTTCTCTTAAAGGTTCAAGTACACAATTTCCACTAATGGGCTTGGCTAAATTGATTAAAATTGGACTTTGTTTGATCCATGAATGCTATGTATATTTATTTGCTTGTTTGGTGTGATGAATGGATATGCATGGTGCATTCATGGGCCCTGGGTTTTTGTAATTAAATATGGCCTGCGTGCCATTATATTTTATTGTAAAATTTTCATTTATTTCTTAGAATAGAATTTATTTGAAGACTTTGTAAATCAAGATGAAGCCCACCGGAGTGGAGAAGCCCAACTCGAAGATTCTTATGTAATAGTATAGAATCTTAGTTGTAGGTTTTTGGGCCCATGTTTGTCACGCTTTACTTTATGCAATTATATATATATGCATGCTATGTATGGATGACAAAGCGTATGCCATGTAAGCCATAATAAAATGAATCCCTAAAAATAGTAAGTCACAAAGTTGCCTTCCTAATTCGAAACATGTCAAGGCATCGATCATCGGTCACGTAGACTAGGAGTCCTAGATGCGCCCGATTATCTTTTTGAGGCATGGGTTGTGAATGTAGGTTGGACTTAACATGGAAAGGGATGCCCGGACCTAGGTAACTAATAAATGGGTTATGCTATAACATCTTAAAGATGTTAGCCCATTTGATCCAAGAGTCATGTACGAGTCATGATTGGAGTTTTCCTACCTAAGTAACTTAACTTGTTAGGTGTACAAGCTCAGCTTGACTAATAAGTTGTTGTGAAAAGTGGATCTTGGCCCACATTAAATCACTAACGCGAATTATTTAAAGGGATATTAATTCGGTTTGTGGGATCATAAATAAGACCTCATTTAATCTTGCTAAATTTTATTGTAGATTGAAAATGGCATCTTCAAACAACAATTTCTCATTGCGATCAGTCCTTGAAAAGGACAAATTGAATGGCACCAATTTCATAGACTGGTCTCGAAACTTAAGAATAGTTCTTAAGCAAGAGAAAAAGTCGTATGTTTTGGATGCACCCTTGCCTGAAGAACCAGGAAGGAACGCCTCTGCGGTTCAAAAGGAAACTTTTGAGACCAAGAAGAGCGACTCCAACGATGTGACCTGTCTGATGCTGGCCACTATGGTGCCTGACTTGCAAAAGCAATTTATGGACTAAGAGGCTTATGCGATCATGGTGCACCTCAAGGAGATGTTCCAAGATCAAGCTCGTCACGAGAGGTTCGTGACAACAAAGGCATTAATTTCTTACAAGATGGTTGAGGGTACACCTATTAGTACCCATGTACTCAAGATGAAAGGGTATCTTGATACTCTTGAGAAGCTTGAGGTACTAGTGCCAAAGGAATTGGCCACTGACTTGATCTTAGGATCATTGCCTGCTGCTTATGATCCATTTGTGATGAATTATAACATGCATGCAATGAACAAGTCAGTCACTGAGCTTCATGGGATGCTTAAGAATGCTGAAGAGAACATTCGAAAGACCAATCCCGTACTAATAGTTCAAAAGGGAATTAAGAAGGGACCCGCTAAGGGAAAGGGAAAGGGAAAGGCAAAACCCAAGTCAAGTGGGAGTGCACCTCAGGCCCAATCCAAGCCCAAGGCGCCAAAAATCAAAGAGAGTGAGAGCACTTGCTTCCATTGCAACAAGATAGGGCATTGGAGGAAGAATTGTGCTCTCTTCAAGGAAGAACAAAAGAAGAATGGAGCCAAGGCGTCTAGTTCTGGTATTTTTGTTGTTGAAATTAACCTTTCTATTTCTACCACTTGGGTATTAGATACCGGTTGTGGTTCTCACATTTGTTCAAATGCGCAGGGGCTAAGAAATAGGCGGTTACTTGGGAAGAATGAAGTGGACCTCCGTGTGGGGAATGGAGCACGAGTTGCTGCCATGGAGATAGGCGTGTAAGGCCCCTAACATGACCCTAGTTAATTTGCATATTTGTAAATGATAATTTTGTATGAGTAAGGGTCAATGGGGTAAATTATTATTGCTAATTGCATGAAAATAAAATTTATGAGTAAAGTTTAATATTAGTTGAGGATGCAATTGAAGTAAAAAGTATTGTTTTGGGGTAATTTTGCAATTACAGTATCTTTAAGGGGTAAATGTGAATAAATGATTAATTGAGAGGTCAATGTAAGAAAAGGTTAAATTGGTGAGGTTGAATTAAGAATGACTTAAATGATGGGGTATGATTTGTGACATGCAAGATTTGGTGGGAAGTCTTGGTAACATGCAAAATCTTAAAGGACCTAAAGAGAGATTTGCCAAAGCACTATATATAGGTGTGTGTGTTAGTGGAAGGAAAGAGAAATTAAAGAATTGTGAGAGTGTGTGTGTGGTGGTCGGCCATTAGAGAGGAAAACCCAGAAAATTCATCTCCTTCATCCTTCCTTCACTCCTTCTAAATCATCTCAAGAGAATTAATGAGAAATCTTGTGAGTTCATTAAGAGTTTAAGACTTTCAACTAAGGTAATGTATATGTTAATGAACCCATCATCATCTTCATCTCTTTTCTTTTCATTTTGATTGAAGAAGATGTTGTATAAGTGTTGGATTTTGAATGATGATGATATTTGTGAAGGAGAAGAAGAAAGAAGGAAGAACAAAGGGAAAGACGTTGCTAAGGATTGAAAGATTTTGTGATTTTGGCTAAGGTATGGGAATTTAGGGTTTCTCATATTGCTTGTGAATGGATCTTTTGGAACATGATGTGTTTTGCTTGAAAACTTGAGTAATAAACAAAGAGAACATAAGATGAGACATGCATGTGAATTTGATAAAATTCTGGGTTTGAGTTCTTTTGACCTATGAGTATTGTTTTGATAATATCTGGAGTTTGAAAATAGATATTGAGGTGATTCAAAATGGGACTTAAACTAGACCTATAGACAAAGATTTTATAAGAAGAAACTATATACGAATTCTGTCTTTAAATGGGTCTAAATCCAGTTTGAATTTCGGACAAAAATGCAGAATTTGTGAGCATGAACAGTCCTTAGTATTTTCTTCATATCTCGAGTTATATAAATGATTTTGAAGAGATTTTTGATGTCCTAGAAACTAGACACATAGGGCTACAAGTTTGTAGAAGAAATTATTCTCTAAAAATGATGATTTAAAGGTCAAAATTGCAATACAAGTTGAATCCGTAAATCGGCCTCTGGACAAAATATATGTCACGGTTACCATGATTTCCTTAGTAACCGTGACCTAGTCCAGTTTTTAGTCCAGAATAGAAAAGTAACCTATCTCACGGTTACTAATGAATTCATAGTAACCGTGAGCCCCTTTTGTACATATATGACACGGTTACGAGGATTTTCATAGTAACCGTGACCTAGTGCAGTTTTTAGTACAGAACCGAAATGTGACCTATCTCACGGTTACCAACAATTTCATAGTAACCGTGACCCTTGCTGTTTTACTCAAAATTCACAGAAAGGTTTCAAATGAATAGTAATGATTAACTAAACTGTTTTTATCGAGAATTTAACAAGTTTTTGATACAAAAATACATATGAATAAAGGTTTCAATCAAGTTGTAAAGATGTATGTATATCTACCTTACATGTTGCAAGTTAAATGTATTTATTACATGAAGACTTATCGATAATTTGTATAGTACTTGATTCATACTTGATGATGAAGGTGGTTATATGTATAGATAAATATGCATATAAGAATGCATCAATTGTATGCGAATGAATCTACAGGTACGTACAATGATGATTATGGGGTGATGATTAAATGTCATGCCTACATGTTATATATGAATGTATGAATATGTAATTGCCCATGAAATAGAAGATATTTTGGCATGACTAAGAATATGTATAATGCTTAAAGAGAACATGCTTAATTGTATGAGATGATGATTATACGTCATGCTTATATGTTATGATGCAAATTTATAGTCTCATGGCTTGATATAACCTAGCATATGAAATGTGCATATATTTGTTTATGCACCAAAGAACTCATAGTATTACAAGATATTATACATATACGAATAGTACACTATGAACATAGTCTTGATATGTGAATTTAACAAGAATATAATTATGCCTGCGATAGAGTTTCAGTTGTGGATAGATAGGCGCCTATAGGGAATTGCAGCTGCCACAGTCGACCTTTTTAGGTCCACAGTATAGTTGATCCTGCTGGATCTTACACAACTCATTTGGGTTGTTACTTGGCCCTTCTGGGTCCTTGACCGGTCCACCGTATATTTGACCCTGGTTGGGTCCATAGTTTTGATATCTTCGGATATCCACCGTTTGATACCCTCGGGTATCCACCGATCCCGTTATCCACTATTAGAACTTAAGCAGGCTAAAGTAAAGCAAATATGTTTCACTAATAAGCACAGTATGAACTATGCATTTGATATTTGATTTATTATGATTAACAATGATTGTTTAAGCATGAAATGATATCTGTTTACATTATATACATATCTCATTATGAATTGTATGAATTCAAGTATGCTGAATTTATTGTGAAAGGTTATCTTGTTATGTAACTTATTATTATTATTTTAAATTGTTTGTTTATTCTATATTTTTGACGACCACTGTGAGTGGTTGTCATTCATGTTTAGAATTCCCCACTAAGCTATATAGCTTAGCACGGGTTATTTTGATCCGTGTAGGTTTTTGGTAGTCAAGGCTTTTGGCACGGGAACTATTTTTGCATCAGGACAGGCCAACACCAATCTATAGAAGTGGATGTAGAAATCTTTTGGATAAACCTTGTTTAGTTCCTTACATGCTTAATATGTATAAGAGTTAGTAATAAATATATATATATGTAAATTATGGAAGTGAAGATTGTAATAAGCTCATAGTGAAAATTCTAGTTATGCATGCAACTAGAAGCTATAATACTTTATATAAATGTGCTGAAATGCTGAATGCTATACATCAAAGATAAATGGCTAAAGTATGATGAAATAGAATTATCATTGATAAGATGTTGGTAATTCATATGAAGTCAACATGTTTGTTTAAATAAATGTACAGTTAGGATGCGATAATCCTGATTAATATGTTAGTCATATGTAAAGATGGGTAAAATGGCATAGATGACATTATATATAGTAAATATGTGATATAGGGTGTTATAATTTGGTATCAGAGCCTAGGTTTAGCCTTTTCTGGGCAATGCAAGTATAGAAACCTTAATTTGAGATAGTGTTGTGTTGGCCTGATGCAAAAGTTCCTGTTTTCTTATAGATTAATGATGGAGAACTCTAGGGATGCTATAGAAGAATCGGCTGAAAGTAATTTGCCGGATAGATCAAATCCTTCTAATCCAATAACTTCGTCTTCGCATCGAAATGAAACTCCTACCGCAGTTCCTGGAGAGGCCTTGTTGAAAATTTCTCAGGATATGGCCCAGATTTTGCAGAGAATGACTTTGCCCAAGGCTCCAATCTCTGAAATTAGAAAGCATGGGGCATAAGAATTTATGGGCACCAATCTAGAACAATCTGAAGAAGCTGAATTCTGGTTAGAAAGGCTGGAGAGGATATTTGATGAAATAAACTGTCCTGCAAATCACAAGGTATCTTGTGCTGTGTCCTTACTTCAAGGCATGGCATATGATTGGTGGAAGTTAATTTTGAGACAGTCACAGTTACCTGACCCACTTACCTGGGAATTATTTGAGGAAGAATTCAGAAAGAAATATGTTACTGAGGCTTATAAGGAGGAGAAATTAAAGCAGTTTTTGAGTTTGAGACAAAAAGTTTTATCTGTGGCTGAATATGAAAAAGAATTTAGCCGATTATGCAAATATGTTCCCAAGGAGATGTTGACCGGAGTGTTCAAATGCAGGCACTTTGAAGATGGGCTGAATGATAGAATTAAAGAAAAATTGTTTGGTTTTACATCTCTAAATGTGGTAGATTTTAATCAACTGGTCACAACTGCCATGAAAATTGAAAAGTATGAGGTAGCTAAAAGAGAGAGAGAGCATAAAAGAAGTGGTTCCAGGGGAGGATCATCTGCTGGAAAAAGATTTAGAGGGACTCAAGGAGGCCAACCTGCAGAGTCTGTTTTCAATTCTCCTAATAAAGGAAAGAAGCAAGAATCCTTTACCAAGCCTAAAAATGAGAGGGAAGTTTCAGGAAGACAGAGTGGTGGTCAAGCACCTGAATGTTCTCATTGTTCCAGGCACCATTGGGGTAATTGCAGAAAACTGGCTGGAGAATGCTTTAGATGTGGCAGTGCCGATCATTTCATGGCAAATTGTCCTTTGAAATCAGATCAAGGTTTTAAGCAACAGAATAGCAGGGGAGCTTCTAATGCACCCCCATCTGGAAGAGGTAGAGGTAGGGGAAGGTTTGGATCAGTTCATCATGGATCCCAGTCCCAGAATATGTCAGAGACAGTTGATAGACCTTCTACTCAAATGGTTGCTAGGCGGGCTTATGCCATGAAGGCCAGAGAGGAACAGGATGCTCCAGAAGTTATAGCTGGTACTTTTTCTCTTTATAATTGTAATATACATGCACTCATTGATCCTGGCTCTACTCACTCATATGTTTGTATTGAAGTTTCGGGTAGAGATAGGTTTAAAACACAACAGTTAGATTTTGATGTATGTGTTACTAGTCCTTTGGGACATAGTATAATTGTTAATAAGGTGTGCAAAGAGTGTCCTATAATAGTTAAAGGGAAAGAGTTTCCAGCAGATTTGATTGTATTGCCTTTTCATGAGTTTGATGTAATTCTGGGAATGGATTGGTTATCCAAGCATCATGCTGTGGTGAATTGTGAAATGAAAATAGTAACCCTCAGGAACGATGAAGGAAAGGAAGTGGTAGTAGAAGGCAATTGTCCTAAGCTATCAATTGATGTTATATCAGCAATGGAAGCTAGGCGTTGTCTTAGAAAAGGATGTGAAGCATTTTTAGCTTTAGTCCTTGATTCAAAAAGGGATATGGTGGAGCTTGACAAAATACCGATTGTGAAAGAATTTCCAGAAGTTTTTCCAGAGGAATTACCTGGTCTTCCTCCAGGAAGAGATGTTGAGTTGTCTATTGATCTGTTACCTGGTACAGCCCCGATCTCTAGGGCACCATACAGAATGGCTCCATCTGAATTAAAAGAGTTGAAGGTTCAGTTACAGGAATTGTTAGACAAAGGCTTCATCAAACCTAGTGTGTCACCTTGGGGTGCTCCGGTTTTATTCGTTAAGAAGAAGGACGGGTCTATGAGAATGTGTATCGACTATAGACAGTTGAACAAAGTGACAGTGAAGAACAAATATCCTTTGCCACGAATAGAGGATTTATTTGATCAGTTAAGTGGTGCTGGTGTGTTTTCAAAGATAGATTTGCGATCGGGATATTATCAGCTCAGAGTTAAAGATGGAGATGTTCCTAAGACTGCTTTTAGAACGCGATATGGGCATTATGAATTTTTAGTTATGCCATTTGGGTTGACTAATGCACAGGCTGCATTTATGGATCTTATGAATAGGGTATTCAGACCCTATTTGGATCGATTTGTTGTTGTGTTTATTGATGACATACTGATTTACTCCAGAAATGAGGCTGAACATGCTGATCATTTGAGAATTGTTTTGCAAACTTTGAAAGGAAATGAGTTGTTTGCTAAGTTGAGTAAATGTGACTTCTGGCTTAAGGAAGTTTCTTTCCTAGGTCATGTTGTATCTGCTGAAGGTGTTAGGGTTGATCCAAATAAAATTGAAGCTATAGTTAATTGGAGACCACCCAAGAATGTGCATGAAATTAGAAGTTTTCTTGGGTTGGCAGGTTACTATCGTCGTTTTGTGAAGGGTTTTTCTATCATTGCTTCACCCCTCACTAAGCTATTGAGAAAGAATACTAAGTTTGAATGGTCTGATCGTTGTCAAGCAAGCTTTGAAAGGTTGAAGAAGATGTTGACTGAGGCTCCAGTATTGACTCAACCTGTGGCAGGAAAAGAGTATGCAATGTACAGTGATGCATCTAAGGTTGGTTTGGGATGTGTATTGATGCAAGATGGTAAAGTTGTAGCTTATGCATCTAGACAGTTGAAATCACATGAACAGAACTACCCGACTCATGATCTAGAACTGGCAGCTGTGGTTTTTGCTTTAAAAATTTGGCGGCATTACCTTTATGGGGAGAAGTGCAGGATTTATACTGATCATAAAAGCCTCAAGTACTTGCTTACTCAGAAAGAACTTAATTTGAGGCAGAGGAGATGGTTGGAACTATTCAAAGATTATGATTGTATAGTTGATTACCACCCAGGAAAAGCGAATGTGGTTGCTGATGCCCTGAGTCGTAAGTCCATGGCTGTTTTGATGTTAAAACAGTGCAATTGGAAATTTGCTTCTGATGGTGCTTTACTAGCACAGCTTAAAGTTAGGCCCATGGTTAGGCAAACTATGATTGATGCTCAGAAGGAGGATGTAAAGTTACAACAGACTGTTAAAGCAGTTTGTGAAGGTGATCAATCTGATTTTTCAGTGAAAGAAGATGGTGGTGTATACTACCATAACAGGTTGTGTATCCCTGATGATAAAGAAGTGAAAAGAGTATTGTTGCATGAAGCACATAATACTGCATTCACTATGCATCCAGGTGGGAATAAGATGTATCAAGAGTTGAAACAGTTTTACTGGTGGCCTGGCATGAAGAAAGATATTATTGATTATGTTTCTAAATGTCTAACATGTCAGCAAGTGAAAGCAGAACATCAGTTTCCTTCAGGTCTCTTAAATCCCATCCCAATTCCACAGTGGAAGTGGGAAGACATTACCATGGATTTTGTTACTGGTTTGCCTCTTACTCAAAGAAAATATGATGCTGTTTGGGTAATAGTGGATAAGTTAACAAAAGTAGTTCACTTTTTACCAGTCCGAACAGATTATTCTATGGATAGGCTTGCAGAATTGTATGTGAATGAAATTGTACGGTTACATGGTATACCAGTGTCTATAATTTCGGATCGAGATCTAAGGTTTACATCGAGATTTTGGAAGAGTTTACAGCAAGCTTTGGGAACACAGCTCAAGTACAGTACAGCTTTTCATCCTCAAACGGATGGGCAATCCGAAAGGGTTATTCAGATTCTCGAAGATATGATGAGGGGATGTGCTTTGGAGTTCTCTGGTAGTTGGGATAAATATGTAGCCTTAATGGAATTTGCTTATAATAACAGCTATCAGAAGAGTATACAAATGGCACCATATGAGGCTTTATATGGCAGGAAATGTAGAACTCCAGTCTGTTGGACTGAGTTGACTGAATGTAAGTTAATTGGTCCTGACCTTGTTAGAGATACAGAAGAAAAAGTTCAAGTTATCAAGTAGAGGCTGAAAGAAGCGAGTGACAGGCAGAAATCATATGCTGACCTTAAAAGAAGAGACATCGAATACCAGGTGGGTGACAAAGTGTTTTTGAAGGTGTCTCCTTGGAGAAAGGTGTTTAGATTTGGGAAGAAAGGAAAACTCAGCCCGAGATTCATTGGTCCGTATGAAATTCTTCAAAGAGTTGGACCAGTGGCTTACAGATTGGCTCTTCCTATGGAATTGGCCAAGCTTCATGATGTGTTTCATGTATCTATGCTTCGTAGATATCGCACGGATGAATCTCACAAGTTGCAAGTTCAAGATATTCAGTTACAGCCGGATTTCACTTATGATGAGGAACCAAAGGAAATCCTGGCTAGGGAGATTAGGCAATTAAGGAACAAACAGATCCCCCTTGTTAAAGTACTCTGGCAACATCACGGTGTACAAGAAGTAACTTGGGAGCCAGAGGCAGCTATGAGAAAGCAATATCCTCGATTGTTTGAAACAGGTATGAATTTCGAGGATGAAATTCTTTAAGGGGAAGAGAATTGTAAGGCCCCTAACATGACCCTAGTTAATTTGCATATTTATAAATGATAATTTTGTATGAGTAAGGGTCAATGGGGTAAATTATTATTGCTAATTGCATGAAAATAAAATTTATGAGTAAAGTTTAATATTAGTTGAGGATGCAATTGAAGTAAAAAGTATTGTTTTGGGGTAATTTTGCAATTACAGTATCTTTAAGGGGTAAATGTGAATAAATGATTAATTGAGAGGTCAATGTAAGAAAAGGTTAAATTGGTGAGGTTGAATTAAGAATGACTTAAATGATGGGGTATGATTTGTGACATGCAAGATTTGGTGGGAAGTCTTGGTAACATGCAAAATCTTAAAGGACCTAAAGAGAGATTTGCCAAAGCACTATATATAGGTGTGTGTGTTAGTGGAAGGAAAGAGAAATTAAAGAATTGTGAGAGTGTGTGTGTGGTGGTCGGCCATTAGAGAGGAAAACCCAGAAAATTCATCTCCTTCATCCTTCCTTCACTCCTTCTAAATCATCTCAAGAGAATTAATGAGAAATCTTGTGAGTTCATTAAGAGTTTAAGACTTTCAACTAAGGTAATGTATATGTTAATGAACCCATCATCATCTTCATCTCTTTTCTTTTCATTTTGATTGAAGAAGATGTTGTATAAGTGTTGGATTTTGAATGATGATGATATTTGTGAAGGAGAAGAAGAAAGAAGGAAGAACAAAGGGAAAGACGTTGCTAAGGATTGAAAGATTTTGTGATTTTGGCTAAGGTATGGGAATTTAGGGTTTCTCATATTGCTTGTGAATGGATCTTTTGGAACATGATGTGTTTTGCTTGAAAACTTGAGTAATAAACAAAGAGAACATAAGATGAGACATGCATGTGAATTTGATAAAATTCTGGGTTTGAGTTCTTTTGACCTATGAGTATTGTTTTGATAATATCTGGAGTTTGAAAATAGATATTGAGGTGATTCAAAATGGGACTTAAACTAGACCTATAGACAAAGATTTTATAAGAAGAAACTATATACGAATTCTGTCTTTAAATGGGTCTAAATCCAGTTTGAATTTCGGACAAAAATGCAGAATTTGTGAGCATGAACAGTCCTTAGTATTTTCTTCATATCTCGAGTTATATAAATGATTTTGAAGAGAATTTTGATGTCCTAGAAACTAGACACATAGGGCTACAAGTTTGTAGAAGAAATTATTCTCTAAAAATGATGATTTAAAGGTCAAAATTGCAATACAAGTTGAATCCGTAAATCGGCCTCTGGACAAAATATATGTCACGGTTACCATGATTTCCTTAGTAACCGTGACCTAGTCCAGTTTTTAGTCCAGAATAGAAAAGTAACCTATCTCACGGTTACTAATGAATTCATAGTAACCGTGAGCCCCTTTTGTACATATATGACACGGTTACGAGGATTTTCATAGTAACCGTGACCTAGTGCAGTTTTTAGTACAGAACCGAAATGTGACCTATCTCACGGTTACCAACAATTTCATAGTAACCGTGACCCTTGCTGTTTTACTCAAAATTCACAGAAAGGTTTCAAATGAATAGTAATGATTAACTAAACTGTTTTTATCGAGAATTTAACAAGTTTTTGATACAAAAATACATATGAATAAAGGTTTCAATCAAGTTGTAAAGATGTATGTATATCTACCTTACATGTTGCAAGTTAAATGTATTTATTACATGAAGACTTATCGATAATTTGTATAGTACTTGATTCATACTTGATGATGAAGGTGGTTATATGTATAGATAAATATGCATATAAGAATGCATCAATTGTATGCGAATGAATCTACAGGTACGTACAATGATGATTATGGGGTGATGATTAAATGTCATGCCTACATGTTATATATGAATGTATGAATATGTAATTGCCCATGAAATAGAAGATATTTTGGCATGACTAAGAATATGTATAATGCTTAAAGAGAACATGCTTAATTGTATGAGATGATGATTATACGTCATGCTTATATGTTATGATGCAAATTTATAGTCTCATGGCTTGATATAACCTAGCATATGAAATGTGCATATATTTGTTTATGCACCAAAGAACTCATAGTATTACAAGATATTATACATATACGAATAGTACACTATGAACATAGTCTTGATATGTGAATTTAACAAGAATATAATTATGCCTGCGATAGAGTTTCAGTTGTGGATAGATAGGCGCCTATAGGGAATTGCAGCTGCCACAGTCGACCTTTTTAGGTCCACAGTATAGTTGATCCTGCTGGATCTTACACAACTCATTTGGGTTGTTACTTGGCCCTTCTGGGTCCTTGACCGGTCCACCATATATTTGACCCTGGTTGGGTCCATAGTTTTGATATCTTCGGATATCCACCGTTTGATACCCTCGGGTATCCACCGATCCCGTTATCCACTATTAGAACTTAAGCAGGCTAAAGTAAAGCAAATATGTTTCACTAATAAGCACAGTATGAACTATGCATTTGATATTTGATTTATTATGATTAACAATGATTGTTTAAGCATGAAATGATATCTGTTTACATTATATACATATCTCATTATGAATTGTATGAATTCAAGTATGCTGAATTTATTGTGAAAGGTTATCTTGTTATGTAACTTATTATTATTATTTTAAATTGTTTGTTTATTCTATATTTTTGACGACCACTGTGAGTGGTTGTCATTCATGTTTAGAATTCCCCACTAAGCTATATAGCTTAGCACGGGTTATTTTGATCCGTGTAGGTTTTTGGTAGTCAAGGCTTTTGGCACGGGAACTATTTTTGCATCAGGACAGGCCAACACCAATCTATAGAAGTGGATGTAGAAATCTTTTGGATAAACCTTGTTTAGTTCCTTACATGCTTAATATGTATAAGAGTTAGTAATAAATATATATATATGTAAATTATGGAAGTGAAGATTGTAATAAGCTCATAGTGAAAATTCTAGTTATGCATGCAACTAGAAGCTATAATACTTTATATAAATGTGCTGAAATGCTGAATGCTATACATCAAAGATAAATGGCTAAAGTATGATGAAATAGAATTATCATTGATAAGATGTTGGTAATTCATATGAAGTCAACATGTTTGTTTAAATAAATGTACAGTTAGGATGCGATAATCCTGATTAATATGTTAGTCATATGTAAAGATGGGTAAAATGGCATAGATGACATTATATATAGTAAATATGTGATATAGGGTGTTATAAGGCGACTATCACCTCACTTTACCTTCCGGACTTTGTATTGTTTTGAATAATTGTTATTATGTGCCTACTATGAGCAGAAACATTATTTCAATTTCATGTTTGGATAATGATGAATTTGATTTTGTTATTAAAAATGGCAATGCTCATATTCGTCGCCAAGGCATTTCTTATGGCAATGCCATGTTGCAAAATGGCCTTTATATCCTTGATTTACAAAACAAAGAGTCCATATACAACATTAATACAAAGAGGGTTAAATCAAACGAAATAAACCCTACTTACTTCTGGCATTGTCGTTTAGGACATGCAAACGAAAAACAAATGAATTGCTTATCTTAAGGTAGGAAATTCAGATCAAAACACTTGCCTAAGAGATAATGATATAAAAGAAATAAAACCCTAGGAGAGACACAGAAGAGTTGGCGCAAAAACCTAGGGTTTTCTGTGAAAATTGCGTGACCTTCATCTCTCTCTCTCTCAATTCTTTTGTCCCAATTTCTCACAAGGAGAAAGGATAGTTCCTCATTCTCTTGTGTTATTGGGTAGTAATAGCAACCTAAAAGAAGTACAAAATCAGATTTTGTAGCTTCAATCCATAGCCATTACTCAATACAGAAAATAGAGAGCTAGAAATCTCGATTTTAAGCCGACGGTGCAATTGTGTGTGTGAAAATAGAGGGATTGGTGAAAAAGGCTATTCCTTGGCATTGGTGATCGAGATCTAAGGTGGATAAAGGCATCTTGGTTGCTGGACATCACAAAATCAAAGAATAAAAAGGCATCATCTATTGTAAGTTTCAAAACCCTAAAATTGCATGTTTCGATTCTTGCTTTGGATTTGTATGGTATGTACGATGAAATTTTTTGTTTTTCCGCTGCGTTATCATCACACTCATACCATGTCATATTCCATCATTTATAACATGCAAGAATTGGAAGGGTCAATGTAAAACATGCAAAAGATAGAAAGAAGTTAGTGGAACATGCAACTTTTTTAAGGGACCAAAAAGGAAATTTTCCCTAGCCATTATAAATAGCCATTTACGAGTGCAATGAAAGAGAAATGTAAGAAGATATAGTGAGAGACGAAATTTGTAGAGAGAGTTATAGAAATTTTCTTTCTTCTTCTCATTTCTTGAAGCCATAGTTGTTTTCTCAAGGTATTCTTAAAGAGAAAATACTTGCATGTTGTTTAATCAAGATCATTAGTGTAAAACTATAAGGTAAATATCTTAACTTGATAGTTCACCTCTTCTTCTTCTTCATCTTCTTATTATTTTGGTTGATGATTGATTAAGATAAGTGTTGGAAGTTTGATGTTGAATGAATTGATGTAAAGGAGAAAACGAAGGTAGAAGAAACAAGGAAAAAGGGCTTGCAAGGATTAAGAGTAAAAAGAGAATTTTGAAGAAGATTTGAGTTGCATGATCAGGTTTGGGAACCTACTTTTCATGCATGTGTTTTCCTTGAGTGAAATATGTGAATACAATATGATATGAATGCATTTTGATATAGTGTTATAGCTACAAAAGAGAATATGTAGAGATTTACCTCTTACATGTGTTATTTTATATAGTTAGGATAAATAAATTGTTAAAAGCTTGATTTGAGATTATTTTAAAGTGATGTTAATATAGAAAGGTTATAATAAAATGTATGAAATTATATTTGATGAGTAACTTGAAATAAAACATCAATCTTTGATGTTTAAATGGACATGCATGTAAGTTTTAAAATTCTGGGTTTGGGTTCACTCGACCTAGTTGTATTCTTTTGGTAATATCTTGAGTTTGAGAATATATAATTAGATGATTCCAATTTGGTTTCAAAATAGACTTCTAGAAAAAGATTTCATAAGAAGAAATCACATTCTAATTCTTCTTTTAAATGGGTCATAACCAAGCTTGAAAATCGGACAAGTGTGCAATCTTGTACTCATGAACAGTCTTCAATATTTTGACAATATATTTCAAATGGGAACTGATATTGAGATAAGGTTTGATTTTTTTGGAAACTAGAAACATAGGGGAAAAAAGTTGTAGAAGACTATTTTTGCTGAAAATGATGTTTGGGAGGACTAAAATGATGTGTAATTTGCTTTAGAAAAACTATTTGTAGAAATTTCATATGGCATTTCAGGGAGGCGCGGTCGAGACCATTTTGTCTCAGCCGTGTGCACCTTCTGATCTCAATTACAGCCTTTAGTCTCGGCTGGGATCAATTGGTCTCAGTCTTGGCCCTTTCCTTTTATAGTTATACTTGATTTTTAGCCTCATCAAATATCAACACTTACTCTAACATTTTGAAACACATCTAAAGCATGTAACCATGACATAAAATCTGTCCAGAGGTAGAATTATAAATTCAACTTATATCACATTTTTTACCTATAAAACATCATTTTTAGAAAAAACTTCCTTCTACAAAATTGTTTTACTATATTTCTAGTTTCCATAACAATAAAAATCATTTCAATATCACATCTAGAACTCAATATATTCACATTTTTTTATTACTTGTTCCTAAGAACAGTATAATGAACAGGTTCGGATTTAAGCTAAAATTTAACATGCTTAGACACAGATTTAGGCTTAGCTTCCTTCATATGAATTGTATATTTATAAGTCTATTTTTCATAGAAATTAACCTCATAACATTCTGACTGATGTACACTAAGATATATCATTTTTACCACAACTTATTCCAGAACTAGAATTAACAGCTCGTCTAAAAATTTAATAAATCATATGAATGACTTAAAGGCAGAATTAGGTCTACGTATCTTCTACACATTTGTAGGAATATGTCTTGTGTAATCGTAGAAATTAGAATGGTCTCAAATTGAGCTTTCTAATTCAGCTTATGTTGGAATTACAGTCACTATGAAACACTCTAACTAACATCTTTATTAAATATAATGCAATCTACTTAAATCATGTTATGTTAAGCAATTAACTCGATTAACATCTACAAGCATTCATGTCATCTGATCCATCTAATCATATAATTGGTATTCTAATTAGGCTTCACACTACTTTAATGTACATTTCATTTTGAATAAGCATAATGACTCAATAAGCAGCCCATTATCTTAATAATAATAGATTCTACTGTCTTAGTCATTTTTTAGCACATTTGAATAAAGTCATTATAACTTCTAGATGCATGCATATACTAGCATTCTCATTATGAGCTTATTACAACCTTAACCTCCATATGACATACATACATACATATATATATATATATATATATATATATATATATATATATATATATATATATATATATATATATATATATATATATATATATATATATATATATATATATATATTACAAACTTTATACATATTAAACATGTAAGGAACTATACAAAATTTATCAAAATTCCTACATCAACTTCTATAAACTAGTGTTGGCTTGTCCTAATGCAAAAAATGTTCATGTACAAAAGCCTTGACTACCCAAAACCTACACGGATCAAAATAACCTGTGATAAGCTATACAGCTTAGTGGGGATACTAAACATGAAAGACAACCACTCACAGTGGCTGTCAGAAGGATAAGATACACAAAATAATTGAAATAATAATATTTACATATTAGGAAAAAGTATAAGATAAAGCACAATATCTTACACACAGCATGATAATCCTTTAATCAATTCGGCATACTTGAATTCATACAATTCATAAGGAGATCAGTACATAATATAAATAGATACCAATACATGCTTAAGGAACCACTGTTAAACATGATAAACCATATATCAGATGCATAATTCATACTGTTATTTATTGTGAAACAATAATGCTTTACTTTAGCCTACTTAAGTTCTAAGAGTGGATAACGGGATCGGTGGATACTTAAGGGTATCAGACGGTAGATATCTGAAGATATCGAAGCTATGAACCCAATCAGGGTTAGCTGTACGGTGGACCGATCAAGAATCCAAATAGGGCTGTGAATAATCCAATTGGATCAACTGTACTTTAGACCTAAAAGGTCGATGGCGGCAGCTGCAATATCCCTATAGGCACCTATCTATCCATAGTTAAACTCTAGTAGCAGGCAATACAGTTTATCACGTTCATTTTAAATATCATGCTTGTACTTATATCATACACCTTGTACATGCATATGTTCATACTATAGTACACAATTCTCCACTGTATAAACATGCATTCATGCATACATATAGAAATTCAAGTGTCGGTAATTAAACATACCTCTCATTATGAACTTAAACCTGAACATGCTATTCTTTAGGAAACACATCATATCACCATCATTTTAACATACATATATGATCAATGATAATTTCATAGCTTCATACTTTCACATATTCATATACTTCAATGAGAGTTCCAATATATGGTGACAACATATACTTACAACTTTGTTTTTATTAATCATTAAATTAATCTCATGTGTTGCTATTACATAATACTCTCTTATTTATATTTTAAAAAGTTCTAAACTCATATATTAATGCCATATTTTAAGTTTAATTACATGTTTTAACATGTTTTAGATGAGTTTCAAAATGTTAGGGTAAGTATTGATATTTGATGGGGCTAAAAATTGTGTATGATTACAAAAGGAAAGGGCCATGGTTGAGACAATTGGTCCTTGCCAAGACTAAAGGCTGAAATTGAGATCAGAAGGTGAGCACAGCTAAGACAAATGGTCATGGTTACGCCTCCCTGAAATACCTTATGAAAATTCTGCAAAATAGTTTTTCTACCTCAAATTTTACATCATTTTAGACCTCCTAAACGGCATTTTCAGCAACAAAGGTCTTCTACAACTTTGTTCCCCTATGTTTCTAGTTTCTAAAACATAAAAAATATTTGTAATATCATTTCGATAACTAAAGATAAATGGAATTTACTAAAGGATGTTCATTAGGGTAAGCAACACAGAATTTCTGGTTTTCAAGTGAAAATTAGGCAATCTTATAGGCGTTATTAGACTTTTCTTTCTTCATAGAATTTGTAGGTTTTGAAGTATATTTTGAGTAGGAATTAACCTCATGTCATTATGATCATTGTGCAAACAATTATTGAGATTTTACCACAAACCATTCAAAATCGGAATTAACAATACACCTAACATTCAATAAATATAAGGATAGTTTAGAGGCCAAATTAGTGCTAGGTTTCAACTACACATTTATACATATAATTCTTGTGTAACTATAGAAATTAAAATGGTCTCAATTTAAGGTCCTTAACTCATTTTATGACTAAATTACAGCCATTAGTTTCATCAATTCTTCATGTAACACTTATTATTGTTGGAATTTAATGGTTACATGCATCACATACATGAGCGCAATTTTAAATTTTTTAACCATTAGATCTGATCTTGCCATGAATACACAATATAAATATATGAGAATAAGAAAAATCACCTTTGATTTTTGTTGAACAGTTGATTTTACTTCGCATCGGGTTGTCGCAAACCACAGTGTCCAAAATCGAACACCTCCAATGAGTAATCCACACTAGAGAGGGGTAAATTGAACCAAAAAATTGGTGTTCAACTAGGGCTGGCCGAAATCCAAGGGGCTAACAATGGAAGTGGCGCAAAAAGGGAGAGAGAATTAAGAGAAAAAGATTTTCCTTTTGTTTTAATCACTTAACCCTAATTCTCATTAGTTGGCCTTTTATAGTTAGGTTAAAATTCCAACTCCTTAATGAGATTGGGCTCTTTAAAATTGCTGGAGAATTATTAATTGGGCTTCTGGAATTAATTATAATCATTTGGGCTTAATTAAATCCAAATTAAATCTTTTCATAAAAGACCATGCACAAAATCAACAAACTAGGCCCTTTGTGCATCTAATTGGATTTAAATATCCAAATGGATTCCAAATCCAACCAAATTAAATATGTGAGTTCCATAACACTTATGTAACATATATAAATTAATTTGGTCCAAGAAAAAGCCCTCTAAGCCCTTCTGTATGGAGTTGGCGTGTAGCCCTCTTCTGGAGGGCTTCCTCCAACTTCTTCATTCCTTTGGCCCTTTATAATTTCTCCAATGGTCCTATTAATTATTATATCAGTCCTATAACACTTATATTAGTCTTATAAAACTTATAAGACAATAATAATTAATCATAAAATACATTATTTCATTTAGGTCCAATTTACAGAATATTTCTCAAAAGTTCCGCGGACAATTTTATTTGATCATAATTAATTAAACTCTTTAATTAATTATTATCATATTCTCCTCTCTACCTTTATAATAATATCAAATATTATTATCCTTGTCATTTTACCATTTTACCCTTTTCTCTATATGTGTGTGACCTATTGGGTTCCTATCCATGTTGGCAGTATAATATGTAATTGTGAGTTCTATTCAAAAATCACATGATTTAAACTCCTTTAAATCATTTTATCAATCTCTATTGATATTTTGATACATCATTATACAAGTCATGATTGGCCTCTAGCTAGGCATCATGACTATCCAAATGTTAGGAAAGTCATGTGGTTTGACTGTACCCTTCCATAGAAACAGTTACCGTGCAATTACTCCTTTCACCACTCTTATCTCAATTAGATTCTGAGTATGGATTTCTGTCAACTCATATAAATCTAATTATGTATGTTCTATTAATTCAACCATTGTTCCTAAAATGCCCTTCATGGATCTCCATCCATCTCGGCATATTACTCTGGCCAGAGATTCACTGAACAAGGTAATTATAGAATCATGTGAGATAACTTCCCTTGTTAAATCTGGGATGGTGAATCCTTTATCAATCACTCAACTATCTTCAAGTTGGTCATGATATACCCAATCTCCTAACTATGTTCACTCCCAGTTGGAAGTAATCAGTTATGGAGTCAAAGTATACCACTTGCTACTTAAGATAACTTTGGTGATCTCAAGTCTAAGGATACTTGCCCAACTGCTATGAAGAGATTCCTCACTGACATAGATTTAATATCCATATGAGAATTCTCTTTGCAGGTCTCCAATGAACTTGTTCTTCTAACAAGCATCCACATGTTAGCTTTGATTATCATCCATAATCACAATTATGAGAACCATTGCTTGAACCATTCAAGAAGCATAACATGTGCTAGTCTGTCCGAATTAACAATGTCCTATCTTGTTAATTCTATGACTAGGGATATTTAGATATTAACATATTTGCATGCAATAGACATCTCACATCATGAACACCTTCATGATTGCCTTTGCACTGTGTTTATAATATCTAGGACTTCATTTATTAATTTAAGATTTACAAACTCATGTATTCAAACACAGCAATAATAAATGAATGATGCCTTTTATTAAGAATATAAATTTCATACATATGAAAAACATCCCTATTACATGGGCTCTAGGGCATACTCTCTAACAATCTCCCACTTGCATTAGAGCCAATCACTCATATGTCTCAGACCCATGCTATTTATATGGTGATCATGCTTTATCTGGGAAAGTGCTTTAGTGAGGGGATCCGCCACATTGTCATCTGTGGGAACCCTTTCTATTTTCACATCATTTCTAGCTACTATTTCCCTAATGAGATGGTAGCGTCTGAGAACATGCTTGGATCGCTGATGAGACCGTGGTTCCTTTGCTTGCGCAATGGCTCCATTGTTGTCACAATATAAAGGAATCGGATCAACAATGCTAGGCACCACTCCTAGTTCGGTTATGAACTTTTTGATCCAGACTGCTTCTTTGGCTGCTTCTGAAGCAGCAATGTACTCAGCTTCCGTCGTGGAATCAGCAGTTGTTTCTTGTTTGGAACTTTTCCAACTAACTGCTCCTCCTCCCATTATGAACACATAACCAGATTGTGATTTACAATCATCTTTGTCAGATTGGAAGCTGGCATCTGTATACCTGTTTACTTCCAAACTGCCCTCTCCATATACCAAGAATATATCCTTAGTCCTTCTCAAGTACTCAAGAATATTCTTGACAGCTGCCCAATGTTCCTCTCCAAAATTAGATTGGAATCTGCTTGTGACACTCAAAACAAATGCTACATCTGGACGTGTACATAACATAGCATACATGATAGAACCAATTGCAAATGCATATGGTATTCTATTCATGCTCTCTCTATCCTCCAATGTCTGTGGACACATAGACTTAGAAAGGTGTTTCCCATGCACCACAGGTATAAACCCTTTCTTAGAGAGATCCATATTGAACCTCTTCAATACTTTATCTATATATGTACTCTGAGAAAGACCTAGCAACCTATTGGATCTATCTCTATAGATCCTTATTCCCAGAATATAGGATGCTTCTCCAAGGTCTTTCATGGAGAATTGCTTGGATAACCATATTTTAACAGATTGGAGAAGAGAAATGTCATTTCCCATGATCAATATGTCATCTACATATAGAACTAGGAAGACAATTGCACTCCCACTGACCCTTTTATACACACAAGGTTCATCTTCATTCTGTGAGAAACCAAACTCTTTTATTGTCTCATTGAATCGTATGTTCCAGCTCCTAGAGGCTTGCTTCAATCCATAAATGGATCTTTGAAGCTTGCATACCTTTTCGCCATTTCCTGATGTGAATCCTTCTGGTTGTGTCATATACACATCCTCGGTAAGGTTTCCATTAAGGAAAGCTGTCTTCACATCCATCTGCCAAATCTCATAATCATAATGAGCTGCAATGGCTAAAAGTATTCTTATAGACTTAAGCATCGCTACAGGAGAAAAAGTTTCGTCATAGTCAATACCTTCTTTTTGACGATAACCTTTTGCTACTAAGCGAGCTTTATAGGTAACTATATTACCTTCCATGTCAGTCTTCTTTTTGAAGACCTATTTGCACCCTATGGGTTTTATCCCTTCAGGTGGTTGAGTTAAAGTCCATACTTTATTCTCATACATGGAGTCCATTTCGGACTGCATAGCCTTAAGCCATAAATCACGTTCTGAACTGTTCAAAACTTCTTGATAGCTTGTAGGCTCATTGTCCTCTACTACAGTTATGCCTCTATCCGAATCAATGTGAAATCCATATCTCACAGGGATAGAACGCATCCTAGTAGATCTTCTAGGATTTTGTGTATAATCAGGTTCAACTGTGATTTCATCATTATGAAATTCTGTTTCGGGTTCAATCGATTGATCATCTTCTATTTATGGGTTTTGAACTTCACCAAGCTCAATTTTACTCCCACTGTCCTCTCGTAGGAGAAATTCTCTTTCCAAGAAGACAGCATGCCTTGAAACAAACACCTTTTGTTCTAAGGGATGATAGAAATAATATCCAAACGTTTCTTTTGGATATCCCACAAATAAACATTTGTCAGACTTAACATCCAGTTTGTCTGACATTGTCCTCTTCACATAAGTAGGACAACCCCATACTTTCATATGAGAAAGCGTGGGTTTCTTGTTATTCCACATCTCATATGGAGTAACATCAACCGATTTACTAGAAACTCTATTTAACACATAAACAGCAGTTTCTAGTGCATATCCCCAAAAGGACTTAGGCAAGTCCGCTCAGCTCATCATTGATCGAACCATATCTAATAGTGTTCGATTCCTCCTTTCGGATACACCATTGTGTTGTGGTGTATATGGAGGAGTCCATTGAGATAAAATCCCATTATCTCTAAGATAATCCTGAAACTCTTGACTTAAGTATTCTCCACCTCGATCTGATCTAAGTGTTTTAATACTTTTGCCAAGTTGTTTCTCTACTTCATTTCTGAATTCTTTGAACTTTTCAAATGCTTCAGACTTATATTTCATTAGATAGATGTATCCAAACCTGGAATAATCATCTATGAAAGTAATGAAGTAGGAGTAACCTCCTCTAGCATGTGTAGTCATTGGACCACATACATCTGAATGTACTAAGTCCAAAACCATTTTAGCTCGTTCTCCTTTACCAACAAAGGGAGCTTTTGTCATTTTTCCCAATAAACAAGATTCGCATGTATCAAATGATTCATAATCAAATGATCCCAAATCACCTGACTTGTGCAATTTGGTCATGCGTTTTTCATTTATGTGGCCTAAACGATAATGCCATAAGTATGAGGTATTTAGATTATCATGTTTCATTCTCTTGGTATCCACATTATGTACTTCTTTAATTAAATCAAGAACAAATATACCATTCTCAATGATAGCTTTTGCATAAAATATATTGTTCTTAAAAATGTAACAACATTTGTCCTTTAAAGAAATATCATAATTGTTCATCAAACAACTGAAAGAAATAATACTCTTGGACAAAGCTGGAACATAATAACAATTATTTAATTCCAGTACTAATCCACTAGGAAGAGGCAAATAGTAAGTCCCCACAACTGTTGTAGAGATGTTTTGTCCAGTAGCTGACTGCAAACATATCTCTGCCTTTCCAACTCTTCTAAAGCTTCTAAGCCCCTGTAGATCATTACATAAATGAGATCCACATCCGGTATCTAATACCCAAGATTGTTTTGAAGCAATAGAATAAGTATTAATTTCAATCATATGAATACCTGAAGTAGAAGCATCAGCTTGCTTCTTCTCCTTGAGAGAATCTAGATAGGCCTTGCAGTTACGCTTCCAATGACCATCCTTTCCACAATGGAAGCAAGTTCCTTTGGGATTCTCTTTCTTGGCAACCTTCTTCTTAGAGATCCCACCATTCTTTGGCTGCGCCTTGGTTATCTACTTCTTCTTCTGCTTCTTGCCTTTAGCAGAAGTGACAACCATGACACTTTTTGGATCCTTCTTAAATGATCCATCAGCTGTCTTGAGCATATTGATTAACTCAGGAATGGATACTTGGATCTTGTTCATGTTGAAGTTAAGCACGAACGGTGCATAACTTGGAGCCAACGAGTACAAGATTAAATCTATGTATAGATCATTATCCATAACATAGCCAAGTCTACTCAAATGCTCAATATACCCATACATCTTCAATGCATGAGTAGCAGCTGAAGTGCCTTCCACCATTTTGGAGCTAAATAGAGCTCGAGCAATCTCATATTGCTCAGTTCTAGCCTGAGAAGAATAAAGCTCCTCTAGATGCAAAACGATGGTTCTAGCATCCATCATTTTATGTTGCTTCTGAAGCTCCGAGGACATAGCACCCAGCATCAGACATGCTGCTGTTTCACTATCCTCCATGTATTTTCGATAAATGCCTTTGATCTCATCAATGGCATCATCTGATGGATGTAGTGGTGGATCTTTATCCAAGACATAGTGGATCTTTTCAGCTCTGAGAACAATTCTCACTTGCCTGATCCAGTCAGAATAGTTGTTGCCAACCAGCTTGTTATCCAAGATTGATCGTATGTTAATGTTTGATGTGCTCATGATGATGACCTAGATGTGAAAAAGAAAAGATATGAGAGTATGTTCATATATATATATGCATTAATAAGGTCTTTAATTAATCCATTTACTCCCACTATTTTATTGTGAATTAATAGCCCTCACTATATAATCCGAGAAAACCCGATGATTTTCTTAGTGGGCCAACATCCAATCCTTGATATGTAATTTGACCTGACTGTGGTCAACAAGCCAAATTCCATACCCTTGAAAGGTAGGTATCTTTATACCAATTGTGTCTCTACACAACTATTGGATCATTATGTTATCAACTCTTGATGCATGCATATCATATATGCATTCCCTAATCTTGCCTCTAGAACCATTAGCCTTGACTGTGGTCAACAAACTAATGGGCTAGCTAAGATGACCCATTTAATTAGATTTGAACATATTCGATATAATGTGAGCTTGACTGTGGTCAACAACCCACACTATAAAGAACTCTGGTTCTCCTCAAATTAATGGAAGGCTTATATACCTTAGTATTTGTTTGAGGGTTTTAGTTAATTAAGTCTCATCATACATGGTTGGCATACATTGGTATGCATCCTATATCTATCACATAAATATAAGCATACAAATATGGTATAGTTATGGACTTCACTACATTGATTTCCCAAGCCAAGAGGGAAATCAAAAGGTCACACCTAGGTAGTATGCATGATTCAAACAAGAAAATAATTACATTATCTTTAAGCTTGTTGGATCTCCATCCGGCCCATCTTGCTCCTTGATATTGGTCTCCATCTCTATTTCTAATTCTAATCTAAGTAATCTAATTACATATTACAATTTGAAATGAAATACAAACCAAAAACAAGTGGCCGGGACATGAAAGTCCTCATTGGGCCAAAACATGCATTATGCTCAATCACATTGGGCTTTGTCCATAACTAACCATCATGCCAATCATTCACCCTTATATGCCTCTCTAATGCATAAATAAATGGATTACTAACTTTGTTTCAACCTTTGAAACTATATTTTGAGTTATTTAATGATGTGATCAAATTAGGAAACTTTTTCCATTTTGGAAACTTTCATTTTAGGAAACCTTTTTGCATGAATGTGTTCTTGCCTTAATAATCAATCAAATTGATTATTAATTAATTATAAATTAATTATTTAATTAATTAATCATATTAAATAATTAAAAGAATCAATTTTGGGCTTAAAATAAGTGTAGGCCGAAACCCACAGAAGAAAAACCCTAAGTGTGTTCACACACAAACTAGTTTTGTGTCATTTGGACCATTTGGGCCTTTTGGAATGAGCCAAGCCCACTCCAGCCCTTAAAACCCATTAATAAACTTAATTAATATTTATAATAGTTAATTTAAATCAGGTCCTTGGGCCCACCAAGTCATTCACTAATTTAAACCAAGTCCGTAAACATAATTAAGTGGTTTTAATGAATTAAAATTAATCAAATTAATTTAAGGCCCATTTTAATTAATCCAATTAATTAAAAACACTTTAATATATCATATATATCAGATTTAGAAGATCAAAAGTCGTTCTAACCAAGAACACATCAAGAACACACGAAGAACACCAATTTATCGAACTTTTTGACAAAACTAGTTTTCATGCAAAACTTGTTCGATTTTAATTGCGTTCGATCCTACGGCTTAATATCACATATTAAACACATAAAATATCATCTAAATAATTTTTAAATAGATCCATAAGAAATTAAATTAGAACAGCCCCTACATTACCTAGGGTTTCACGCCAAACCCTAATGAGTTTCATGCCAAACCCTTATGTTAATCATTCAAAAATTTCGTTTTTGTTTCCACCATATTTATTTGATCAAACATACAACCAGAAATAAATATTTCTCATTCATGAACAATCAAATCTAATATTTTAAAGTTCATGAAATAAATAACTCAAAACAAAACAAAACTTATTCCGCAGAAAAATATAGAATTGTATATCCATGGCAAAACCTGGCTCTGATACCATGTTGGAATTTAATGGTTACATGCATCACATACATGAGCGGAATTTTAAATTTTTTAACCATTAGATCTGATCTTGCCATGAATACACAATATAACTATATGAGAATAAGAAAAATCACCTTTGATTTTTGTTGAACAGTTAATTTTACTTCGCACCGGGTTGTCGCAAACCACAGTGTCCAAAATCGAACAACTCCAATGAGTAATCCACACTAGAGAGGGGTAAATTGAACCAACAAATTGATGTTCAACTAGGGCTGGCCGAAATCCAAGAGGCTAGCAATGGAAGTGGCGCAAAAAGGGAGAGAGAATTAAGAGAAAAAGACTTTCCTTTTGTTTTAATCACTTAACCCTAATTCTCATTAGTTGGCCTATTATAGTTAGGTTAAAATTCCAACTCCTTAATGAGATTGGGCTCTTTAAAATTTCTGGAGAATTATTAATTGGGCTTCTGGAATTAATTATAATCATTTGGGCTTAATTAAATCCAAATTAAATCTTTTCATAAAAGACCATGCACAAAATCCACAAACTAGGCCTTTTGTGCATCTAATTGGATTTAAATATCCAAATGGATTCCAAATCCAACCAAATTAAATATGTGAGTTCCATAACACTTATGTAACATATATAAATTAATTTGGTCCAAGAAAAAGCCCTCTAAGCCCTTCTGTATGGAGTTGGCGTGTAGCCCTATTCTGGTGAGCTTCCTCCAACTTCTTCATTCCTTTGGCCCTTTATAATTTCTCCAATGGTCCTATTAATTATTATATCAGTCCTATAACACTTATAGTAGTCTTATAACACTTATAAGACAATAATAATTAATCATGAAATACATTATTTCATTTAGGTCCAATTTACAGAACATTTCTCAAAAGTTCCGTGGACAATTTTATTTGATCATAATTAATTAAACTCTTTAATTAATTATTATCATATTCTCCTCTCTACCTTTATAATAATATCAAATATTATTATCCTTGTCATTTTACCATTTTACCCTTTTCTCTATATGTGTGTGACCTATTGGGTTCCTGTCCATGTTGGCAGTATAATATGTAATTGTGAGTTCTATTCAAAAATCACATGATTTAAACTCCTTTAAATCAGTTTATCAATCTCTATTGATATTTTGATACATCATTATACAAGTCATGATTGGCCTCTAGCTAGGCATCATGACTACCCAAATGTCAGGAAAGTCATGTGGTTTGACTGTACCCTTCCATAGAAACAGTTACCGTGCAATTACTCCTTTCACCACTCTTATCTCAATTAGATTCTGAGTATGGATTTCTATCAACTCATATAAATCTAATTATGTATGTTCTATTAATTCAACCATTGTTCCTAAAATGCCCTTCATGGATCTCCATCCATCTCGGCATATTACTCTGGCCAGAGATTCACTGAACAAGGTAATTATAGAATCATGTGAGATAACTTCCCTTGTTAAATCTGGGATGGTGAATCCTTTGTCAATCACTCAACTATCTTCAAGTAGGTCATGATATACCCAATCTCCTAACTATGTTCACTCCCAGTTGGAAGTAATCAGTTATGGAGTCAAAGTATACCACTTGCTACTTAAGATAACTTTGGTGATCTCAAGTCTAAGGATACTTGCCCAACTGCTATGAAGAGATTCCTCACTGACATAGATTTAATATCCATATGAGGATTCTCTTTGCAGGTCTCCAATGAACTTGTTCCTCTAACAAGCATCCACATGTTAGCTTTGATTATCATCCATAATCACAATTATGAGAACCATTGCTTGAACCATTCAAGAAGCATAACATGTGCTAGTCTGTCCGAATTAACAATGTCCTATCTTGTTAATTCTATGACTAGGGATATTTAGATATTAACATATTTGCATGCAATAGACATCTCACATCATGAACACCTTCATGATTGCCTTTGCACTGTGTTTATAATATCTTGGACTTCATTTATTAATTTAAGATTTACAAACTCATGTATTCAAACACAGCATTAATAAATGAATGATGCCTTTTATTAAGAATATAAATTTCATACATATGAAAAACATCCCTATTACATGGGCTCTAGGGCATACTCTCTAACAATTGTAACACATCCTAACTTCATACCTCATCCCATTTATTCAATCCATCACACACATGCATCTTAATGATACAGTTAATAGTCACATGCATGCAAGATAAGCCTTATCCCATACCTTGGCCGAAATCACTCTCTAATCTCACTCTTGAGCTTTTCCTTTTCCTTTGCTCCTAACTCCTTCTTCTTCTCCTTAATCAACAATTCATTCATTTAATTTCAACATCAACCCCCACATTCAATTCAATCCACCATCATTCAAAGAAGAAGAAGATGAAAAGGAAGAGATTAATTATTAGATTAGAAAATTTACCTTAATTTGTTACACAAATACTCTTGATTAACCAACATGCACAATTTCCTCTTCAAGATCACTTAAAGAAATCAACTTAGGATTTTAGAGTAAAGAGAAGAGCATTTTTGGATTTTCTTTAAGCAAAATCTGACCCACTCTCCTCTCTCTCCTAATTTTTTTCTTTTAATAATATCAAGGGATAATCCCCTTTTTGGTCCCTTAAGAATTTGCATGACACACAACTATCACTCACCTTTTTGCATGTTATAGTTTGACCCTTCCTTTTAATCTATCTTTTAAATCAACCTCTCCATTTAATCCCTTTGATAAATTGACCTATCAATTATTTGTTTATTCACATTTACCCCTAAAGATGCCATAATTACAAATTTACCCCAAATTAATACTTTATACTTCAATTATACCCTTGAGTAATTTTAAACTATAACATTAAATTTTATTTTCATGCAAATAATATAATAACACAATAATTTATCACTTGTCCCATACTTTATATGAAATTTTCATATTTAATTTAATTTTAATCAAATAAATCCTACTCAAATCATGAAAATTTCAATTAGGGTCATTTAGGGGCCTCACAGACTAGCTCACAATGTTTCATAACACCGCTTCAATCAACACTTCTTAAATCATGTTCTCTTTTTAATTGTTCAAAATTCAAATCATTTACATCATGTTTCTACCAAAATCATCCATAAGAAAGTAGGAGAATCCTAATTCCATACCTTGGCCAAAATTTCCCTAGCCTCAATCTTGTGCCTTCCCTTTTCTTTTACTCTTTACAACTTCTTCTTGTCCTTTGACAACAATTTCATCTATTAACATAAAATTCGAGCATTTGGATCAATCAACCACTCAACAAAATCAAGAAGATGATGAATTATCAAGTTAAGATAGTTACCATATTGTGTTAAACTAATGGTCTTGATTAAACCACATGCAAGGATTTCTTCAAAGATTTCTTAGAGGAATTAACTATGGACATAAGAGATGCAAAGAGAGAAATTTATGTAACTCTCTCTCAAGTGAAAGCTGTCCCTCTCCACTTCTCTCTCTATCTTGTAAATGGCTATTTATAATGGTAAGGGAAAATTTCCTTTTTGGTCCCTTAAAAACTTGCATGTCTCATAATAACCTCTCACCTTTTTGCATGCTTAACATTGACCCCCCTATTAAATATTTTTCTTAAATCAACCACTAATTTCTTTTTTTATTCACATTTGACCCTTAAAATGCCATATTGACAAATTGACCCCTAAATTAACACTTTATACTTTAATTACACCATTGAACATTATTACCAAAATAATAATTTAATTTCTTTCATGCAATTAATATAATAAAAAGAATTTATCACTTTCCTATACCTTACATGAAATTCACATTTATAATTTAATCTCAATGAATTATAACATTTATCAAAATCATGCATTTTTAACTAGGGTTATATTAGGGGTCTCACATAACCTATATAATATTTTTATTTCCTTCATTTACTCTCTTTTTATTAATATATTGAAGTCATACTAATTTTTATTCAGTCTATTCCATAGTTGTCATCTCTTACCTTCTTAATTACATTTTAATCATTCTTTTATACTTTACTTACACCTAAGTTACTCACATCCACTTATTTACAATTTCAACAATTTTTCATTATTAATTACATAATTAATCCTTTTATGTCTTTTATTTTACTTTATTTTCTCAATTTACATTTTAATTCTCATAATATCTTCACATCATGACAAATTACTATTTAGTCCTTCATAACTCTATTCTTTACTCATTCTCAACCTTAATAAATGCGAATTTATATTCTTAATTTTCTAATTACATTTTGATCCCTCTTATTACTATTTTTATCTTTTACTCAGTTTATTACCACTATTTAGGTGAAATCCTTTTTTAGTCCCAAAACTTTTATTTTATCTTATGTTCATCCATTATTAATAGGATAAATTACTGTTTGGTCCCTATTGATTTTATTTTGATATATTTCCATCCTTTTTATCATTTTATCTCTTTTAATTCTATTTTTAACATTACTTTATATTTATACCCTTATTTTATCGCTTAATTAAGTTATTGTCTCTATCAATCACTTAACCATTCTTTCCTACCATTTATTCTTTAATCAATTATTTTATTTACCATAGTTCTTTAATTATATACAAATTTCATTATAATTCACAAATTTAGCCTTAATTAAAAATACTAATTATATTAATTTCAATATGATATAATTAACTTATTTAATTTACCAAATAAAATTTTATTCTTTATTTACACCTAAGTCACTCACATCCACTTATTTACAATTTCAACTATTTTTCACCATTAATTACATAATTACCCCTTTTATGTCTTTTATTTTACTTTCGTTTCTCAATTTGCATTTTATTCTCATAATATCTTTACATAATGGCAAATTACTATTTGGCCTTTAAAAACTCTATTATTTGCTCATTCTCAGCCTTAATAAATTCAAATTTATATTTTTCATTTTTTAATTACTATTTGATCCCTCTTGTTACTGTTTTCATCTTTTACTTATTTTATTACCACTGTTTAGGTGAAATCCCTTTTTAGTCCCTAAACTTTTATTTTATCTTATTTTCCTCCATTATTACAAAAATTTTTACATTTGGTCCCTTTTATATTATTTATTACATTCACCCTTCAATTCATATCTTGGTCTTTAAGATTTCTTCACATAGGGATAAATTACCGTTTGGTCCCTATTGATTTCATTTGCATATATTTCCATCCTTTTATCATTTTATCTCTTTTAATTCTATTTGTAACATTACTTTACAATTATGCCCTATTTTCTCAGTTAATTACATGATTGTCCCTATCAATCACTTAACCATTCTCTCCTACCATTTATTCTCAGTTAATTACATGATTGTCCCTATCTCCTTCAAAAATCCACAGATCTAGCTCTTTCTTCCTTCTCCTAGTCTTGATCTATTTGCTTTTCCTCTCTCCTTATACACAGGAGCAACAATATGATCTTACAATCCCTCTTGACCAAAAATCATAAATGATGAAATGAAGAGGAATAAGAGATTTTCAAGGGAAGACATTACCTTAAATCTTAACTCACAAACCCTAGCTCCCCTTCTCCAACCCGTAACCAGAGAGAGAGAGAGTTATTCCTCAAAATGCCGATCCCCCCTCTCCAAACCCTTGCTTTCCTTCTCCAAGAAGCTATTGAAATATCTCATTATGTGAATTTCCAAATTTACCCTCATTACACTTAACCCCATCAACTTATTTTTCTTATCCTCTAACACTCAAACTACTTATTTACTTCAACTTTATCCCTCTTTTATCTTAATTTTAACCATACTCAATTTACATACATGTTGAAAGTACCAAAATACCCCTAATGGGACTTAACCTTAACAATGCAAAATAATTCAATATTTGTCTTAATTAACCATAATTATCATCACTTTACTATAATCCGATTAAGGCCATGATTGGGTCCTTACAAATAATGATACTAGAAATCAGATCACGGTGTAAATTAGCATATCATCTTATTAAATTACTCTTTATATTGCTTCTCTTATGCCTTGTATTAAGCCTACACTTTTCTCTAAGAGTGTGGGTAACGAGTTAATTGTAGCACCCAAAGGTACAAAACTAAACTGTCTGACCGATCAAGCGGACCCAAATGGGGTTGGCTACAACTCAAATTAGGTTGTTATGATCCAATCGGGATCAAATATGTCCTATAGAGCCAAACAAGCCAAATCTGTATTGTGGACCTAATAGGGCCAAATTTGTATCATGGACCCAATTAAGGTCGAATCTGTATTGTAGCAGCTACAAGATACCCTTATAGGCATGCCTATCTATCCATAACCTAGACACAGATGCAGGCAACTGTAACTTTTTGCTCTAGTTATCTTTACTTTTCTTTTACTGTCTTATATGCCTTTAACTTGATTACAACATATTTTTTAGCATAGTATCATATACAAGTTCATACATTTCTATATGTTATTATAATCAAGTTACCTTTATATATATATGAACACATATTAGCATCCATTTGTAATCATAAAGGCATAGCTTTGAGCATCAATGTATAATCTCAAGCTTATAAGCATCATATAGTTTACATGCTCTAATGGTAATAACTTTAGTTATGTATGATCCTTACCATGACTATATAACACACTCATATGAGTTACATTCATATAGAGAGACTATATATATATATATATATATATATCCAATATATCCCAATATACATACACATACATCTATATATATCAATATCCATACCTGTCTACAATAATGAGGTTGGAACACAAATGCATATTCCTGAAAGTATAAATATCCATGTACAGCTATAAACATATACTTCACCTAATTAGAGTATTAGTAGTTCTATATATTTATCCCTATGTATTCTTATATATATATATATATGTATGTATGTATGTATGTATCTTCAAGTATACATGTTTATGCCCTTATTGATATTTGCATATTCTAATCACATTAGTTTACAAACATGCAATTTGCTATATGAGCTTGGTAATTTCTTGAATTAACTTATGTGTGTAATTATATATATACATACATTAAAGATTATATACCAATTCAAATAATTGAGAATGTATGCATACTCATATATATTACACTATAACATTGTACCCTAGCTTAATAACTTAAAGCATAAACATGTAATCACTTTCATGTTATTCCAATCCACTATGTTTTTATATCATATTATAAGTTAACTGTTCATTGTTAAATTGATCAAAATCCTTAATTTCATTAAGGAAAGAAAATGAAAAAGAAGAGAAGAGAGGAAAAGAGGGACGAGTCATGACACCTGGGATGACTCGTGATAGAGACAGTTTCCCTAGTTCATTTTGTTTTGCAATTTCATCATATATCCAGCTAGATTCAACCAAAATGGTCTTATACAAAATTGTTAGCATATGTTTATAGTTTTCAAATCATTAAAAATCACTCCATATGGATTTATAAATCTCAAACTATTCACCAAACAATGTGTATTTCTCCCAACAATAGGGCAGCAGTCAAGGTCAAGATTCAAGCTAATTTTTGACTATCATAAGGGATGAAGAAAATGTCAGTATCTTATTATGAAACTTAGATTTTTGAGTCTAGTTTCTATTTCAACTAGAATTAATCAATTTGGAGCTCTTAAACTCCAAATATAGGAAAAAAATCCGAACATATCTAGTGAACTCAAGGACAGCTTTTGCAAACAATAAGGGTCTATCACATATTTCGGTTCCTATGGAAAATCAACCCTCAAATTCATATCTCTTTCCATTAAAACTTCCAACATAACATTTCTAAACACTAAAATGAAATAAACACCCACAAGGATGCCAAGGAAATTCCCATAACTTATGATGACCACTTCCTTCAAGCTTTTCCTCTTTTTGCTTCTTGCCTTTGTTTCTTTCTCTCTTTCTTCATAATAAATCATAGATTATTATGCTTAAATATTTATCTAATCCCTTAAATTAATATTTAATTACGAGAAACGAAATAAGAAGAGAAAAGAGGATCCTTATCTTAAGGAAGCTAACCTCTAAATTCTCTCTCCTCTCTTAAAGCTATAGTTGTATCTTAGGGGTTATTTAGGGATTAGAGTGTAGCACCCTCTATACAATTCCAATTTTGTATTATTTTATTAACATTTCTACTATAGTTAATTTACTATTTAATTTGAGAAAATTTTCGGCTGCATAACGACATAATATTCATGCTGCCTAAACCTACAATATTCAAATTACAATCCCAAATATCATTTCTCCAACTTCCAAACTTCAACAATCAACACAACACTTCAATATAATTCATTATGCAATCAACTAAAAGCATCTCGTCAAGCACACCATCCATAAATTTTACTAAGGTCATAAGTTATTACAAATAACTCCATAAGGTGTTTTGAAAATCTTGCAAAATATTTACAACCCAAATGTAACAAAAGTTCTCCTACTCTGTACATGCCACTACTGGCCTTAGCATCAGCTAGCTACACATGTCCCTGCGCGCAGTCACAATAAACTACACACTAAGCAATATAGTCACTTAGTGGTGGATATATTTACATAAAATTTTACTTTACATATATATGTCATGCAATTAAATCAATTAATTTCTTAATATTTTAAGTGAATTGCCAAATTCATAAATTTTAAATTTATTGCCCTTATGTTAAAAATTTCTCCTAATTAGCTCAAAAATTTTCTTTCCCACCTGATTTCACAATTTCACCTTTTTAAGTGAATAATTTCAATTATCCCCTGAAGTTTGACTTTTTCAATTTGGACCTAATCTTGAAATTTTTGTTTGACTTTTCCCCAATTTAATTAGTTTAACTCTAATTTTGACCCGGTTAACTCCCTTTGATTTTTATTTTCTCTAATTACACAAATTACATTTTGGTTCTTAAAATTTTTTCTTAGATGGAAAAATTACCATTTAGTTCATGTAACTTTCCTTAATTATGATTTTTCCCTTTTTAGTCAAATTACCCATCTTGACCATTTAAACCACATTTTTACCACAATTTGACCATTTTGCCTTCGATTAATTACGTAATTATGTTTTTACCTCTATTGAACATATATACCTTATTTTTCACTTTATTTCATTTTTATTCACATTTTTAATATTTTATGGGCCGTAAATACCCTTTTTTCATAGTTTCATGTAAAATTACCATTTTGCCCCTAGTTGAAGATAGTAGGAAAGCCATGAACCGGATAAGCGGATGAGCAAATCTTGTAGGTGGGAGCAGCCATACCACTAAGATACGATGCTACTCCCCAATATATCAGTATAATAAGCCGGCTAACAATGCAATACTACTTTCTCAGTACAATAACAGTAGAGTGACAGTAAAGCAACAGTACAGTATATAAAACACCGCGGGATAAGTACCCCTATGGCTAGCCACACTATTCTAGGGTCTTGGGTTACCCACTGAGTACTAAGGGCATAATAATTTATTGTATTCTATTACTTTATTTCATTCTTACACTGTTTTACATACCAAACACATTATGTTAACATTATCATAATTATTGGGAATTATCGGTTGCATGCATCTCATACATAAGCGAAATTTAAAATTTTTGACCAACAGATCTGATCTTGCCATGAATTTACAATATACATATTAATGAGAATAAGAAAAATCACCTTTTATTTTTGTTGAACAGTCGATTTTCCTTCTCACCAAGTTGTCGGACAACATAATGTCCAAAATTGAACACCTCCAATTAGTAATCCACACTAGAGAAGGATTGAATAAACCAACAATAGAGGAATACAAGGCTGGCCAAAATCACTTGATGCTAGCAAAGGGAAAGTGGCAGCTAGGTTTTGAGAATGAGAGAAAATCTCTTTCTCTTAATTGTTCACTTAACCCTAAAATCCCATCACTTGGATATTTATAGTTAGGTTAAAAATCCAACTTCATAATAGGATTGGGTTCTTTAAAATTGCTGAGAAATATTAATTGGGCTTTTGAAATTATTAATAATTTATTTGGGCTCAATTAAATCCAATTTAAGTCCTTTCACAAAAGACTATGCACAAAACCCATAAACTAGGCCTTTTGTGCATATACTTGGATTTAATCACTCAAATGAATTCCAAATCCATCCAAATTAAATATGTAGGCTCCTTAACACTTATGAAATATATTTAATTTATTTTGGTCCAAGAATTAGGCCTCTAAGACCTTCTATCAGAAGGTGGCATGAAACCCTTCCTCTAAAGGATTTCTACGCCAACCTCAATTCTTTGGGCCCCTTTCAATTTCTTCAATGGATATATTAATTATTATATCATCCATATAACACTTATATTCCAATAATAATTAATTATGAAATATATTATTTCAATTAGGTCCATTTTACAGAACATTTGTAAAAAATTTTGTGAATAATTTTACTTGATCATAATTAATTAAACTCTTTAATTAATTATTCTCTTATTCACTTTTCTATTCCCATAATAATATCAAATATTATTATCCTTGTCATTTTACCATTTTATCTTTTTCTCTATATGTGTGTAACCTATTAGGTTTCTGTCCATATTGGCAGTATAATATGTAATTATGAGTTCTATTCAAAACTCACATGATTTAAACTTCTTTAAATCATTTTATAAATCCCTATTGATATTTATGATACACTACTATACAAGTCATGATTGTCCTCTAGCTAGGTATCATGACTACCCAAATGTTAGGAAGTCAAGTGATTTGACTATACCCTTCCATAGAAACAGTTACCGTGCAATTACTCCTTTCACCACTCTTATCTCAATTAGATTTCGAGTATGGATTTCTATTAACTCATATAAATTTAATTATGTATGTTCTATTAATTTAACCATTATTTCCAAAATGCCCTTCATAGATCCCTATCCATCTTGGCATATAACTCGGCCAGAGATTCTCTGAACAAGGCAATTATAGAATCATACGAGATAACTTTTCTTAATAAATCTGGGATGGTGAATCCTTTATTAATCACTCAACTATCTCTAAGTAGGTCATGATATATCCAACCTCCTAACTATGTTCACCCCCAGTTGGAAGTAATCAGTTATGGAGTCAAAGTATACCATTTTCTACTTAAGATAACTTTGGTGATCTCAAGTCTAAGGATACTTACACAACCGCTATGAAGAGATTACTCACTGACATGAATTTAATATCCATGTGAGGATTCTCTTTACAGATCTCCAATGAACTTGTTCTTCTAACAAGTATCCATACGTTAGCTTTCATTATCTTCCATAATCACAGTTATGAGAACCACTACTTGAACCATTCAAGAAGCATAACATGTGCTAGTCTGTCCGAATTAACAATGTCCTATCTTGTTAATTCTATGAATAGGGATATTTAGATATTAACACATTTGTATGCAATAGACATCTCATATCATGAACACTTTCATGATTTCCTTTGTACTATTTTTATAATATCTAGGACTTCATTTATTAATTTAAGATTTATAAACTCATGTATTTAAACATAGCATTAATAAATGAATAATGCCTTTTATTAAGAATATGAGTTCATACATATGAAATACATCCCTATTACATGGGCTCTAGGGCATACTCTCTAACAATCTCCCACTTATACTAGAGCCAATCACTCATATGACTTAGACCCATGCTATTTATATGGTGATCGTGCTTAATTTGAGAAAGTACTTTAGTGAAGGGATCTGCCACATTATCATCTGTGGGGACCCTTTATATTTTGACATCATTTCTAGCTACTATTTCCCTTATGAGATGGTAGCATTTGAGAACATGCTTGGATCGCTGGTGAGACCATAGTTCCTTTGCTTGCGCAATGGCTCCATTGTTGTCATAATATAAAGGAATTGGATCAAAAATGCTAGGCACCACTCCTAGTTCAAATATGAACTTTTTGATCTAGACTGCTTCTTTGGCTGCTTTTGAAGCAACAATATACTCAGCTTCTATCGTGGAATCAACAGTTGTTTCTTGTTTGGAACTCTTCCAACTAACTGTCCCTCCTCCCATTATGAACACAAAACCAGACTGTGATTTACAATCATCTTTGTCAGATTGAAAGCTAGCATCTGTATACCCATTTACTTCTAAACTACCCTTCCCATATACCAAAAATATATCCTTAGTCCTTCTTAAGTACTTAAGGATATTCTTGACAGCTGCCCAGTGTTCCTCTCCAAAATTGGATTGGAATCTGCTTATGACACTCAAAGCAAATGCTACATCTGGATGTGTACATAACATAGCATAGATGATAGAACCAATTACAGATGCATATGGTATTATATTCATGCTCTCTCTATCCTCTATTATTTGCGGACATATAGACTTAAAAAGGTGTTTCCCATGCACCATGGGTATAAACCCTTTTTTATAGAGATCCATATTGAACTTCTTCAGTACTTTATCTATATATATACTTTGAGAAAGACCTAGCAACCTATTGGATCTATCGCTATAGATCCTTATTCCCAAAATATAGGATGCTTATCTAAGGTCTTTCATGGAGAATTTCTTGGATAACCATATTTTAATAGATTGGAGAAGAGAAATATCATTTCCCATTATCAATATGTCATCCACATATAGAACTAGGAAGACAATTGCACTCCCACTCACCCTTTTATACACACAAAGTTCATCTTCATTCTGTAAGAAATCAAACTCTTTGATTGTCTCATTGAATCATATGTTCCAACTCCTAGAGGCTTGCTTTAATCCATAAATGGATCTTTGAAGCTTACATACCTTTTCACCATTTCCTGATGTGAACCCTTCTGGTTGTGTCATATACACATCCTCAGTTAGATTTCCATTTAGGAAAGTTGTCATCACATCCATTTGCCAAATCTCATAATCATAATGAGCTGCAATGGCTAAAAGTATTCTTATAGACTTAAGCATCACTACAGGAGAAAAGGTTTCATCATAGTCAATACCTTCTTTTTTATGATAGCCTTTTGCTACTAAGTGAGCTTTATAGGTAACTATATTACCTTTCATGTCGGTCTTCTTTTTGAAGACCCATTTGCACCCTATGGGTTTTATCCCTTTAAGTGGTTCAGTTAAAGTCCATACTTTATTCTCATATATAAAGTCCATTTCAGACTGCATAGCCTTAAGCCATAAATCACGTTATAAACTGTTCAAAACTTTTTGATAGCTTGTAGGTTCATTGTTCTCTACTACAGTTATGCCTCTATCTGAATCAATGTGAAATCCATATCTCACAGGGATATAACGCATCCTAGTAGATCTTCTAGGATTTTGTGTATAATCAGGTTCAACTGTAATCTCATCATTATGAAATTTAGTCTCGAGTTTAATCGGTTGATCTACTTCTATTTGTGGGTCTTAAACTTCACCAAGTTCAATTTTACTCCCACTGTCCTCTCGTAGGAGAAATTATCTTTCCAAGAAGACAACATGCTTTAAAACAAACACCTTTTGTTCTAAGGGATTATAGAAATAATATCCAAACATTTCTTTTGGATATCCTACAAATAAATATTTGTCAGATTTAACATCTAATTTGTCTGACATTGTCCTTTTCACATAAGCAAGACAACCCCATACTTTCATTTGAGAAAGTGTGGGTTTCTTGTTATTCCACATCTCATATGGAGTAACATCAACTGATTTACTAGGAACTCTGTTTAACACATAAATAGCAGTTTCTAGTGCATATCCCCAAAAGAACTTAGGCAAGTCTACTTGACTTATCATGGATCGAACCATATCTAATAGTGTTTAATTTCTCCTATCAGATACACCATTGTGTTATGGTGTATATGGTGGAGTCCATTGAGATAAAATCCCATTATCTCTAAGATAATCTTGAAATTCTTGGCTTAAGTATTCTCCACCTCGATCTGATCTGAGTGTTTTAATACTATTGCCAAGTTGCTTCTCTACTTCATTCCTGAATTCTTTGAACTTTTCAAATGCTTCTGATTTATATTTCATTAGATAGATATATCCAAACTTGGAATAATCATCTATAAAAGTAATGAAATGGGAGTAACCTCCTCTGGTATGTGTAGTCATTGGACCACATACATCTGAATGTATTAAGTCCAAAACCATTTTAGCTCATTCTCCTTTACCAATAAAGGGAGCTTTTGTCATTTTTTTCCAATAAACAAGATTCACATGTATCAAATGATTCATAATCAAATGACCCTAAATCACCTGACTTGTGTAACTTGGTCATGCATTTCTCATTTATATGGCCTGAATGACAATGCCATAAATATGAGGTATTTAGATTATCTTGTTTCATTCTCTTGGTATCCACATTATGCACTTCTTATATTTAAATCAAGAAAAACTATACCATTCTTAATGATAGCTTTTGCATAAAACATATTGTTCTTAAAAATGTAACAACATTTGTCCTTTAAAGAAATATCATAATCGTTTAATAAACAACTGAAAGAAATAATACTTTTGGATAAAGCTGGAACATAATAACAATTATTTAATTCCAATATTAATCCCCTTGGAAGAGGCAAATGGTAAGTCCCCACAACCTTTGTAGAGATGTTTTGTCTAGTAGTTGACTGTAGACATATTTCTGCCTTTCCAACTCTTCTAATGCTTTTAAGCCCTTGTAGATCATTATATAAATGAGATCCACATCGGGTATCTAATATCCAAGATTTTTTTGAAGCAATAGAATAAGTATTAATTTCAATCATATGAATACCTGAAGTAGAAGCATCAGCTTGCTTCTTCTCCTTGAGAGAATCTAGATAGGCCTTGCAGTTATGCTTCTAATGACCATCCTTTCCATAATGAAAGCAAGTTTCTTTGGGATTCTCTTTCTAGGAAAACTTCTTCTTGGAGATCCCACCATTCTTTGGTTGTGCCTTGGTTATCTTCTTCTTTTTTTGCTTCTTACCTTTAGCAGAAGTGACAACCATGACACTTTTTAGATCCTTCTTGAAGGATCCATCAGCTATTTTGAGCATGTTGATTAACTCAGGAATGGTCACTTGGATCTTGTTCATGTTGAAGTTAAGCACAAAAGGTGTAAAACTTGGTGCCAACGAGTACAAGATTAAATCTATGTATAGATCATTATCCATTACATAGCCAAGTCTACTTAAATGCTCAATATACCCATACATCTTCAATGCATGAGTAGCAGCCGAAGTGTCTTCCACCATTTTGCAGCTAAATAGAGCTCGAGCAATCTCATATTGCTTAGTTCTAGCCTGAGAAGAATAAAGCTCTTCTAGATACAAAATAATGGTTCTAGCATCCATCATCTCATGTTGCTTCTGAAGCTCTGAAGACATAGCACCCAGCATCAGACATGTTGTTGCTTCACTATCCTTTATGTATTTTCGATAAGTGCCCTTGATCTCATTAATGACATCATCTAATGGAAGTGGTGGTGGATCTTTATCCAAGACATAATAGATCTTTTCAGCTCTGAGAATAATTCTCACTTACCTGATCCAGTTAGAATAGTTGCTTCCAACCAGCTTGTTATCCAAGATTGATCGTATATTAATGTTTGATGTGCTCATGATGATGATCTAGATGTGAAAAAGAAAACATATGAGAGTATATTCATATATATGTATGCATTAATTAGATCTTTAATTAATCCATTTACTCCCATTATTTTATTGTGAATCAATAGCCCTCACTAATTAATAATATAAAATCCTATGGTATTATTAGTGGGCTAATATCCAATCTTTGATATGAAATTTGACCTTGATTATGGTCAACAAATCAAACTCCATACCCTTGAAAGGTAGGTATCTCTATACCAATTATATCTCTACACAACTATTGGATCATTAGGTTATCAACTCTTGATACATGCATATCATATATGCATTCCCCAATCTTGCCTCTAGAACCATTAGCCTTGATTATGGTCAACAAGTTAATGGGCTAGCTAAGATGACCCGTTTAATTAGATTCGAACATATTCGATATAATGTGAACTTGACTGTGGTCAACAACCCACATTATAAAGAACTCTGGTTCTCCTCAAATTAATGGAAGGCTTATATACCTTAGTATTAGTTTGAGGGATTTTAGTTAATTAAGTCTCATCATACATGGTTGGCATACATTGGTATGCTTCTTATATCTATCTCATAAATATAAGCACACAAATATGGTATAGTTATGGATATTACTACATTGATTTCCCCGAGCCAAAAAGGAAATCAAAAGGTCAAACCTAGGTAATATGCATGATTCAAACAAGTAAAAATAATTACATTATCTTCAAACTTGTTGGATCTTCATCCGGCCCATCTTGCTCCTTGATAGTGGTCTCCATTTATATATCTAATTCTAATCTAAGTAATCTAATTACATATTACAATTTGAAAAGAAATAAAAATAAAAAACAAGTGGTCGGGACATAAAAGTCCTCATTGGGCCGAAACATGCATTATGTTCAATCACATTAGGCCTTGTCCATAACTATCCATCATGCCAATCATACACCCTTATATGCATTTCTAATGCATAAAGTAAAATATATAATGGATTACTAACTTTGTTTCAACTATTGAAACTTAATTTTGAGTTATTTTGATAATGTGATCAAATTAGAAAACTTTTTCCATTTTGGAAACTTTCATTTTAGGAAACCTTTTTGCATGCTTGTGTTCTTGTCTCAATTATCAATCCAATTGATTATTAATTAATTATTAATTGATTATTTAATTAATTAATCACATTAAATAATTAAATAATCAATTGGGCTTAAAATATAGGGTGGGCCGAAACCCATACAATAAACCCTAAAGTGTGTTCACACACAAACTAGTTTTGTGTCTATTGGACCATTTGGGCCTTTTGGAATGAGCCAAGCCCACTCCAGACCTTAAAACCCATTAATAAACTTAATTGTAGTTTATAATATTTAATTTAAATCAGCTCATTGAGCCCACCAAGTCATTCACTAATTTAAATCAAGTCTATAAACATAATTAAGCCCATTAAGTGGTTTTAATGAATTAAAATTAATCCAATTAATTTAAGGCCCATTTTAATTAATCCAATTAATTAAAAACACATCAATATATTAGATATATCATATATATAAGATTAAAAATCATTCTAAACAAGAACACACCAAGAACACCAATTTATCAAACTTTTCGATTAAACTAGTTTTCATGCAAAACTTGTTTGATTTTAATTTTGTTTGATCCTATGGCTTAATATCACGTATTAAACACATAAATTATGATCAAAATAATTTTATAGTGGATCAATAAAAATTTAATTTAGAACAGCCCCTAAAATTTATTGAAAAATCAAAGCCATTCATGCCAAAGCCATGATTCTTTTCTCAAAAGAATCGTTTTTATTTTTCATTTTATATATTTGATCACATACATCCAGAAATATATATTTATCATTCATGAAAAATCAAATCTGATATTTTAAAGTTCATGAAATAAATAACTCAAAAATAAAAACTATTCCATAAAAATATAGAATTGTAGATTCATGGCAAAACCGAGGCTCTGATACCATAGTGGGAATTATCGGTTACATACATCTCATACATAAGCGAAATTTAAAATTTTTAACCAATAGATTTGATCTTGACATGAATTTACAATATACATATTAATGAGAATAAGAAAAATCACCTTTGGTTTTTGTTGAATAGTTGATTTTCCTTCTCACTGGGTTGTCGCAAACCACAATGTCCAAAATTGAACACCTCCAATTAGTAATCCACACTAGAGAAGGATTTAATGAACCAAAAATGGAGAATACAAGGCTGTGGGTTTTGTGCTGAAATCACTTGATGCCAGCAAGGGGGAAATGGCGGCTAGGTTTTGAGAATGAGAGAAAATCTTTTTCTCTTAATTGTTCACTTAACCCTAAAATCTCATCACTTGGATATTTATAGTTAGGTTAAAAATCCAACTTCATAATAGGATTGGGTTCTTTAAAATTTTTGTAGAAATATTAATTGGGCTTTTGGAATTATTAATAATTTATTTGGGCTTAATTAAATCCAATTTAAGTCCTTTCACAAAAGACTATGCACAAAACCCACAAACTAGGCCCTCTGTGCATATACTTGGATTTAATCACTCAAATGAATTCCAAATCCATCCAAATTAAATATTTAGACTTCATAACACTTATAAAATATATTTAATTTATTTTGGTTCAAGAATTAGGCCTCTAAGGCCTTCTATCAGAAGGTGGCGTGAAACCCTTCCTCTGGAGGGTTTTTTAGCCAACCTCAATTCTTTGGGCCCCTTTTAATTTCTTCAATGGATATATTAATTATTATATCAGCCCTATAACACTTATAGTCCAATAATAATTAATTATGAAATACGTTATTTCAATTAGGTCCATTTTACAAAATATTTCTAAAAAGTTCTGCGAACAATTTTACTTGATCATAATTAATTAAACTCTTTAATTAATTATTCTCTTATTCACTTCTCTATTCCCATAATAATATCAAATGTTATTATCCTTTTCATTTTACCATTTTATCCTTTTCTCTATATGTGTGTGACCTATTGGGTTTCTGTCCATATTGGCAGTATAATATGTAATTGTGAGTTCTATTCAAAACTCACACGATTTAAAATTCTTTAAATTATTTTATCAATCCCTATTGATATTTATGATACACTATTATACAAGTCATGATTGGCCTCTAGCTAGGCATCATGACTACCCAAATGTCAGGAAAGTCAAGTAGTTTGACTATACCCTTCCATAAAAACAGTTGCAATTACTCCTTTCACCACATGTTAGCTTTGATTAACTTCTATAATCACAGTTATGAGAACCACTACTTGAACCATTCAAGAAGCATAACATGTGCTAGTCTGTCTGAATTAACAATGTCCTATCTTGTTAATTCTATGATTAGGGATATTTAGATATTAACACATTTGCATGCAATAGACATCTCATATCATGAACACTTTCATGATTGCCTTTGCACTGTGTTTATAATATCTAGGATGTTATTTATTAATTTAAGATTTATAAACTTATGTATTTAAACATAGCATTAATAAATGAATGATGCCTTTTATTGAGAATATGAGTTCATACATATGAAATACATCCCTATTACATGGGCTCTAGGGCATACTCTCCAACAATAATTTCATTTATATTCATTCAAGTTCATTAATTATACATTTCACAATTATACACACATTAATACAAAAATATAATTAAAACATGGCATTATGTACATGTATACCATTCGGCCACTTAGGGGCCCCACACTTACACATTGTTTTATCCTTCATTTTTATGCCATACATAATTGTATATCCCTTTTATGACATAATGTAGTGAAATATACCATTTTCATATGAATATTTTAAAGTTCCCATGAGTTCCATCATTATATAACTATGGCACAATTAAATAAAATTCTCAAAATTTATTCCAATTAATGTAATTACATTCCTTACACCTTAATTTATTCAATTATCATTAAACACCAAATTAAAGATCAAATTACACTAAGGTACCATATTGGACCAAGCCAATTACACTCACTTTTAATTTAATTTCTTCACTCATTTAAGTTTCTAATGATTCAAATCAACATTATTTCACATTAGTTTAAATTATTTCATCATTTCATGCAATCTAGCATAGTTACATAATGTAAAAATCATAGAAAATTCAATTAAATTGGTGAAATTAAATGTAGATTGTATCCACTAACCTCAATTAGGCTGATCTCCACCTAATCTTCCTTCTCCCTCTTTTTTTCGCCTTGGTTCCTCCCTTCCTCTACGTTTTCTTCTTTGGGCCGAATTTACAAAGGAGAAAATCACAAGATTAATTCATGTTTTTAATTAATTTAAAATCACTACTGTAATCCTCTAACCCAATTCTATATGCCTATGAAATTTCTCCTTCAAATTCCACCTAAAACTCAAGAAATCACAAAACCTTGCCTTAGGATTCTTACATTAAATCCCTAATTTCTTGGCCTCTTTTTGGTATAAATACTTTTCCAGGTTGAAGGGGATAAATTTATAAGTATTAGGTTGTGATTAGAGCTTGAGATTTAAAGAAATAAGGCTTGAGATCAAGAAAAAATGGAGGAAAAGCAATAAGAAGAGAAGTTTGGATTTTGAAGAAAAGAAGGGGGAATTTGCCAAAATTCTGGGGTTTTATGCAGATATTCATGAGCTATTATAGGGTTCTTTAAGTGTACCAAAGGAGGGGCCAAGATTCATTCATTTCCATTAGATCCAAGGGCCCTAATTTTTATCACTTATTGGCCATACATCAAGCTAGGCTCATCCTACTAGCCTAAGCTCACTCACACTTGATCATGCCTTTATATTAATGATCCATGTATCTTTTTATGGTCAAATTCTTGGGTTTGACCCTCCAAATGACCCGGTCTCGATTTTACACCCTGAAATATGAATTTTTGTTTACAATATCAGATTACCCTAAAATTTTGTACCAAGTGTCATTATATATTCAAGAATATGTGGTTAAAATTTCAGCCCATTATGATATTATTTTGGTATATTTCTGGCCTTAACAACCTACATAGCTGGGCCGAAACCCAAAATTTTAGAATTGTCAGAATTACTATTTTTCAGTTCCTAGGGTGTATTTACATTAGTTACATGGTATATATAAAATTCAGAAGAAATCAGAGATTTCTAGGTCCCTCAATCACTCGATCAAAGTTTTGGTCAATCCTAGGTAACCCGTGAAATTTTTCTTTATTTGCCTATTTAAAGACCTATTTGATCTCAGTTTCTCTTCAAAGTATACCTTTAGACTCTGCTCAACTTGTTCTTTCATTTCTTAGTATCAAGTTACATTGTCCACTAGGTCTCCTGTCTCAGGATTTTCGGTCATAATATAATTACCCCTTTATACTCGTTACCAAATTTTCTCACTATATTCAACTTCGATTTTTCCAAAATTTAACCTAGGGTAATTTTTTGTGTTCTATAACTTAACATGTATGACAGATGCAAAAATTAGGGTGTTACATAGAGTATTTTAGTTTTGAGAGAAAATGGTGACCTTGAAGACCCTTGAAGTGAAGTGGCTGGCCATTCATTTAAGTCTTGGGTTTTCTTCCTTTCTCAAAACACTTCTAGAAAGGCTAGGTGTCAAGTTTTCCTTGGACCATTTGTTGACTTTGCACAAATTTCACTTAACTCCCATTTTTCCTTCAATTTCATGTTTTTCCCATAAACTCTTTCTTTCACTTTTCAATTAGGTCCCTTAACTTACATTTTCTCAAAATTATTCACATAAATAACTTAATTCAAAATGACCATTTACCCTTCATCTTTTTAAATAATTATCTCTATGTCCTTAACCTATAATTCATTGACTAACCCAACATATATCAATAATACTATCTTTGAAATGCATATGCCTTCTTTTAGGGCCTTAATAGGGGTTTCACAGGCTTTGTCTAGACTGACACAAAAAAAAGGAAGGAACTTTGTGACTTGGTTATGATGGACTATATTATGGTCATTTTAAGAAGGAGGGAATGGTCAAAGATTGAAGTTCTTTGGGCTCCATTTAAAGATAATAAGCTTGGGATTCGACTTTTAGTCCTTCTTTATGGCATCTTCAGGAAATCTTTACCTCTTCTATGTAACTTGAACTGTTGGAGTGTTATCTTTCCTATTCTCTAATCGAAATTTTGAATTAGCCAACTTTTTGTTTAAGCAAACTAGAAAAATGTATCCTAGCAATGCATTTGTCAATTCTCAATGTCACTTTAGGTCTAGGGAAAGACCTTCCTTTTTTTAATTTTTTTTCTTTCTCATTCTCTCAAATTTATCTCAATTCGGAAGTCATGATGGATGCAACTAGGATTATTTTTTTCAAGATTAAATGAAATAGGGTTTATTAAATCAATGTCTTAATTAGAAAAGAGCTATCATTATTGCCATGCATAATGTAAATAAACAAGACATCGAAAACATAAGAAAAACTCATATGATTAACGTACCTAGAGAAACATGCACATTCTCATAGTTTTAAGGACACTTATTACATCATTAAAAAGAAATAGCTTAGGTCTTATCATTCTACAATGAAGATGCTAATGTTCACACAACATTCTAGCCTTTGTTTATTTTATTTCCCCTCTCTAGATCTGAGACTTGTTGAGTGTTAATTAGATACGGTCCCTTAAAAGGTTAAAATAGTTTTTTTATGCCCTGTATGCTTATGGTAATTGCATTACTAGTCGGCCTTATAACTTGGTTTCCCCTGGCTTTTTGTTGGAATGGGTGGCAAAGGTTGCAATTTAATTACCCTTCATTCATGAAACGGGGAAAATACCAAGATAAGGGCTTACCTGGGATAGTGTGATGTCACGAAGCTACCTTGGCGATAAATGCTTGAGTCATCTTATCACTATCGCTTTCTTTGATACTTTTGTTGACCCTTGTCTTGTCCTATTCTTAATAGTCATTATGACACCTACCATCAAAGCTAGTAGAGCTTGCCTTTTTAGGTGCCCATTCCCCATCATTTTCTTGCTTAGAGTTGACTATGTCTTAGATATAATCTCTTAAGGTACGACAGTTATCAATCTCATGCCCCATATATTGATGGAAGGCATAGTACAAATCTGCTCTATATCCTAGCAATCTTTGAGTCCTTACCGGCCTGGGCGACGAAGGCTACAACTTCCCTTATTTCACTAGTCATTCAAAAACCCAAGTCAAAGGCTTACCGAGATTGGAGTAATGCCTCTAAGCTGCTTTAGCAACTAACACTCCTCCTGTCCTTTAGGTGCTACTGTTGTTGCTAGTAATGCCTCTGAGCTGCTGTTGCTAATACTAACCCTAACACCACCATAGTTTTGTTGATTGTTGTTGTAACCCCATGAAGAAACCTAAACCTAATTTAGTCTTCAAAACCCTCAAAATTAGGTTTAAACCTTGATGACCTGAGTTTATCCGCTGTCCCAAAACAATTTATAGTAATTTAAGATTAGCTCTTTTTGTAGAGCTCTTTTTGAGTTGAATAGAATTTTGGTAGAAATAGACTCATTTTGAAACAAATTTTATGAAGATAGTATGATATAATTATGTCTCCACGTTCCCATTAATATTTTTAAAGTCAGAACATCAATTTTATCCCTGAAAATTACCAAGAAGCAATCAGTATTTTTGCCATAAATCCTCATTTACAACTCAAAATTGAGTAATTCTTAATATTTTGGAAAGCTAAGACATAGGAAAACAAATTTTAAGGATACCTTGCCAAAAAAAACTATGTCATCTATCCTAAAAATTGGGAAACATTTCGGATTAGGGTGTCAATTGGCTAAAAAAGGACAGAATTGGGGTGTCACTCACTGAATCATGGTTGTGACTCGCCCGTGACTCACCTATGGCCCTGGAGTGTGGGAAGATTGAGTGCCACCCATGACTCACTGAGTTACAGGCTTGACTTACATTCTAAATCACCCTAAATTGATTTTTCTTTGGCCGAAATGGATGAGAATAATGGGATTTTTTTTTTGTAAATCTTATCCCAACATTTTATTGTGATATTTTTACCTATAAAGACCAATTATTACAATGAAAATGGGGCTCTCTCTCTCCTCCTCTATAACTTTAAAACTCAAAAAAAATAAAGAAAACAAAAGAGATGAGCTAAAAGCACGATGGTTCCTTGATTCTTAGAGAAACAAAATTGCAGGATATTTATGGGCCCTTACCCTCTTAATCCAATGTTTAAATTGAAGTTGTATACCGTAAATAATTTAATTATTTTTTATTTTTTCTTTCCTTTATGCTTTGTTTCTTGGTTCAAGTTACTATAAATATGTTTTCTGGCTTTGTGAGTATGTGGATTGCACGTGGGGTGATCATATGATGCTAATTCATCATTATATAGTTAGATTTTATAAGTTAAAATGAAAATAAACCATTTAACTAAATACTATTCATTATCTTATTCAAGTAGTCATGGAATTCAATTTTTTGATTTTGAGGTTTTAGTTCGTAAACTTCAATATTTGTTCCTTTAATGCATTATTTTGTTCATAAAAATTGATATAATAAAGATTTAAATGAGTTTTTAAAGTTAAATTTAAGTTTGAAATTTTTCTCTCTCCTCCATTCCTGTCTTTATAAATAGGATTTTTGAAATTTCAAGTGTGTCTTTCAAGTGATATCTTCACTTTTACATGTTTAAATCAATAAAATATATGTAAAAACAAGTTTAATAATGTATATTTGGGTATTTAAATAAGTTTGGATGAATTTAAGGTTAAATCATATTTCCTGCATCTTGCCCACCTTTATGGTGCCAACCAACGGTGAGTCACAGCCAGACTTGGCCGAGTGCTGGGCAACACTCAGTTGAGTCATAGTCGGTGACTCTGCTGCCAACTAATGCATAGCTCCCCTCCTCGAGTGACTCGTGTGCTTGCCGCCTTCCTTTTCCTCATGCTGTGATTGCCGCCTCCCTCTTTATTTCTTTCTTTTCCTTGGAATTTCACTCACACCCTGGATGTTCCAAATATGTGAAGTTGGCCAACTTTGGCCATTTGCGTAATATGTGTATAGTTAATAATAATAATAATAATAATAATAATAATAATAATAATAATAATAATAATAATAATAATAATAATAATAATAATAATAATCATCATCATCATAATCGTCGTCGTCATCATCAGAGATAAGTATGAATCGGTTAATAAATCCATTTGGTTAACTGATATATCGATTTCGATTTTAACCAAAATTTTCAAATCGATTTATTAGTTAACTACTAAAAAATTTTAATATATAAATTTCATAAATGATAAGGTACTAAAATGCCTTTAATGTATTTCAGTAGTAGCTAAAATGTCTCTTAACTTTTTTTAGAGCGTAAATGCTTCTAATGTTCAAAAATTGGCATTAAAATACCCCTCCGTCAAGCTACTATTAATTCCGGATTAATAGTACTGACGTGGCAAACATGTATTTTTAATCCAAATATATTCAGGATTATTTTAGCACCATATAAAAAACTTTAATGATATTTTAGTACTATAAAAAATTTTAGGAGCATTTTAGTATCTTAATGAAAACATTAAAAGCATTTTTGCACTGTAAAGAAAATATTAAAAATTAATATTTGTCACATTAATTATTAATCAATATTGATTACATTAATTAATAAATATTTTTACATAAATGTACGAATAATAAAATTATAAATAAATTATATAGCTCAAGAATATTTATTAATTAATTTTTTAATGAAAATAATACTGAAATTTGATTACAAAAATGCATTTAGGGTCAGTTTTATTTAGATTATTTAAAAAAGTATTAAAAAAAATCTTTTGCATAATTATTTTACACGTGATAAATATTTTAAATAATGATATTATTATTTTAATAATTATAATAATGTACATACTTTTTTACATTAAACTTAATTGATTTTAACTAGTCCATAAAATTATAAATATTTCAACAAAAAAAATAAAATTAAAATTAAAAAAATTTAATAGTTGCATCAAGAGTTTAAATATTATAAACTAAAAAATTATATCAACTTCTTAGAATAATTATATATATATATATATATATATATATATATATATATATATATATATATATATATATATATATATATATATATATATATATATATATATATATATATATATATATATATATATATATATATATGATATTTGTGTTTCACCTTGATACGTAATTTTTAAAAAAAAAAATGATGTGATACATTGTCTTAAAAATATAATTTAAATATTTATAGGTAATTAAATCATAAAATGATATATTTGTATAAAATAAAATGTATGAACCAGCAAATAATGAATTATGAAAATGTTAAATAAATACTATAAAATGTTTAATAGATTGTTCAAATTTTTGTCTTAATTAGCAATAGTCATATTATATATTTAAACACTAATTTATTCAAAATTTACAATTTGATGATTTTTTTATAAAAATAATTTAATTAATATCATATGTAAATTATTATAGTTTGCTCTAATTGCTTTAAATGCCAAAATATTTAGTGGTATTTTTGTAGTCAAATTTCAATATTATATTCATTAAAAAATTAATTAATTAATATTTTTGAACTATATAATTTATTTATAATTTTTTTATTTGTACATTTATATAAAAAGTATTTATTAATTAATGTAACAAATATTGGTTAATATCTAATGTAATAAATATTGATTTTTAATATTTTCTCTAAAATATAAAAATTTTCTTAATATTTTTCATTAGGGTACTATAATGCCCCTAATGTCTTCCTCAAAATACGAAAATGATCCTAAAATTTGTTATATAGTACTAAAATGCCCTTGAATATATTTGTATTAAAAATATATATCGCACTGACGTGGCGTATTTTGCCATTAGTACTAATTTTAGAACATCAGAGGAATTTACACTACGAAAAAAAGTTAAGGGATATTTTAGCTACCATCGAAATACATTAGGGGTATTTTAGTACCTTATCCCTTTCATAAATTATACAATTTGCAATATTATTTTTAATAGTTGAAAATACTTTAAAAATAAAAATTAAATATAATATCCATTAAAAGAATCAAAAGAAAAAAATTTCATAGCTAATTATAAGAATTAAATATATTCAATATGAAACTAATAACATAGTACTAATTATGCATACATAATGAACAAATAATAGTAATAAAAAGATAATTTTAACGTTTATTTGCTAAAAATATACATTATAATAATAATTTAGAAAATTATATATCATAATATTTATGAATTACAAAAATATTAAAAATTTTAAATATAAAATTTAAAATATAATATATATAGTTCGATTAACCATTAGTCAGTGGTTAACCGTCAATTTTTAAAATTAAAAATCATAAAGCTAAACTTTTGATTAGATTAATCTAAAAATCGAATTGGTTTTTCAGTTAATCAAAATTTTGGTTTTTTTCTCACCCCTAATTATTATTATTATTATTATTATTATTATTATTATTATTATTATTATTATTATTATTATTATTATTATTATTATTATTATTATTATTATTATTATTAGGGCTGAACTGGTCGATGAGCTAAAAAATTAACAAGTCTATCGATTTCATTTTTTCGGTTTTGTTAACCAATCAAAAAAATTAAAATTTTGAAATACTTAAAAACAAAAATTAAATTAAACATATTATTCAAAGTGCAAAAATAAACTTAAAATATTCAAAGTAACTAATATTAAAATTACAAACTAAATACATAATGATAAAAATAACTCAACAAATAATTTTTTGCAGTATTTGATGAATTTCTCATGAATTCTAAACAATGCAAAGACAAACCCCAAATAAGAGCATGGATCATTCTTAGCAAAGAAAAAAAAACAAATGCATATAATTGAGTCAAGATGTAAGATGCCAATAACATAACAAAATGAAATACCATGTTCTTCTAAAACAATGGAAAATTACAGCATTATAGCTAACTCAATAATAAAATACCATAATAATAACAAAGTTGAAATAAACGGAGATTTCATAAAAAAAAATTAAAATTAATTAATTAATAAAATAAAATGATAAAATTAGGAAAAAAGTACTTTAGAATAGTTGAACAAGATGGTTAAGTCTGACCAAGAAGATTATAAGAATGGAAATAGGTGATTAAAAAGAAAACATATGAAAACCTTAAATTTGGGTGACTGGAAGAGATCTAAAGGGTCTGCCAAGATGAGTTGTGTTATGTTGGCATCTTTTTCCTTTGCTTCCAAAGTATGATCAAGGCGAGCATCAACACCAACATACTCCGTGCCTTCTACACCCTCGACCCAAGTAGGAACTTTTACCTATTACATAAAATTAGGATCACTTAAAAGTTAAAAAAATAATCTACTGTTGATAAACAAAGAAAAAGCAGCATCTGAGTAAGGCAATATAGGTATGACATTCCAACAAATGGAGAATACATTAGATATTGATAAACAAAGAAAAAGTAGCATCTAAGTAAGGCAATATAGGTATGATATTCCAACAAAAGTTAAAATAAAAAAAATCACACCTATCATTTGATGAAGGATAAATACAAAGCAGCTACAATTAATGTCAGTCTTCAATGTCCAGCAAAGGAATTAAAAAGCTTTATGTGGCTGAAATTAATACTACAATTCCCTAGTTAAACTATAGAAGAGAACTTTTTTCCCCATACTCGAGAGAATTGTAGCTGAAAGCAACTTAAACACAAATCATATAATATCTGGATGCTTAAATAATTCCTTGGTTAAACCAACACAAATTCCCCGATATTTATAACCTTAACAAATTTGTGACCACATTGATTTGTCCAAACTTTTCTCAATAACCAAAAAAACAAACCACTAAGAAATAGTGATAGAGATTTATTAGTTTAGCACGATGACTCAGATGAAATTCAATTGACACCTTTAACAACTAGATACAGCGAAGCTCAAAAAATAAAAAATCCTCATAAATCACAAACACTAAGCCCACAACATCCTAGTTTAATGCATGCTTAAAGCCTTGTAAAGCTGGGTCTGACAAACTCAATTAAATAATTTTTTTGAGAAAAATTTTTAAAAAAATAAATTGATATTTAGATATGATTCACATGTTAAGCTGCTTACACTATAAAAAAACTGCTAATTAGCGACGGAAATTTCCGTTGCTAATTACCAGAAATCCGTCGCTAAACTAAATTAACGACGTCGCGATGTACAGTCGCTAAAAGGCCAGTCGCTAATATATTAGCAACGAAATTCAAAATCAGTCGCTAATTTTTTTGTTCCGTCGCTAATTTATATTCCTAATTAGTCGCCGAATTAAAATAATAATATTTAGCGACTATATTTTTCGTTGCTAATTACTAATTAAAAATTTACTGTAAAAATTAGCGACGAATATTTGTCGCTAATATGGTCGCTAATTATTTCTTAAATTCTATCGTTTGCACAATAGCGACTGTTGCTGTCGTGAATCCGTCACTAAATTATTGCATAATTTAACTTTTTCTTTTATTGTATTTTTAAATTTACATCCTGTACACTATTTTTATTTCCACTTCGATTCAAAATTTCGGATGCTAGATTGGTGAGTAATTTATTATACTCAGAGGAAAAAAACAAAAAAGAGAGCAAGTAAAGAATGAATATTTTATTATACTGTAAAATATACGAGAAACAAAAAGTTACAGAAGCTGTAACACACAACCCACCCACAGAATCAAATCCCCAAAAAGCAAAGTATATAACCCCTCTTCACCAGCAGCACCAGTGAGACACTCGAGTCAACCACCAGTCATCGCAAAATAACATAACCAAACCAATCAGTAAAACATGTTTTTATCTCATTTCCCGGCACCTCTTCATATTGCCAGCAGGTTCAATCACAATAACTTCTACTTATGCTGCGATTACTATTATGACAATGAGAAGAACAATCCCGAATATCACCAGTAACAAGCATGTCTGCATTCCATTAAAACTTGAATTAGAATTGCAACATATCTTTAGCACAGGTCATTGATGATTATAAACATAGGTTACAAAATTTTCATAAGAAAATCAGACCCAAAGAGCACCAGAAATACTTGAAAATGAAAATAATACTTATTTCATAATAAGAATTTCAAACTAGCTTCCAGATACAAGCTCCTTCTCAGAACATATGAGTGTGCGTGGCAAATCAGCTAAGAAAAACAAGGAATGCCAGTAGTTAATGCTTACCAGAGATGAATTTGATCTTTGAGTCTTTGCTGCTTTTACAAGATGTATTTTACCCTGTGCAGTTGCAGCTTGGGTAAAATAAGTTAAGAGGGAGAGGTCTGATTAATCAATATGATAGGGAATTCAGTTTATTAGAGCTTTTAACCAATTTAAGCATTTAAATCAAGCAGGTCAACCTCACCATTCTGTTTCGATCTTCTTTTTCCCATGCTTCTAATATTTATTATAATATTTATAAAATAAATTTTAAATGAAATAATAAATTTTATAAATATTTATTTTTATTAATTTTAAACACGCAAATATATAATAATCGTAATAATTAGTTTATTATTATTATTATTATTATTATTATTAAAATATAAATTTTCTAAATAAATAACTTTAGATTTTGGTATAATTGATAAAAAATTATTAACTTATAAAATAATTTATAATTTTTAGTTACAAAATAAAATATTGATTTCATATTGTCTATATTAAAATTAATTGAAACTATACATAAATCAATTAAAAAAATTATTTTTTAATTCCTTTGCGATGGATTAGCGACTAAATATTTCCATCGCTAATTGTATCATGGTAACAAAATTATTACTAGCGACAGAAAAATTTCCGTCGCTAAACCGTTGCAAAAAAAAACCGCTACATTTTCCCTCCAAAATTAGCGACTAAAACGTGCGTCGCCAAATTTTATGGAAGTAATTTAATGAATAAAAAATTATAAAATTTAGCGACGGATAATTTTGTTGCTAATTCCATCGCAAAACATGGCGTGTACTTTTTCCACCAATAATTAGCAACTGTTTACCCATTCCATCGCTATTTCATCGCAAAAAAATAGAAAATATGCTCCCTACGACTGAATGGTAAAACAATCGCAAATCCGTCGCAAAATTTACGATGAAAATCAGGTCGTCGCTAATTGGCAGATTTTTTGTAGTGTTAATTCAAAAAAACAAATCCTATCTCATATAGAATGATATAACTATTAATTAAATGCAAATCAAGGAGATTCATCTATTGGATATCAAGAAATAGAAAAAATTACAGAAGACAAAATAAGGGAAACAAAAAATAACAATCGAATAGAGATCTACCTTTCTCATGTGAGTTCTAACACTGATCAGTCCGTTGATAGGGAGACCGATGGTCACAAGTCCAGCAGTGGTTAGATCTAGTCGAGCAGAGAATTGGGAAGGAAAGAAAGAGTAAGATGCATAAGAGTAAAACTTAGAGGCTGAAGAACGAGAACTATATATATATATATATATATATATATACCAGTTGGTTAACCAAAATCGATGATTTTTTATGAATATAGACTAAAATCAAAATCGGTAACCGAATTTAATCATATTTAAAAATCGAAATCGGTCTAATTGGTTCAGTTAATTGAAAAAATCAGTTCGATTTTTGGACCTTTTTTGTTTAACCATTTTTTTAATTTTTTTTTCTCAACCCCAATTATAAGAGGTGAGTATGGACTCGTTAATCAGTCCATGAGCAAACACTACAAGAAAATTTGAAAATAGCAACGGAAATTAACAACCGAATTTGGTGCATTTCCGTTGGTAATCAAAATTAGCAACCGAAAATAGCAACGAAAAATTCGGTTGCAATTTTGGCAGTTGGTATTTTTAGCAACCGAAATATTTTCCATTGGTAATTTTGCAACGGAAAAGAGTTCAATTGCTAATTTAGCAACGAAAATATATTCGGTTGCTAAAAATACAAACCGAATTTTCGTTGCTATTTTCGGTTGCTAATTTTTATTAGCAACGGAATCTAAATTTCGTTGTTATATCTAACCAATGTACATTTCGGTTAATTGGTCAACATTACCAACAATTCAAATTTCGTTGCTAAATTTAGCAACGGAATTTGAATTTGGTTGCTAAATTCGTTGCTAAATTTAGGAACTGGATTAAAATTTCTCTTTAGTTGCTATTTATAACATTATGCTAGTTTTGTTAGATTGGCATAATATTTTAGTTGAATCAAATTATTTATTTATAAATAAATATAATTCAAATTCATTATGAAGTTAAAAAGAAAATATTGTTATTGATAATATAATATTAAAATTGTAATGCACAAACATTAAAATCCTAAAAATATATTATATTACTGTAAAGTAAAAATCCATGAAAACCATAATAAAACAGCATAAAATTAGTATCAATAACAATCTAAAAATAAAAGTCTAAGCTATGTAGTTGGTGGAGGTGAAGGAGAACGATTTGATTGCTGAGCACCCTTGGTTTCCAAATCTTCTACTCGATTCTTTAGTTGGGTTACAGTATCTATCAACATGGTGAGTGCGGTCTCTAGCTGAATGACTTTCTTAGAAGATTCGCATCGCTTACTACAAGCAGCTATAGATGATGTAGAGGAATTCGAATGTGAAGTATTTGCAATTAAACCTAAACCAAAAATCCTCCCACGGTTATTCTTACCACCAACTACTTGAAGAAAAATTTGACTCTCATCAACACTTTCAGAGCTCTGCTGCTGTTGAATGAAAGTCTCTTGTATTTGCTCCTATCATTACAATAATTAAAATTAATTAGCTATATTTTTATAAAATAATTAATATTGATGTATAAATTTAACATATATTGAGTTGTCTACAACGGGTATTGACGAATGTCTGACCATCATGCTTTTTTGTGTGAGTGTGCATAAAAACTTCAGGATATGTAGGCTTTCTACCGATAGTTATTTCCTGTATAACAAGCAATAAGAAATAATCGTCAAATTACCATAGTTCATTCCACAATAAAAGGAAAAAATTTTACAATTACAACTAAAAAATAGAATAAAGAGTAATCTATATAAGAATTTAAGTGAATATGACAACAAGGAGAACATCCCCCCTTCAACTAAAAGAAGAACACATGAAGGTAAATCAATAGGTTTTTTTACCATTTCAGCTCATGAGTGTTATTAAGTTGCTCGCAGCAAGAATGTTGCCTGATAACCAAACTCTATAGCCCAATAAAATAATAAACTGTTGTACAATAAGGAAATTCTGATTCATTACAACCAAATAGAATTGAAAAATAACTCAACAATCTTAATAGGTTTACTTCCTGTGAAACAAAAAATTTATATCAACGACAAAGGCATCCATGGAAACAGAACAACAATTACACAATCATTGTCCATAATAATTATACATTTATAGAATAAAATGTAAGCATAAAAGTCAGATACTTACCAGTTTAGCCGCATGCTCGTGATGGCTCAAAGTTCCTCCAGTGTGCACGGCTAGACTCTCACCATCTGAGCCTCCCTGCCTATTTGAAGAATTCCTATCTAAACTAGCAATTGCTTCGGGTGTTGCCCAGTATTGCTGCCAACGATTCCGTATTTCTTCAGAAATAAAATTAGGTCGTTGACCACCCTTGTGTAAATTACATAGAAATTCTTTATATCATTGGCGGGCCCGCTTTTTCCAAACTCTATAAATGACATCATTAAATTTTGAATCCCAAAAAAAATCTTTCAGAAAAAAAATAACATAAGTATTGCAAAGTACAATAGATAAGGCATTAATGTATGAAGCTAATTATTTTGAAACAAATAATTTTATTTATTTTTTGTACTTCAAACTCCTGATAATAAAAATCCTTTGTCTGCAGAGAAAGATTTTTTCAAACATAACCCTCAATTTCTATCCTCTCTTTGAATGTGGATCTGATTTTTCTTGAGCAAATACCTGATGGAATAAACCTGTTAATATGAACAAAATCAATATCAAATTAGATATTCATACTATTAGTATAAGTTTATGTTTTAATCTTGCAGCACAAATTTTTTTATAATTAAACTCAAATTTTTTTATAATTAAACTCACATATCATAGATATTCATACAAATTCTTTTATAATTAAACTCACATATCATTAATCTTGCAATACAAGTTTATGTTTAAACATCCCAATTAAACGAAAAGGAGTAAATAAATGATTAAAAGTAAAATCCTACTTAAAATTATTACATAAGCAAATTATCCCAAAGAATAATATACAAAAACAAGATCAATATACATATATAAAACGAGCTATTGATTTAATTTGGAAGCGTTGGCTCCCTCATGCATGTCCACTATAAGAAAATAATCAAATAGCAACAGAAATTAGCAATAAAAATTATTGATTTTCCATTAATAATCAAAATTAGCAACAGAAAATTCGGCTGCTAATTTGACCGTTGCTATTTTTTAGCAATGAAATTATTTTTCGTTGCTAATTTTAGTAATGGAATTCAAAATCCATTGCAAAATCCACCAAATGTATGATTCCATGAATTGATAAAAATTAGCAATGGAAATTTCCATTGCTTTTTAGCAATGGAGATTGTTATTTCCGTTGTTAAATTCACCCAATAATAAAAAAAATTCACGACAATATCTTTCATTGCTAAAAATTATTTTAACCCACATCCATTAAATTTACTATAATTTTAATAAAGAGGAAAAAAAACCAAAAATGTGAAAATGGTACATTACGTCGGTGACTTTTAGTTCACACATTAACTTAGAAAATTATCATTAGCTGATCTGTAACATTTTCAGGTACGGAAGGTTTTCTCTCTACAACACCAGGATGGGCATTTTGCTGTAGAAATGAAATTATCTACAAAGAAGAGATGACAGAGTAAGTTGAAGAATAATAGTTCACAAAATTGCACTATGAAAATTTTTTTAAAAAAAGTATATCATGTTGGTAATCCAATATTTCAGTATTTCATCATCAATGAGCACCCAAAAGACCTTTTGAAAGAGAATGCTCGATGAGCAGTTCAGCTGCTCTGCTGTTATGCTCGGAAACCTAAAGTTTGTTTCCACAACAATAAATCCCTAAAAAGAAGAATACACCGCTACATAAGATGAAGATGAAAATGAAGTCATCAATTAAAATTTTGTTTTTTTTTATTTTGTGAATAATCCAAAACTCTAAGATGTCAAAAAGTTAAAACTTAAAAGCTAATTGTATATTTAAAAAAAAAGAATTAAATTACAAAACTGAATCCGGTGGCCATTGTTTGCCCCATAAACCTTCATTAGCACATCAAGCTCTATAAAGAAAAAAAGAAAATAAAATTACACAGGTACAAAATTGATTGATGATTTGCATCAAGACCTCAGATTATTCATTCAACCATTAAAAATACACCTTTCACCTTTCTAGTGGATTTGAATACAATTCTTAAACAGCTTCACAGGGAAGAGTACTCTGAATATTTGAAGGTATCAAGATATTGAAACCATCTACTGCAATTGACACAATCATACCAGGAATCTAATTGTGCCAATGGAGTTCTTTCAAATCTTTCTACCCCTGTTCAAAGTTTACAGGCAGTTGATTAGGATTTAATTACACATGTTGGCCATAACCATCACTAATTAACAACATTTTTCAGAACATTTACTTATACCATGAATTGAAAATCATTCAACTTCAATTGAATTTCATTTGCTATTGCTCTATCCACATTCAAAGTTAAGAGTGCCTAGCACTGTCTGTTCATGACAAATCAGAGAGAAGGGGCGTAGTTAACCCAAGTTTGTGACAAATATAAAAGCATTGTGAAGAGTGTTCTTATAGGAGAAATTTAAAATAAAAGCACCTGATGAACAAATAACAGTTGAGGGGGTAGATCTGCTGGGGACATTAACTTGCTCTTTTGTTTGAGCTCTAAACTCAGCTTCCTCTTCCTCATCCTTTTCTAGAGAAAGGTCCCATATTCTGGCAATGTAGAGGATATAAATATTGTTACTTTCAAACACAAGAAACTAGATAGGGATGGGATTGTGGACTATGATATGTTCAGAAAAGCGGAAACATTTCTCTCTAGATTGGATTATGCATTTCTTACGTTAACTGATTGTTGGCTAATGATACTGCAAATGCAGAGGCTTCATGCGGCTCCATTCAATAGATGTGATGGGGTATTTATGATATTCAAAATGTACTACTACAGATTTATCTTCTTCCTATCCAATGAAAAAGATTAACTCCTAGAGAATAATCTTTCTAGATTCTAAATAATAGTAAATTTTCTTTTTCTGTAATAAAAGTTATAAATTTAAAACTGAAAAGAACTTGTTTTTGTGATAACAATCTAAGATCACGAATAAAAAATGTTCCATCATCATTCCCAGATGCCAGCATAACACTGGCTAACCTATCACAACCAACGAAAAGCAAATAAGATCAATACTCAATAGAAGATAAGCAGAAAAGTGGCATCAATAAGAAATAAGACATCATAAAGATCCAAGCACCTGTTCCATGAAATAACATTTACATCAGCATCATGCGCCTTGAAAGAAATGGTTGGCACCTTCCCTAAGCGGATATCCCATATTGCAATGCTTTCATCAATAGAACAAAAGGCAAATACCGCGTCTTCTGTAGGGCTCCACTACACACATAATATATAACAAAAGCACATATAAAGATGAACAAATATGAGGAATTAGAAACTTTTTACACATTAATCAGATAAGCATTAAAAATGCCTCCAAAGAGGAAGAAAAACTTAAGATGACTATTAAGAGTACCAGACATAAGCCTTCCTATGACACAAGGACTCCAACTTATAGCATAACCATCATCTTTGTGCCCTCCGAACTTAAATAGAGGAGCCTGATTAGAATTTGAAGACCCTACCTGGGTAGCTTCTGCTTCTGACTCTGCTAATGCATTCAGATGAGCACTAATGTCCCATATCTGGATGCACAGATTTACAATGTATAGCACGTATGTTAGGATTTTGTGTCATTGTGCGTATGCGATTAATACATCCTTCATGAGCTACCTTGCACAATTATGGATGCAAAAATTAAAAATGAAAAGTGGATACAAAAATTACATCCATTGGAGTCCTAGGATGCCCACACACACATATATAAATTTGCTTGAATAATGTCCATTTTGTCTATGGTCAAGTAAAATGCTCCGATTCTATTTTTCATCGCTATTGGTAACCAAATAGACACAATATTCCACTCATATCATCTGGCATCAAAATCACATAATTGGATATACAAATACAAAACATGACTTTAAACAAGTGTATATAAATAATTAGGAGAGTAGCTATGCGATCAAGTTGTTAAATCTATTACAAGTTATTAAAAAGTGTCAGCATTGGATAGGAAGCAGCAGAGAAGACACATATATACGTAAGTATGTATACATGCATATATATAAGAAATGAACCTCACCTGAGTGCCAGTAACAAAATATACAGTGTGGGGAAATTCTGTCCGAAGCAAACCCAATGAATCACACACTGTATCAAAACTGTCACAAATAAACATGTTTAAGAAATTAAATTATATTTATGCTCTTTAATGCCAAACCTATTATTTGGTCTTCCCAAATATAAGGAATAAAACATGAACAAACTATTTTGCTATCTGCTGTAACATCCTTTGGCACCAAGGCACATGATTGCAAGCACACAGAATCAGCCCAGGTGTGGACCACGTTGCAAATATGTTTATAAATACAAATTATCATGGCAAACTGTGAAGAGCCCATTAAGTGGTAACAATGCTATACTAAAGTCTATCTAGTAAAAACTGTAGTTTTTGTAATCTTACGTGCCAAAAAGTATATTAACAAGCTCAATCATACCAAAGAATAATACAAAGGGCAGAGTTTTAGTCTAAGAGGTCCAGAAATGAGAAAAAAAGAAATACCACGTATTATAATTAAACCTTTTCTCTCTCTCTCTCTCTCTCTCACACACACACACACACACACACATGCACACACACACACAATTTTTTATTGTTTTTTCCCATTTAGATTGTAAGCAACAAGACAAGAGAAACTTCAATCTAAGTGAATACAAAGACCCTCAGACTTAGTTTCTTCATTGAAAAGCTAATATAAATTACCCCAATAAAGTTTAAGGTATACGAAAGCTGTTGGAATTAGTATTTCACCATTTGCACAATCAAAACTCAATCTTTAGACTTCCCTAAAAGCCAAAGCAACATTGAAGAAATTCAAACAAATCAACAAAAGGCCCACATTTATGAAAATCCTGAGGCGATTGAAATGATTTAATTTAATATCCAATATTTTGTACAAAGAATTCCTATCAATTGAATCACATTGCATTTGCACTTTAAACCCATCATTATATAGAAAAAATAATCAATACAGTCATCAAATATCTCAAATATATATGTAATTATATATATATTGTTGGTTAATCTATCTTGTAATATAATTTTATAATTAAGGTTAGAATATGTTTTTTTCCTTTTTCCCTACTTGTATGCCTATAAATATGTCATTGTATCACATTCTTATGTAACCCGGAGATAATAGAAAATCTTAATTTCCACAAATCTTCATGGTATCAGAGCCACTGTCGTTTTGAAGGTCGAGTTAACTCCCTTTCGCAGTTGGTTATTTTTCTGGTAATCCTTTTTTTTCGGTGAGTCTAGAAGACAGTGTTTCAATCCTTCTCTTTCGACACCACCCCCGTAGGAAGGTAGATAAGGGTAAGTTCAGCCTGTTTCCAGATTTTCGGTGCCGTCAGAAGCCGCGCGTGAGCACACGCGTCGCCCATAACTTGCTGCCATTTCTACACGCGCCAGAGCGTGAAGCGCGTGAGTTCACCTCTGGCCAATTTTTTGCTGCCATTTTTCTTCAGATCTTCTCGCCGCCCTTTTTTGCCTCCAACCTACTGATCTCCGATGACTTCAGACTTCCTTGGTTTTTGGGTCAGTGAACAGTGAACAGGTTCTGTCTTTTTCTTCTGCTGTTTTTTTTAAATCTTTTTTGGCTTTTCCATTATGGCAAATATTAAGGATGATCATAAGGAAATTGAGAAATATCCCATTAATGACAGTCCATATTCTCAAATTAATCCAGTTAAACTTGAGGGAAGCAGTACTTATTTAGCCTAGTCTAGATCATGTTTATTATCGATCAAGACTAGAATGTTGCAGGCTTATATTGATGGAAGTAAAAAACCGCCGTCTATCACCAATCCTAATTTTAATCTAGTAGGAAGAGACCAGAAGAAGTGCTATGCTTTACACTGCACCTATTGACAAGTCAGGTTTGACTGCCCATACCTCTTGAGCAACCAAAAAGTATTCTTTCTGATAAAGATCATTTGCATTGTGATTACTGTGGTAAGCCAAGGCACACTAAAGAAACTTGCTGGAAATTGCATGGGGGACCTAGTAGGGGCCGTGGGGGAAAACGAGTTAATCTAACAAGGGCTCAAGCACATGTGTTAGAAACAGTAGAATCATCTAAGGAGTCGACTTCAGTTGAGAGTCTCTCTTCTGATGAGATTTTGCATTTTAGGCATCTTCTATCTCAGCTTACTCTTTCATCCAGTGCTACCTCTAATTTGGTCAAGTCAGGTACATATTTTTCTCATCATAACTCATGGATTATTGATTCTGGTGTGAATAGACATATGACAGGCTTTTCTAAAGGCTTTATTAACTACTCTCCTTGTTTAAAAAGGGATAGTGTCAGGGTCATTGATGGGTCTTTAACCCCTATTTCTGGGACAGGTTCTGTTGTTTGTACTCCTAATATTAAATTTTCTTCTATTCTTCATGTTCCTCAATTCCCTATCAATCTTTTATCTGTCAATGCTATCACTAAAACTCTTAACTGTAAAGTTAAAATTTTTCCTGATTTTTGTATCATTCAAGATCTTCAAATAGGGAAGAGGATTAGCAGTGGCAGAGAACATGATGGCTTATATATGCTGGAAGACAGTCAAGAGTTGGCTCTTTTTGGGGGTTATCAAGATGTCAACCAGGAGATCATTCAATGGCATAGATGATTAGGGCATCCGTCATTTTTTGTTTTAGAAAAACTATATCCTAGTTTATTTGCTAAAACTCGATTTGATTCTTTATCTTGCGATGCTTGTGAGTATGCTAAACATACTAAAAACTCTTATCCTTTGAGTGATAATAAAACCAGTGAGCCATTTATGATTGTTTATTCTGATGTTTGGGGGCCTACACAAATTGCCTCTTTGTCTGGAAATTGATGGTTTGTTACTTTCATTGATTATTGCACTATAATGACTTGGGTGTATTTGATTAAGGCAAAGAGTGATGTTTTCTCCTGTTTTCAATTGTTTCATAAAATGGTTTACAGCCAATTTGATGCTAAAATAAAAGTTTTGCGGTCTGATAATGGGACAGAATATATGGATAGTAGGTTTGGTATTTATTTGGAGTCCTATGGGATTATTCACCAAATTAGTTGTCCTTATACTAATGCTCAAAATGGTGTAGCTGAAAGAAAAAAATAAGCATTTGTTAGAAGTTTCTAAATCTCTTATGTTTACTATGCATGTTCCAAAGTCATTTTAAGGGGGTGCTGTGCTAGCGGCTGCCTATATTATTAATCGAATGCCTCTCAAAGCTCTTAACTTTAGGACTCCTGTAGAAGCCTTAACCGGGAAAACTGGCTATACTGTTCCACCAAAAATTTTTGGATGTGTTTGCTTTGTTCATACTAGGAATGTTGGGAAATTAGATCTGAAAGCACTGAGATGTGTGTTTGTTGGATATTCTCCAACTCAAAAGGGATATAAGTGTTATCATCCTCCATCTAGGAAATTCTATGTGAGTATGGATGTTGCCTTTCGGGAGTCTGAACCTTACTTTGGCATTCTACAATCACATCTTTAAGGGGAGAATAGTTAAGCGGTAATGAATGTACCCATCCTATTTGGTGATCGAGTTCAAAAGGAAAATGAAGAGGTTGTTGATGTTCAGGGGGAGCATATTTTTGATGTTCAGGGGAGGAGAATGAGAATGTTGTTGGTCGTTTAGATAGGAATGTTGTTGGTCGTTTAGATAGACCTAACTTGTTGAGATACTCGAGGAAGAATAGGTCTGAAGAAGCTATCATGCATTCTACACTGCCAGAATCCTCAGGTGTGTAACTTTTTGATTCTGATTTAAATTTGCCCATTGCTCAAAGAAAAGGAGTCAGGTCATGTACAAAACATTCCATCTCTAACTTTGTCTTTTATGATTCTTTGTCTCCCTCCTATAGAGCCTTTGTCTTGTCTCTTTCCTCTATGTCTATTCCATAGAATTGGAGAGAAGCTATTAAGGATCCAAAGTGGAATGAAGCTATGGTTAAAGAAATGAAAGCTCTCTCTAAAAATGAGACCTGGGATTTAGTTACATCTCCAGATAAAAAGTTAGTTGGTTATAAGTGGGTGTTCACAATAAAAAAACAAAGCTGATGGTTCAATTGAAAGATTTAAAGCTAGATTAGTAGCAAAAGGATTCACCCAGACTTATAGAGTTGACTATCAGGAGACATTTGCACCAGTTGCTAAAATGAATACAATTAGAATCTTGCTATCCTGTGCAGCTAACTTGGATTGGGATTTGCTACAATTTGATGTGAAAAATTCATTTCTCCCTGGGGACCTGGAAGAAGAGGTTTATATGGAGATTCCTCCTGATTTTGATGATGAGAGAACTCAGAGAAAGGTGTGCAGACTGAAGAAAGCCTTGTATGGTTTGAAACAATCTCCAAGAGCTTGGTTTGAAAGATTCAGCAAAGCTATGATATCTTTCGGTTATCAACAAAGTAATGCTGATCATACCCTCTTTATAAGGCACTCCAAGGGTAAGATCACTCTTCTCATTATTTATGTTGATGATATAGTGATGACAGGGGATGATAAAGAAGAGATGGTTCGTCTGAAAAAGCTCTTAACTCGGGAGTTTGAAATCAAGGATCTTGGGAAGTTACAATATTTCTTTGGAATTGAAGTTGCCAGATCAACCAAAGGGATCTTCATTTCTCAAAGAAAATATGTTCTGGATCTTTTGGATGAAACTGGTATGTTGGGATGCAAACCAGCAGATACACCAATTGAAAGTAACCATAAGTTACACACCGAAACTGAAGGATCAGTCGATAAGGGTAGATATCAAAGACTGGTCAGTAGACTTATCTATCTATCTCACACTAGACCAGATATTGCTTATGCAGTTAGCTTGGTAAGTCAGTTTATGCATGATCCTAGAGAATCTCATCAACATGCTATTTTTTGCATTTTATGGTACTTAAAATCAGCTCCAGGAAGAGATATTCTTTTTTCAAAAAATGGTCATCTACGAATTGAAGCCTTCACAGATGCAGATTGGGCTGGATCTTTAGATGATAGAAGATCCACCTCTGGTTATTGTACATTTGTAGGAGGTAACTTAGTCACTTGGAGAAGTAAGAAAAAGAGTGTAGTTGCAAGATTAAGTGTAGAAGCAGAATATAGAGCTATGGCTCAAGGTGTTTGTGAGTTGTTATGGTTGCAGAAGTTATTAGCAGAGTTGAATTTGACTGAAAAAGATCGACTATTTTTGTATTGCGATAACAAAGCTGCAATTAGTATTGCTCATAATCCAGTTTAACATGACAGGACAAAACATATAGAAATTGATTGACACTTCATCAAAGAAAAATTATCTGAGGGTGTTTTAAGTCTATTTCATGTAACGTCGGACATACAATTAGCTGATGTTTTCACAAAAGGACTTGGCAATCGAGCTTTTCATGCCATAGTTTGCAAGTTGGGCATGTGTAATATTTTTGCACTAACTTGAAGGGGAGTGTTGGTTAATCTATCTTGTAATATAATTTTGTAATTAAGGGTAGAATAGGTTGTTTTCCTTTTTCCCTACTTGTATTCTTATAAATATGTCCTTGTATCACATTCATATGTAACTTGGAGATAATAGAAAATCTTCAGTTCCATAAATCTTCATATATGTATATATATATATATCCCAAATTGTAGATACCATTATGGAGAAAGATACAAAAATCAAGATACCAGTGCCCAAGGAGTACTCTCTATATGCCAATGGAAGATATGGCTTGTTAACCTGCAATGAAATAAGAACAAGACCTCCATCATAAGAAAGCCAAAATTAATCTTATTAATGCATGTATTATTCTCGTGACATTATGACCTGTACCAAAGAACAAAAAGTTAAGAGAAAACTCTTTATAAACAAATGAAATAGAACCATAACAAAATAGAGTATAGAAATATTAAAATTGCTAATGTCATATGATGTTAAGTGAATAGGACACTGACCAATAATAGCATCATACATTTAGATTTCCTAGCATTTTTTCCTCATACACAAGTATGCAAGTACTGTTTCTTTTGATTGGGAAACAAGATCCTAAATTGAACTAAACAGAGCATAACATAGAAATGAATTCAAAGTTCAGCTGCATATAGAAATTGGTATTTCAAGTCAGTAGAAAAAAATCATGCCAATTTATCTGTGTAAACATCGTGACTATGATTCAGAGCAATTGAAGACCACAAGCTCCACTCCTAAGCTCTAAATCAAAATTCCACAATTAGCAAATCGAAAAACACAAACATAATTCAAAAAAAAGAAAGAAATTAAACAAAGCAAATTTAAATCTAAAATGTAGCTTCAAAAATGAGGAAAAATCAATAAAGAAAAGAAGAAAAAATCAAATCTAGGAAGTAAAAACCATGAAAGGAAGGAAAAAAAATTACAAGAAAGAAGAAGAAAATGGAAGTGGATCAAAGAGGAAGATCATTGGAGTTAACAAATTGCACTCACCGGAGGTCCGTCGGAGCTGCACCAGCTTTGTATAATTATAGCTAGAGCCAACGGTAACCGCCTAGTGGCCTTCACGCGCCCCAACACCCACCATTTGGTTGGCAATCACACTAGAACAACTGTAGTAATTCTCTTTCTGATATGCTTGTTACTAGCGAGTGGAGAGGAACGATGGCCACTAAAATGATTGCCTTGCCATAGAAGACTCACAGATGTTGTGCGTGTTGCCAGTTGCCATTGCAGCTTGCCAGAGAAAGGGGGAAAAGCTACGGCAAGGAGAGAAAAATCGAGGTTGGCGAGAGACACCGCGAACGTTGGTTTGACAAACAGAGTGGTTGCCGGTGAGGGAGAGATACCAACGGCAGGAAGAATCGCCGGTGATGACACTCCGACGAAGTGCCATTGGTCGGCTGGAGGTCCCAAAACTCCCTTGCTCCTTTCTTCCTTCATTTTCTTCTTTTGTTTTTTTCTTTATATATATGTGGTTATAATTTATCCCCCCGAAAAATCTAGAGTCCCCCGTAAAAATCCTACATCCCATCTCTTTATATATATATATATATATATATATATATATATATATATATATATATATATATATATGTACTCACTATATTATATTCAATTTTCTTTTTGTTAAAGTGAAAGGGCCCCAAAAAATAAAATTTCTCAAATCTAGTCAAAACAAATCTTCCTTTACTAAATTTATTATTATTATTATTATTATTACAAAAATAGCAATAAAAAATCGAAAAAAAAAATTTCGTTACTATTTCAAAATTGAATTACATTAAGGTGGATAATTTAGCAATGAAATTCCATTTTTGTTGCTAAATTACATACCTTAATGTAATTCAACTTCGAAATAGCAATGGAAATATTTTTCCATGGCTAAAATAGCAATGGGAAAAAAATTTTTCCGCTGCTATTTTAGCAATGAAAGTTCTATTCTATTGCTAATTTTTGTTCCAAAATTTTTTTTATCATTTATTGGCGCCTTATTTAGCAACAGTATAAGCATTCCGTTGCAAATTTCTGTTGCTATATTTTGGCACTAAAATTTCCCTCCGTTTTTCACAATGGAAGATGACCATTTTTTTCCGTTTCTAAATTAGCAACGAAAATTATTCTATTGCTATTTTTTCGTTACTATTTTAATATTTTCTTGTAGTGGTTTACAAACGAAAATTATTCTATTGCTATTTTTTCGTTACTATTTTAATATTTTCTTGTAGTGGTTTACAAAAAAAAATCTCTTTATTATATTGTGCGGATTTGGGTGAAAAATTGGACATTGGTCCATATTTTGGAAGAAAACCCAATTAATTTAATAGAAGAAACGTTTCAATGTCTTTTTTATTTTCATGCACAAAAATCCTTTTTTACTAGCTATTACATCCCCAAAAACTAATACATCCAAAATAAAATAACAAATAATGACAAAAAATAAAAATAATAAATAAATAAAACTATAATAAGTAAATAAAATAAATAACTGAGATAACCAGGAAATGAGGGTAGATCAACTTGGGAGCATGACTTCCCATGCAAAACTGGAAAAGGTCCTTCATAGCGAAAAACATTAAACAATCGGGAAAAAGTCACAAAAGACACGAATTAGTATACTTAAAATAACATACCAGAATAATTTCAAATTTATACTGTACAAATAGAATAACTTAGATGTAGAATCATATGGTACAATGTTAAAATCACATTAAATAATGTATATTCTTGATAAGAATGAATAAATGACATGAAAATATATAAAATGTACCAAAAATGCCTTAAAGTCACCCCCAATGATGGCCCATAATAGACAAGAGATGGCTAGGAGGAGGCAAGGGACGGGACGAGAAGATGAGCCAAGGACGTCCCATCCATTGGGTGACAGATGGCCATCTGTCGATTCATCTTCCTGTCTGTCAGCTCTAGACAACAAAAAATATAGCAACATGGGAGAAAATCATGCAGAAAATATTTCTAACCTCAAACATGCATTTATATAATCTAAATCATGCCAAAAACATGTTATAACAATGAATCATGCATAGAATATATAAGAAGCATGCATTTACAAAATTAAAAGAACTAAAATTAAAGATTCACATATATAATAATGGAGGAAATCAATATCAAAACATGCCTCTCTCATGCCTAACAGTCCTAAAACACCTCACACCTTACTTAAGCATACATATCAGTCAATTATAATAATTAAAACATATCAACACGCATAAAAGGGTCCAATAATTATGCCAATTGAATTCTAAAGAAAGAAAGTGGGAAAAGAGCCTAGAATATTACCCCTATGAGATATTCTGACTCTGCGATTATGGAAGTCTGGATCTCCACTCCGATTTATGATTGTTGTTCCCAAAATGAAATATGAAATTCATTTGTGTATGTTTATGTGTTTTAACAATAATTGCTAGAGCAGAAAGTTTAGAGAGAGAAAGAAACTCATTTTCTTCTCTAATGGTGGCTTTTTAAAAAATGATCCCTTTTTTTTCGAAACCCTAAATTTAGGATTTTATACCTAAAAAGAGTTTGAGTTTAATTCCAACTCAAAACTCCCTAAATTTGTAGATAAAATCCCCCCAGATCTAGAATTCCATCTTAAAATATAAAAATATTATTTTTAAAACCCATAAAAATGTGGAAATTTTAGGTTTAGAGCCAGGATAGGCATTCCTCAATGAGGGACAGCGTCCCTCATCACTAAATCCTGAATTTCCCAAAATAACCCCTAGTTTAGCCTGTATAGGAGAGAGAGACCCACAGACAGGCATCCCTCAAGTGATAGATAGCTATCTGACACCACTAAAGGTCTAAAACTAGGTTTTTATACACATATTGTTAAAACACTTGGCAACATTTGAAAATATTTGGAAAATCACGAAAAATCTTTATCAAAAAATGAAAAATTTATAATCGAAGCTTCAAGATCCGAGCTTATTATCAGTAATATGCTATTACCTCATCATTGGTAACCCTGATCTAGGCTGCTTCAGGTCATGGTATCTACAATAATGCTTTAGTTATTTCCTTTCATGTCCTACACCTTTCTAAACACACATGTATATGTATATGTATATTGTATATGTATATGTATATGTATATGTATATGTATATGTATATGTATATGTATATGTATATGTATATGTATATGTATATGTATATGTATATGTATATGTATATGTATATGTATATGTATGATTCTGATATAAACCAAAGCGCATAACTTGATATGATATGATGTGGTATGCTATTTAAATTGCAATGATAAGATAACATTAAGGAATAAGTGTGTATGAACCTAAAATGAGAATTGTATAAAGATATATGAAGAAATCATGTCTAACAAAAACTCTATGGTTGTTATATGGCATAAGCACTTCTATGTGCTTGGATTTAATGTTGAATGCAGAAATTATGTAACGATATGATTAATACATTAAGTTAAAGTTTTGTACTATCAACAACTTGGATGCATGAATTTTGAAGTAGTAAGGATTAGGAAGGGTATAAATCAAGCTAGTTTAATGGAAGAAATGAAGTAAACTTATGATAGTAACTTGACAAGTTTTGAAATAAGATAATTTATAGAGTGTTCTAGAAGTTAGTAAGCATGGTTTTATTATTAAGTTGAGGACTTTACCAATATGTTCATTGTGAAATGATCAATATAATAGACTCATATGTTGCTCTGTGTTATTGTAAAAGTTGTGTATATGTGTCTATATATATATGATAAGATGACTTAGGGAAAAGAGGTTATCTATAAAGTTTTGTTCCCCGCTAAGCTTTATAGCTTAGCATGGGTTTGTTATCCATGTAGGTTTTAAGTTAAGCACCAGAGGATCGGGCAGGATATAGTTGCCTTGTGGATTTCAGGATTCCTGAAGGCCATTTATGTTATGATTATTTATCTATAAGCTTGATTATTTATTTATGGCATGTAATTATGGTCTGTCTTATTATTATTATTATTATTATTATTTCTGCCTGACCTTTACTAGGTTTATGATGACGATTGATGGTTATCCATGATTATTGGATTAGGGTGTCACAGTTAGGGGTATCAGAGCCCAGGTTTAGTCTTTTCTGGGCAACAAGGAATTAAGAAGTTGTTCTGGAAGGTTGAGATAAATTGGTCTAGACCATGGTGTTATTATTATTGGCATACATTTTGATGATTATGATAGGTGTTTGACCTATGATTGATATGTATCCGACCACTAGTAAGATCTTAGCACAAAGATTGTGAGATGATACTTTAGGAATTGCCAATATCTCTCACCTTCTGAAATTGGAAGTGCTTAAATGCCTTAATGTTTTATGATTGAGGTATAACATAAGATTGATTATAAGTATGTCTAGAGTATTTATTAAGATGTTTGAGGAAAAGTTCATGTGCTGAGAAGAGAACTTGATCTTTGGCATAGATGATGAGTTTATTATGCATATAAAGAATGCTTATGGTTACAGTTACTTATAGCTAAACCACAGTTAAGAATTGCTAGCAAGGAAAGATAAAGATGGCCAGTTTTGAATTTCTAGGACAAAATTCTTTTAAAAGGAAGAGAATTGTGAGGACCTAATCATGGCCCTAACTGAATTATAGTTAATTAATCAGGATTAAGGTTTAATAAGGCAAAATTAGATTATTTTTCATTAATAAAGTTAAATCATATAAAGGGTATATTGGTAATTATGCACATATGTATTGGAGTGTAGCTAAAATATTAAGGAAGGATGCAATTGAATTAAATAAAAAGTTTGGAGTTAAAAGTTAAGAAAATAATTTTTAATATTTAAAATGTATAAGGTCATTTTAGGAATTTCATTTTGTGAGATATTTATCCCACTCAATAAATTAAGGGTTTTTGGGAGAGATAGAGATTGGCATTTTGATGGATCTCTCTCTCTCTCTTAATGGTTACGGGATGAAGAAGAGAAAACCTAGGGTTTTGAGAGCTGGCATCCTTAAGGTGATGTTTTCCACTCTTGCTTTCTTTTTTTTTTTTTGTGTTTCACTTCTGGATTTAGAGTTAAAGGGTTTATGATTGTTATCTTCTTGTGTAAGAGGGAAGTATAATCTCAAGAATGGGTTAGTGGATGTTGAAGGAGATGAAGTTGAATAAAATGTACGAGAATTGTTTTCATCTGTTACTATATATATATTTTCACTCTTTTGTGTATGTGTATTATTCGTAAGATTAAGGGCTCAATCTAGTAAGTTTTTGTGAGTATAAGATGATTTGAGACTTAAATGATCATTTAAGTATGTAGGATGGTGAGGTTTGTAATTTAAATTTATGTCTCCATAAACGGGATTTATGGTTTCTAGTTATCTTCTCCATGTGTGGTAATTTATGCTTTTCTTTTTCTCCATGTGTGGCCACTTATGCTTTTCTTCTTCTGCATGCATAGCCGCTTGTGATTTTCTTCTTCACCATGCATGGCCACTTGTGCTTTTCTTCTTCTCCATGCGTGGCCACTTGTGCTTTTCTTCTTCTTCATGCGTGGCCATTTGTGCTTGTCTTCTTCTCCATGTGTGGCCACTTATGCTTTTCTCCTTCACCATGCACGACCAAGTATGTTTGTTCCCTTTGAAATGCACGGCCAAACATAGCCTTTCTCCTTCATGTGCACGGCCAATTAGCTAATTCCCTCATGAAATGCACGGCCAATCACCACTTTCTTCATGAAATACATGGCCAATTATGCTTTTATCTCTTAAAATACACGGCCAACTAAACTTTTGTCTTTTGAAATGCACGGCCAAACATCCATTCTCTTTATGGGATGCACGACCAATCATCCTTTCTTTGTATGAAATGCTTGGCCAACCATGCTTCATATGTACTCTTCCACTCATTCTAGTATATTCTCACCCCAAGATTAAGCTATGTAATTTGATAATGAAAATAGTATTATATGGTCCATAAAATCTTTAAGTGAGCTAGAATTAAGGTGAATTGACTAGTAATAAATAAGACTGAGGATAAATGGTTATTAAGTGAATGTTAATATGTTACTTGATTAGGGTAATAGATTATGAAAGTCTCTTTCTCTCTAATGCTAAAGTTTATAAAGATACAATTATAAATGCATGAATATAACATGAATTATTATAGAAACTAAAAGACATAAATGCTATTATAATAGGAAGAAGATTGAATTAAGTTGTAAGTTACCCAAAGTCATCTATAAGGTGTATAAAGCATGATCACTTAATTGAGGAAACTCTATATATATAGAGAGAGTGCAAAGTTTAAGGTAACTAAACACATTGAGTTAAGTAATGATGGTTCACTTGAACTCTAAATTAGAGGGACTTGCGCATGGCAATATTAATATGAATTATGTTGTTAAAAGGTATGCTTAGGATTAAAAAACATAGAATTAAGAAGAGCATGAGGCAACTTAGTAACTTAAATAATATGCTATTAATTGTGTCTTATAAAATTGGCATAAGGTATGCACTAGGTCAAGGAATAGTTTTGTATAAAATACTATGATATAACCTAGTGATAATAAGAGAATAGTCGCAAGGGTACATATCGAAGTTAAAAGGAATAAACAACACATTTTATGTTAAATTATGAAACCGTAGAAGCTTGTTTTCACTCAAGATCAAAAGAGGAATTAATGATTAGCAGTAATGTGTAATAACCCGATCTCTTGTTTGCTTATGCCTATAATACATTAAGATTAGCACATGAACGTCCGTAATGTGCTAACGACTAAGATGAAATAAGCTCACATAACTTACCTAAGTATAAAATGTTATAAGATGAAAGATGTAGGTAAGATGATTGAAGTATATACGACTATGTTAAAGTGTATAACTTATTGTTTCTAATATGGTAAATCATGAAAGTGAATCAAGGGATTAAATATGAACTAGCGTTGACCTCAAGCTGTAAAAGAACCTACTTATTTTATTATATGGATCATAAATGCTTGATTGTTGCTATATATATGTGTTTATGTCTTAATGTGAATAAGTGTAAGAATAGGGAAACTATTCATAGCAAGCAGCAATAAGGTATGTCATCAAGAACTACCCATGAGTTATGTAAGTGTTATGCATTGTATAGTTGATATAAGCATGCTATGATGTGTAGCTTAACTTAATATGTGAACATGTATGAGTAATAAAAGCATGTATTACTATGATTTAAGCCGCATAAAAATATGTATATGTGTATGTTGTCATGCTCAATGTTAATTACGAAACATTTCATGTTATTATTGTTTGCATAATCATGCGACTATATGATTATATGATAGCATTCATATGCATTGAGCCTAAAGCTCAATATTGAAGTATGATAAGAATAATGTGCATTCTTATATGAATGATGGTCTTAAGCGAGAATGCTATATTAAGTCAAGAAAGATATGTTGAATTGAAATATGTTTAAGAATGGTAAGGCCTGCGGGTCTTAGTTCAGTTATGGATTAGATAAGTATGCCTAGAGGGATAAAGTCATAGCTATCATAGTTGACCCCGTTTGGGTCTTCTTCCTTAATGGAACCATCGTTCGGCCCTTTTAGGTCCATAGCTTGTTCCTTACTAGAACCACTATTTGACCCCGTTTGGGCCTATTGTTTGTTATCTTCGGATATCTATAGTTTGATACCTTTAGGTATCCCTTGCTCCCATTATCCACCCTTTTGAACTAGTACTTAGACAGGCTATTAAAGATGATAAAATGTACATAAGATAAAGTAAAATTGGCATTAATTCCTTCACTTATGTAAGGTATGCATAATGAATGGCCTTTTGTGCTGTATATCTTAAGTTCCCCTTTAGCTATAAAAACTATCTTTATTAAAAGAATTGCTATGTTCATTATGATATGATTTCAATATCTCACATCTTTATGACGAAGGTTCCCGTGTGAGCATCGGTGTGAGTTAGTTCCACTAATAGGTTCCACGGAAAGTGGTTGGGCCATTTTGGCCACAAGCTTACAATATTGAGTTAAAAGTTATATGAATCGCAGTATACAAAATGATCTTTATGTATGTGGAAGTTATGACATGTTTGCATATGGTATGAAGAGTTTGTTTGTTAATTGTAACATGTAATACCTGTTCGTGGAAATAGCATACAAACTCGTTAGTATGTTTATGAACATTCACATATGTATATGCATATGTATGATTCTTATATAAACCATAGCGCATAACCTGATACAATATGATGTGGTATACTGTTTAAATTGCAATGATAAGATAACATTATGGAATAAGTGTCTATGAGCCTGAAATGAGAATTGTATAAAGATATATGAAGAAATCATGTCTAACAATAACTCTATGGTTGTTACATGGCATAAGCACTTCTATGTGCATGGAATTAATGTTGAATGCAGAAATTATGTAATGATATGATTAGTACATTAAGTTAAAGTTTTATACTATCAACAACTTGGATGCATGAACTCTGAAGTAGTAAGGATTAGGAAGGGTATAAATAAAGCTAGTTTAATGGAAGAAATGAAGTAAACTTATGATAGTAATTTGACAAGTTCCGAAATAAGATAATTTATAGAGTGTTCTAGACGTTAGTAAGCATGGTTTTATTATTAAGTTGAGGACTTTTCCAATATGTTCATTGTGAAATGATCAATATAATAGACTCATATGTTGCTTTGTGTTATTGTAAAAGTTGTGTATATATGTATATATATATGATAAGATGATTTAGGGAAAAAAGGTTATCTATAGAGTTTTGTTCCCCACTAAGCTTTATAGCTTAGCACGGGGTTTGTTATCCTTGTAGGTTTCAAGTTAAGCACTAGAGGATCGGGCAGGATGCAGTTGCCTTGTGGATTTCAGGATTTTTGAAGGCCATTTACGTTATGATTATTTATCTATAAGCTTGATTATTTATTTGTGGCATGTAATTATGGCCTGTCTTATTACTATTATTTCTGCCTGACCTTTACTAGGTTTATGATGATGATTGATGGTTATCCATGGTTAATGGATTAGGGTGTCACAGTTAGTGGTATTAGAGTACAGGTTTAGTCTTTTTTGGGCAACAAGGAATTAAGAAGTTGTTCTGGAAGGTTGAGATGAATTGGTCTAGACCATGGTGTTATTGTTATTGGCATACATTTTGATGATTATAATAGGTGTTTGACCTATGATTGATATGTATCCGACCACTAGTAAGATCTTGGCACAGAGATTGTGAGATAATACCTGAGGAATTGTCAATATCTCTCACCTCCTGATATTGGAAGTGCTTAAATGCCTTAATAATTTATGATTGAGGTATAACATAAGATTGATTATAAGTATGTCTAGAGTATTTATTAATATTTTTGAGGAAAAGTTCATGTGACGAGAAGAGAACTTGATCTTTGGCATAGATGATGAGTTTATTATGCATATAGAGAATGCTCATGGTTTCAGTTACTTATAGCTAAAGCACAGTTAAGAATTTCTAGAAATAAAGATAAAGATGGCTAGTTTTGAATTTCAAGGACAAAATTCTTTTAAGGGGGAGAGAATTGTGAGGACTCAATCATGTCCCTAACCGGATTATAGTTAATTATTCAGGATTAAGGTTTAATAAGGCAAAATTAGATTATTTTGTATTAATAAAGTTAAGTCATATAAAGGGTATATTGGTAATTATGCACATGTGTATTGGGGTGTAGCTAAAATATTAAGGAAGGATGCAATTGAATTATATAAGAAGTTTGGAGTTAAATGTTAAGAAAATAATTTTTAAGGGTTAAAATGTATAAGGGCATTTTGGGAATTTCTATTTGTGAGATATTTATCCCACTCAATAAATTAAGGGTTTTTAGGAGAGATGGAGATTGGCATTTTGATGGATCTTTCTCTCTCTCTATGGTTACGGGATGAAAAAGAGGAAACATAGGGTTTTGAGAGCTGGTATCCTTAAGGTGATGCTTTCCTCTTTTGCTTTCTTTTTTGTTTGTGTTTCACTTCTGGATTTAGGGTTAAAGGGTTTATGATTGTTATCTTCTTGTGTAAGAGGGAAGGATAATCTCAAGAATGGGTCAATGGATGTTGAAGGCGATAAAGCTTGAATAAAAGGTACGAGAATTGTTTTCATCTGTTACTGTACATATATTTTCCCTCTTTTGTGTATGTGTATTGTTAGTAAGATTAAAGGCTCAATCCAGTAAGTTTTGATGAGTATAAGATGATTTGAGACTTAAATGACCATTTAAGTATGTAGGATGGTGAGGTTTGTGATCTAAATTTATGTCTCCATAATTCGGATTTATGGTTTCTGGTTATCTTGTCCATGCGTGGCCATATGTGCTTTTCTTTTTCTCCATACATGGCCACTTGTACTTTTCTTCTTCTGCATGTGTGGCCATTTACGATTTTCTTCTTCACCATGCATGGCCACTTGTGCTTTTCTTCTTCTCCATGCATGGCCACTTATGCTTTTCTTCTTTTCCATGCATGGCCACTTATGCTTTTTTCCTTCACCATGCACGACCAAGTATGTTTGTTCCCTTTGAAATGCACGACCAAGCATGGCCTTTCTCTTTCATGTGCACGGGTAATTAGCTAATTCCTTTTTGAAATGCACTACTAATCACCACTTTATTCATGAAATTCACGACCAATTATGCTTTTATCTCTTAAAAGACACGACCAACTATACTTTTGTCTTTTGAAATGCATGGCTGAACATCCATTCTCTTCACGGGATACATGACCAATCATCCTTTCTCTGTATGAAATGCTTGGCCAACCATGCTTCATATATACTCTTCCACTCATTCGAGTATATTCCCACCCCAAGATTAAGCCATGTAATTTGATAATGAAAACAATATTATATGGTCCATAAAATCATTAAGTGAGCTAGAATTGAGGTGAATTAACTAGTAATAGTAAGAATGAGGATAAATGGTTATTAAGTGAAGGTTAATATGTTACTTGATTAGAGTAATAGATATGAAAGTCTCTTTCTCTCTAATGCTAAAGTATATAAAGATACAATTATAAATGCATGAATATAACATGAATTATTATAGAAACTAAAAGACATAAATGCTATTATAATAGGAAGAAGATCGAATTAAGTTGTAAGTTACCCAAAGTCACCTGTGAGGTGTATAAAGCATGATCACTTAATTGAAGAACCTCTCTATATATAGAGAGAGTGCGAAGTTTAAGGTAACTAAACACATTGAGTTAAGTAATGATGGTTCACTTGAACTCTAAATTAGAGGGACTTGAGCATGGCAATGTTAATATGAATTATGTTGTTAAAAGGTATGTTCAGGCTTAAAGAGCATAGAACTAAGAAGAGCATGAGGTAACTTAGTAACTTAAACAATATGTTATTCAATGTGTCTTATAAAATTGGCATAAGGTATGCACTAGGTCAAGGAATAGTTCTATCTAAAATACTATGATATAACCTAGTGATAATAAGAGAATAGTCGCAAAGGTACCTATCCAAGTTAAAAGGAAGGGGACAACAAATTTTAGGTTAAATTATGAAACCGTAGAAGCTTGTTTTCACTCAAGATCATAAGAAGAATTAATGATTAGCAGTAATGTGTAATAACCCGCTCACTTGTTTGCTCATGCCTATAATACATTACGATTAGCACATGAGCATCTGTAATGTGATAACGACTAAGATGAAATAAGCTCACATAACTTACCTAAGTATAAAATGTTATACGATGAAAGATGCAGGTAAGATGATTGAAGTATATACGACTATGTTAAAGTGTATAACTTGTTGTTTCTAATCTGGTAAATCATGAAATTGAATCAATGGATTAAATATGAACAAGTGTTGACCTTAAGCTGTAAGAGAACCTACTTATTTTATTATATGGATCATAAATGCTTGAGTGTTGCTATATATGTATATATATATGATACGATGACTTAGGGAAAAGAGATTATCTATAGAGTTTTGTTCCCCACTAAGCTTTATAGCTTAGCATGGGTTTGTTATCCATGTAGGTTTCAAGTTAAGCACCAGAGGATCGGGCATGATGCAGTTGCCTGTTGAATTTCAGGATTCTTGAAGGACATTTATGTTATGATTATTTATCTATAAGCTTGATTATTTATTTGTGACATGTAATTATGGCCTGTATTATTATTATTATTATTATTATTATTATTATTATTATTATTATTATTATTATTATTTCTGCCAGACCTTTACTAGGTTTATGATGATGATTGATGGTTATCCATGGTTATTGGATTAGGGTGTCACAATATATATATATATATGTATGTATGCATGTATATATGTATGTATGTACATATATATGTGTGTGTGTACATACGTACATATATATATATATATATATATATATATATATATATATATATATATATATATATATATATATATATATATATATATATATATATATATATATATATATATATATATATATATATAAAGGGATATCACATGGCATATACATGATGATCACGCAGCGAAAAAATAAAAAATTTAGATCATACATGCCACGTAATATGCAACAACGAATCAAATCATGCAATTTTAGGGTTTTTGAAAAACTTACAACCTTAAATATACTTCAAAACTTGAATTTGATGATGACCAGCAAATAAGATGGACTTATGTGCCTTAGATCTTGATCACCAATGCCAAAAGAGCTGCCTTTACGCCACTCCTCTCTATGCTCACACACACACTAGCAAGGATGGCTTAAAATAAGAGTGTTAGCTCCAATCTTTTAGTATTTGGTAATGGGATTGGTTTGAAGCCACCAGATGTGATCTTGTTCTTCTTTTTAGGTTGTTATTGCTGTCCAAGAACACAGGAGATGAAGAAAGAATTCTTTCTCTTAAGAGTGGCAGCATTAGAGAGAAATTGTCACACTTAGGTCAAAAAGAATTAATCAATTTATATCAATAATTTAGGAAAGATAGGTAGTGCCAAAATTCCTTAGAATTAAGAATATTTTCAGCCTCCATCACTTCCTAATTAAGTAATTTAAATTGATTCAAATTCTCTTAGGTTTTAAATTCAAATTAATTTAAAATGACATAAGATATTTAATCAAAACAAACTTACTTCTTTAGGGTAAGTGGTTACTGAATTCAACTAGGGTACCTAGCTTGAATTTCGGCCACATTAATTCCCTCTTAAGCATTTCATTTTGATTCAAGTATAATTTAGGATTTAATACTCAATTAATTTAATTAATTCAAGATAATTAATTAATTGAAATTAAACCTTGTGGGCCGAATTTCTCTCTCTCATAGACCAAGGTCCATTTAGCAATTTTCATACCTATTACATACATTAATTTGACTTTAAATAAAAGCCCAAATTAATGCCCAATATACTGTTTAAATATTTTAAGCCCAATGCTTTGTGTGCAATCCTATAGGTCTATTTAATATTGGCAATGAATTAATAAATTAATTCAAAGGCTATATATATTTTCTAGCAAGATATTATAGCATTCCAAATTAAATGAAAATTCAAATGATATTTAGTGACCTAATGCAATTTTGTATAGTCCCTTACCCATAAATATCAGAATTAAAATAAGGCATTGAACTAGTCATCCTTATATATATACTAATTCCTTTCTTGATATTTCAGTGACACTGAACTCTAAGATAAATAACGGTTTCTCATTATTTCATCTTGGTATGGCCATACACTTCTCAGTTCACTAATTAAGTGGTCGATGATATTTTCTCTCTTATCGAGAGGGGTAATCCCTTCACTTCTCTCATGCTCTCTAACATGAATTAGTGCATACCGAAGCATACCCATACTTGTCATCCTGTTACAAGTACGTTAGGTGTATGTCAAAGTACACAGTAATTCATAAAGAGTTTCATAGAGATTTCAGGTCTAAGAACTCCGATGCAAAACTTGCACATGAGAAACACTTATGACTATTACCATGTAATGTTCTCATGAATGGATCGAATCCAGATACCATGTTCTAAATATGTATCTATGATCTCTGATTGACACTCTAGTCCTTATGATCTGTAAGATAGAACTCAACTTATCAAAGAGAGCATACTAGTCTTAATTCATTTGTTATTCCCATAATTATGACTGACTAGGGATATTTAGAATGAAGTCTCAATTGTTTCAAGGTCTTACAACCATATGCCTCACACATGATAACTTAAATTGAAACAACATTCTTGGATAGTTCTATCATTTGATATGCACAGGAATACAATAGATAAAACAAATGCCTCATTTATTAACTTAAATGCTTTATAACAATGTATTGGGGCTAGGGCTTACACTAACTATATATATATATATATACACACACATACATACACACACACACATATATATATATACAAACACACATATATATATTAGTGATATGCCTTAGAGACAACATGTAATAGGTTTTAATCTATATATAAAACATTATATCTAAATAAAAATAAGGCATTTATACATTCTTTAGTGCTTTTGTGTAATAACATTTGCTTGCCTGTGACTTAAACTATGGAATGTAGTCCTTGGTATATAAACATAGTACAAAGATAATCATGAAGAATTCATAATGTGAGATACCTAAATTCTTGTTATTTATAGTATTAATGAGATAGGACATTATTAATACAGATAGACTAGCATATGTTATACTTCTTAAATAGTTCAAGCAGTAGTTCTCATTATCGTGATCATTGAGATGATCAAAGTTAACATATAGATGCATGTTAGAAGAACAAGTTCATTAGAGACCTATCATAAGGAACTTCACATGGATAGTTATACTATCTAAGTGAATTATCTCATTATATCAGTTATGCAAGTATCCTTGGACTTGAGATAACCAAGGTATCTCAAGTAGCAAGTGTTATACTTTAACTCATGTGCTTTTACTTCTTGAAGGAGTATACATAGCTTGGAGATTGGGTATAACATGAACTACTTGGAGGTAGTTGAGTGACCAATAAAGGATTTATCACCTCAGTTATAGTGAGGAGTTCTATCTCAAGTATTTCTATACATCTTTGTTCAGAAAACCTTAGCCAAGGTGGAATGCAAGATGAATGACATTCATAAGGGCATTTTGGGAATAAGATAAAATTATGATAATACAATAATTTCATGAATGAATTCATAAATGTCCATATTCAATTCATGAATGAGATTATAAGAATGGTGAAAGGAGTGATTTCATGGAAACTTGATATGGAAGGGTAAAAGTGAAAACCACTGAATTCTTGTCATTTAGGTAGTTGTGATGCTTGACTAGAAGCCTTTCATAACTTGCACAATAATGTATGGAAAATATTAATTGAGAATTGATATTATGGTTTAAAAGAGTGTAAATCATAAGAGTCATAGTTCGATTAGGACTCTTAGAGTCTGAGTTCGATTAAGACACGTAAAATCATAGTTCGATTGGGATTCTTAAAGTCCTAATTTGATTACAACTCTTAGAGTCCTAGTATGACTAGAACTTTTAGATTCCTAGTTTGTTTAGAACTCTTAGAGTCCTTGTTTTATTAGAACTCCTAGTTACATATTGTACTACCAATATACAGAGGAAACCTAAAGGGTCACACACACATAAAAACTAAGGTCTAAGGTAAAAAAGCAATGTATAAACATAACATATAATGTCATGAGAACTTATATGATAAGTTAGTAAGAGAAAATTTAGGGTATGAGAAAAGGTCTCTTATATAAAAAAGGCCTATAAGGCCTAATATGTGCACAGAGCTTTTATGAGCTAGAGATTTTTCTCTAGAGACCATTTGGCACTGTATGCAGCTAATAATTAATATATGGCTTCATTGATATGTTATAAGGTTGTACATAAAGTTTGAATGGGTTTGGATCCCATTCAAATGCATAAGCCTAGTTTATTTAGGCCTTATACTCAAAATTGGACTATTGGGCTTGTAAGTGTCACTTAAGCCCATCCAATTGGTCTAAGTTCAATTAGGAGGTACAGCCATTATAACATGACCCTAATATGACCAATAAGGTGTATAAATACATCCCAAAGTTATAATTAGGGTTAATTAAAAGAAAAATAAAATAAGTTAGAATACTTTTAGCCACTAAACCCTAATTTCACTCCTTTTATCTTCTAGCTGAATTGGCTTTACTAGTCTCTAAGATAATTTGGGCCATTGCTACCCCTTGAGAAGGTTCTTAGACTTTAAGTATTTTTTGGATACCTTAGAGGTGCCTTAAAGTAAGGAAATTAGTGGTTTACGGCCACTCAGTGTGACATTTAACAACTGTTCAACAAATACCTACGGTAAAGTTCTAAACTTTAGTTAGGAAATTCAATTCTTTTGAATAGATCATGAATTTTGATTTGAAAATATTTTAAATTTTGCCTTTTACATGTGATGTAATGTGATTTTAAACCAACAATGGTATCAAAGCTAAGGCTATGTCAAACGAATTGAATGTTTGTTCAATTTTGTTTCTTTTAGTGTTATTGGTGTAATTTTTTTTTTCCATTTGATTGCATATGCCATATAAAGTTCATATTTCTAATTGTTAAAAGTATGTAATATATCTTATATTATTGAATTTATGGATTTATCTTAAGTTATATACCATTGAAATGCAAGTAAAACTTCGAAAAGAGACCCCCAAGGCCACTCAAGAGTTTTACACCATTAAGAGAAATTTTAGGCCCTAAATTGATTTTTGGTATTTTAATTTTTTCATAAAACATTAATTTCATGTATTTTGAAAACCCTACTATAACTTTTTATTTTTCAAAAGTTAAAATTAAAAGAAAAAAATTGATTTAATTGGAGTTAATATTTGACTAGCCTAATTCGACTACTTAGGACTTTCTCGGTAGGCTGACTTAGGCTAGTATGTTTTCGGGTCTAATATATTTTTTTAGATCCATAAATTAACACACTCTAATATGAGATATTAAAAGGCATTTTCATATCTTGAAGTTACTAAATTTGATGCTTAATGAATTTGATTCATTTAGCTAAAATTTAGCCCATCAAGCTGAATACGGTAAATGTCAATTCTATGTTTTAAGTTAGCAATGAGTTGGTGGGCCCAATTAGCTTATTTAAATTCATAATATTGATTATTTACACATTTAATTAAATTATTTAAAGGCTGTAATTGGTCAAAACATGTTTAGCCCATTAGATTAGCTAAATAAGTTGAAAAGCCCATAAAAGAATACTTAGTTTGACCTAGTTTTTGGCCATTTGACTTTTTAGTTTGAAATTGATTTAAAATTTATTAATTTCTGGAATTAAAACCTATTTAATTAATTAATAAGATTAAATAATTAGATCTGGTAATTAATTATTAATGAGATTAATAATTGAAAACAAAACAAGCTTAGTAGCATTTTCGGGAAACTAGTTTTTGAAGTAGTCAAAAAGTTTCAAAATTTAAAATAGTTTCAATGGAAAAGTTTCCTAACATGGTTATAATTAGGATAATTTTATTAACTTAATTAAGTTAACAAATTTATAACTTAAGATGTGGCATATACAAAGAACCATGTTTCAAGGAGTTGAAACATACACTAATTACACTAAATAGAATCTATTTTTTTCGTTTATGCATTAGATGTATGACAGGATGTATATCTTGGAATGTTGAGCTAGTTGTGGACTTATAGAAAATGTGATTGAGCATATACATGGTTTATTTTGGCCCATAAGGACTTTTATATCTAGCATATTTATCTTTTAAAGTTCTTTTCGGTTATATAATTAGATTACATAATATTAGAATAGGAAAGAAGAAGATCAAGACCACAAGAGCAAGATGTGCCAAATGGTAGATCTAAGAAGAAATGAAGATTTTGTAATATTCTTATTTTCTTTTTGTTTTGTAATTTGTGCATTCTACCTAGGGTTTGACCTAGTTTCCTTCTTGGCTCGAGGAAACCAAAGTAGAAAGTCCATAACTAGCTCATGTATTTAAGAATTAAATATGCATGATTAATCAAATTAATGTATATATATACGCATGCCATTATATGCTAACCATGAATGATGAGACTTAAAAGGAGAAAACCCCTCATTTAATAATAAGACATATAGCCTTCCGTTAATAAGAAAAGAACCAAAGTTCTTTATAGTATTGGGTTGTTGAGCAAACTCAAGCCCATATTGTATCGAATATGTTTAAATCATATTAATGGGTCGTCATAACTAGCCCATTAGTTTGTTGAGCAAACTTAAGGCTAATGGACCTAGAGGCAAATTAGGTTTTGCATATCAAAATATGCATATATTAAGAGTTAATGCCTAATGATTCAATAGTTGCATAGAGATACAATTAGTATATGATACCTACCTTTCAAGTTAGGGTTTAGCTTGTTGAGAAAACTCAAGGTCAAATTTCTAACTAAGAATTGGATATTTACCCACTAAGAAAACCACCGATTTTTCTCGAATCAATAGTGAAGGCTATTGGTTTGGAATAAAATAGTGGAAGTAAAATGGATTAATAAAAGACCTTATAAATGGATTTATATACATAGACATAATCTAACATGCTTAATTCTTCACATCTAGGTTACTGCATCAGGAGCACTACACATATTAACCTTTACTCAATTCTAGATAACAAGTTGGTAGGGATCAACTACTCACACTAGGTCAGGGAAGTAAGAATTGTTCTTAGAGTCAAAAAGATTGTAATGGCCTCAACACTAGGTTAGCCGTGAACAATATTTTTCGACAGTGAATAGTATTTTTCGGGCTAAAAAGTACACTCGGAAATAAAAAATATTTTCTTAGACCATCAAAAAATATTGGTCATGGTGAGTCCGTGGTTGAAATTTTAAGTGAAATTAAGGTCAAATAAGTCTCCAAAAGTCAAAAATATGACAAGGTAGCGAGTCAATTTCTATTATAGGAAAATTGACTTAACTTTGGATAAATGTTTAAAAATAGCAAACAGACTTCAAAAATTATCAAAAATTGTAGTTAAGCCTAAAATAATATGTAGATTATTTTGGCTGCAAACAGTAATTTTTTTTATAATACCGGTATTTTTGGATCGAAATAATTTAATTAAACCGGATAAGAAATGGACTTTGATTGAGCCAAAATTTTGCGTGCAACCTATTTTCGGGGTGATAAAAATTATGAAATTATTTTTAAAGTGATTTGGAAATTGGAAGTGAAAGAAATGAATTAAAATTTGTTATTGGATAGTTAATGAACTTTGGTTAATTAAATCAAGCCCAAAACCCAAGCCCACTTAAGAACACTATAAAAGGGAGTGAGGAATAGTGAAAAATGTGGTACACTTCCAAATATTGGCCAGCTTCTTCTCTTCCATTGCTGAGCTCCATTTCTTTCCCTTTTCTAAAAATTTCTTCTTTATTTCTTCACTTTTTTCCTTTAATCCAAGCATAAGAAATGTTCTCCAGCCTCTCTAGTTGCTCGATCTAATCTCAAACTAGGGATTATAGGGAGATAAGTAAGAGAAAACAAGTGAAAAAAGCTTGGAGGTCAAAATGAGGCAAGAGAAATTGATAATTTTAATTTTATTCTTAGTGCCTACAACTAGTTTTGGGTGCCTAGAGTCCATTTTTTAGGTTTATTTAAGCTAAAAATGTTGTTATCTTGGTGATTTTAAGGGTGAAAATTTCGGCCAAATGTGGGACACTTTGAAGAAAAATAATTTTATATGGTTTCAAGCAAGAAAAAGGAAGCCCAAGGAAGGTTAAGCATGGAAAAATGGTTAGTGACTATCAAATCTTATTGTTTTCGTACAAATTTTATGGTTTTTCTTTAGGGTTTATGAGAAAGAATTTAATAAAAATATGTATAATTGAATTTGGTGTTAGAAAAGTGTAATTGAACTTTGATTAAGCATAGTAGGAAGCTTAAATAAATTTAAAATAATTTTTAATGTATAATTATTGTGTTGGTCGAATTTCATGCTTAACAGAAATAATGTGTATATTAAATATTTTAATGAAATTAAGCTATAAAATGATGATAAATATGAAATATATTATCCATGAATTTTTAGAGAATTAATAAAATTTATTAGAATATTTTTGGATTAATTAATTGGTTATGTATTAGTGAAAAATAATGAATTTTTGTGAAATAATACATGAAATGAGTAAATAATATTGTTATGCATTTATATAGAATTTATGAAATTTATTTAAATATTTTTAAAGAAATATTTAAATGTGTACAAAATAAAATATTGAATTTTTGAGTTATAAATTGTAATTAAAGTGAAAAATAATGAATTATATTGATATAATTCATAAATTGTCCAAAATTAATGAAATAAGTGACTGGCTAATTTATTAAAATAAAAAGACTATAAAAGTATAATGTATAAAATGACGGAAATGAATTATTAAGAAATAATTCATAAATCGATAATATAATGGTGAATTATTATAAAATAATTCACAAATCGTATAAAAATATCGTATATTCCGAACGATCTTAATTCAGTACAAAAAAAGTAAGAAAATTGGTAAAAGTTAAAAATAAAATGAAATGTAAAGTCAAAATATTGAATTATTAAGAAATAATTCATAAATGTGCCAAGAAATGGTGGATTATAATAATATAATTCACACAGTGTATAAAAAGTACTTAAATAATAACTGGCTAAAGTAGTGAAGTGAAAAGACACTGAAAGGTGTAAAATGTAAAGTGATCATGATGAATTATGATGTCATAATTTACAATCTGTGTGTAAGATTTTGACAAAGTACTGAAAAGATTAATTGAAAAAAAAATGCACTGACTAAAAAAGTATTTGTAATTGTTTAAAGTTGAAAAGTATTTTGAAAGGAAGTGATTTTTTCTCTTAGCAATAATCAAGCAATAAAAGTCTTGCTCATGATATAATTAGCTAGCCATAGGGATATCTTATACCACGGTGCAAGTCATGGCGACTTGCTTTGCTATGTTAGGATCTTTTATCTCCATAATACTTGTCATATGTTCTATGATGAATGATTCTTTCGGATTATTTCTCATTCTCTTGTGGTCCTGTGGGGTTCACGTCCCGTATATACTATCGGAGAGTTCCTGTCAAATTGTACTAGGGGCATATTGATAAGAATAAATCAGAATTTCAAAAAGTAAACTAAAAATAAAAATCAAAAGAGTTTTGGGGTAAAAATGTAATTTTCTCAAAAATATTATTTAATAAGCAAAAATGAAAAGAAAATATTTTACAAGGGTAAAATGGTAATTTCACGATTGAACAATCCAAAAATATTCTTTTATAAAGAAAAAGGATTAAAACATAATTTTACATGAAAAAGTCAAATAAGGACCAATTGGTATATTGTATACCAATTATTACATTGAAAATGAAAATTTATAAAATAAAGTTAAAATTGTGATAAAAAAATCCAAAAGTAACAATACCGTAATGATTTAAGAAATTATAGATTAAATGTGAAATATTGTTTAAAGAGTTCAGCTAAAGATCGAACAAAATTTTTGTACTCTAAAAGTCAACTGAAAAGTAAAAATAAGTAAGTTAATGATAATTTTGCAATTAACAAGTAAAATAAAAATTTTGCAATAAGAATGTAAAAATGACCTTTTTGTAATAAAATGAAGGAACAAAGACTTAATTGCAAAGTTTCCAATGTAATAATATTACTTGGTATTAAATGTTAAAAGTATAAATAATTGTATTGTGAAACATAATTAAAAAGTCAAAGTAAAAATAAATGAACTAATGTCAAAACCATAATTTAAGGATAAAATAATAATTTTATAATTAAATAAAAAATCGAGAATTAAACTGAAGTTTGCCATAATAGTGGCAATAAATAGAGTAAAATGCCAAACGGAATAATAATTATACCGGACTGACTAAATAAGAAATTCTACTTAAAAAGTCAAAGTCAAGCATTATAAACAAGCTATGCGCCAAAAGTTAAGTAAAAGAAAAAAATAAGAATACTAATGCCAAAATTTGTAATTGAAATTACAAAACAAAAAGGGCATTTTTGGTAATAAATTGAAAAATTTAAGACCAAAGTAATAAGTTGCTAAAATTCTTAAAATATTTTGAAAATATTGTTAGCAATGTTAAAAAAGCTTTTAATAAGTCCAAAATGATTTTTAGCGTAATTAATGTAATTATTTTATTTTGGGGAAATTTTTCAATTAATAATCACCACTGAGTATAATTAGTGCTTAGCATGTAATGTTTACTGCGTGCAAATTCTGAAGTATTATGGGAGCATGGTACACAGTAAAGTAGAGATTGAAAAGGAATAGTCAGTGATGATTATTTTATTATTTTTTCCATGTATATATTTAGATAGTAGAAAAAAATTGGACTATATTTGAATTACTGTTTAATGAAATAATTAATATTGTTATTTTGCAATTGTATATTTGCCAGTAAATGTTTTAGAATGGATATGTTTGATCTACGAGTAAATGTTTGGATGTGATTATGTTTGCTGTTATAGATTGTTGTGCCTCTGAGAGGCTATGGTTTGTTTGATTTTTTAGGAGGCTAGTAAGTTCCTAGTCGTTGTGCTGCAAATTTTTTGATAAAATGAATAGTATTTCAAACAGTTATAAGTTGATAAGTTAAATGTATAAATTTGAATAGTGTATAAGTATTGGCAGTCAATGGATTAATTTGTTTAAAAAAAATTCCTGGCTTACCGCTTAGTTCTATATCGGAAAAGACTATTCAGATAAGGGTGTTACATTTAGTGGTATCAGAGCGATGGTTTAGACGGTTCTAAGATCACAGTGGGATAAGACTAAGTGTTAAATTTATCTGTACATACATGCCAAAAGTCAGTGGATAAGTGATAAGAAATCTGATGTGTACTTGCTCCCCATTATGTTTGAAAGCGAAAAGTTGATATTTGATCGAGATTGTCAGGTGTAAAGTGATTGATTCTGCATAGTAAAGATAGTAGAGAGTCAGAATGAAAGTGTTGTTGTTTAAAGTTCTTTGGAGGTTAAAGTAAAGTGACGAATTGTTAATTGAATTTTAGTGTGATCCGAGTATGTAAGTGTTATTGTGAATAAGAATCAGTCCATTGAAAAATGCATTAAAAAGGTATTTTAAAAATTTGGAAAGAAATTGTATATTAAGTTCAGATAGATTGTAAGGGACATAGAGAAACCCTGACTTCCATGTCATGGTGTAAACTGGTATCGAATTAGAAGTGATACTGTCAGAGAAGGTTTTTGATAGTTGAAATGGTTTAGATGATAAGTTGAGGTCATTTAAGATGTTATATATATATATATATATATATATATATATATATATATATATATATATATATATATATATATATATATATATATATATAGTGATTCTTTGCAGGTGTGGATATTTGATTAGATGTTTTATAGTTATGGGATGGGCTATGATATTTGCATTATATGAGAATACGTGACTGTATTCTATTGCATACATGAAATCATTCATTCATTGCATAGCATTTTACATTGTGTGACAGCATTTGATTTGCATCATATCATTTGTATAGACCTCGCCTGATATAGAAAAACGAACAGGATATATAATGAGCGTAGAAATGACCTAATAGCAAGGAAGGATTACCATTTTACTGTGATGAAGTAAAAAGGAATAGTGTATCCAAGATTATTTTTTGATTTTGAAGTGACCATTATGAGTTATAGGTCATGTCATTCAGATTTGCAAATATGCTGACTGCCTATATAGACTTGATAAATAGGATTTTATATCCCTATTTGGACTTCTTTATAATTATTTTTATTGGTATTATTCTGTTGAGATTTAAGACACTGAAAGAATGTGATAAGTATTTAAGCTTTGTTCTGCCAATATTGAAAAAAAAAATCGTTTGTTGAGATTAGTTAATGTAATCTCTGGCCGAATAAAGAATTCCTGGTTTTTAGTCGGGTACTACTAGAGAGGTAATGCATTAGCTAATGTACTCAGCTTTAGAAAGAAGATCCGATAATAAAATATTTTTAAGCTAATGTATTTATGCGATGAATAAGTACAAACAGTTAATGATAATATTTGCAGCTATTCGAGCTGTAAGTGTTAATAAAGTCTGGCTTCGAAATGAGTATGGTCAGTTGAAACGTAAATAAAAGAGGAAAATAATTCAGTTCCTTCAGGATCTCTTTGATGTACATGATATCAGAGTGAAATTAAGACAGAAGGGGCCACAGATTTTGCCATTGGCCTATTTGTGTTTCAAAAAGAATGTGTTGCTATTTGTGGAATTTTTTATAATCTCCACTATAGCACAGTGATCCAGCCTTAGACTAATGGTTAGTCGAAGTGGGTAATTCAAATATTAAGAAAATTGTTTCAATGAACTGTATGTGAATTTTGTAATAATTGTGAAAAGTATTTATTTTTAGCAGAGTTTACTTATAATGATAGCTATCAGTCCAGTTGAAGATAACTTTATTTGAGATATTATTTGAAAGGAAATGTAAAGGTCCTTCATATTGAAGATATTTGAGTATAAAGAAGCCAGTAAAGTTTGATCTGATTTGGGCCATAAAAGAGATATGTATACAGGATGATACGACCTATGAAGTAAGATTGGTAAGGATTTTTGACTTAGAGATTAGTTAACTCAAAAACGAATAGATTCCATAAGTAAGTATACTTGGGAACCATCAAATGTGAAAGAATTTTGATAAGATAATAATATTGTATCCTCTACTCTTTGTCATAAGTAAATTTCGAGGACGAAATTTCATTTAGTAGGAAAAAAATGTAATGGCCTCAACACTAGGTTATCCGTGAACAATATTTTCCAATAGTGAATAGTATTTTTCGGGCTGAAAAGTACACGCGGAAGTGAAAAATATTTTATTGGACCATCGGAAAATATTGGTCATGGTGAGTCGATGGTTGAAATTTGAAGTGAAATTAAGGTCAAATAAGTCTCAAAAAGTCAAAAATACGAAAAAGGTAGCGAGTCAATTTCTATTATAGGAAAAATGACTCAACTTTGGATAAATATTTAAAAATAGCAAACGAACTCCGAAAATTATCAAAAATTGTAGTTAAGCCTAAAATAATATGTAGATTATTTTGGTTGCAAAAAATAAATTTTTCTGTAATACTGGTATTTTTGGATCAGATCAATTTAATTGAATCAGATCAGAAATGGACTCCAATTGAGCCAAAAATTTGCGTGCAACCTATTTTCGGGGTGATAAAAATTATAAAATAATTTTTAAAGTGATATGGAATTGGGAAGTGAAAGAAATGAATTAAAATTTGTTATTGGATAGTTAATGGACTTTGGTTAATTAAATCAAGCCCAAAATCCAAGACCACTCAAGAACACTATAAAAGGGAGTGAGGAATAGTGAAAAATGTGGTACACTTCCAAAAATTGGCCAACTCCTTCTCCTCCATTGTCGAGCTCCATTTCTTTCCCTTCTCTCCAAATTTCTTCTTTGTTTCTTCACTTTTTCCCTTTGATCCAAGCACAAGAAATGTTCTCCAGCCTCTCTAGTTGCTGGATCTAATCTCAAACCAAAGATTATAGGGAGATAAGCAAGAAAAAAACAAGTGAAAAAAGCTTGGAGGTCAAAATGAGGTAAGAGAAATTGATAATTTTAATTTTGTTCTTAGGTGGCTACAACTAGTTTTGGGTGCCTAGAGTCCATTTTTGAGGTTTATTTGAGCTAAAAATGTTGTTATCTTGGTGATTTTAGGGGTAAAAATTTCGGCCAAGGGTGGGATGCTTTGAAGAAAAATGATTTTTTTATGGTTTAAAGCAAGAAAAAGGAAGCCCAAGGAAGGTTAAGCATGAAAAAATGGTTAGTGACTATTAAATCTTATTATTTCCCTACAAATTTTATGGTTTTCCTTTAGGGTTTATAAGAAAGAATTTAATAAAAATATGTATAATTTAATTTGGTGTTAGAAAAGTGTAATTGAACTTTGATTAAGCAAAGTAGGAAGCTTAAATAAATTTAAAATAATTTTTAATGTATAATTATTATGTTGGCCGAATTTCATGCTTAACAGAAATAATGTGTATATTAAGTATTTTAATGAAATTAAGCCATAAAATGATAATAAATATGAAATATATTATCCATGAATTTTTAGAGAATTAATAAAATTTATTAGAATATTTTTGGATTAATTAATTGGTTATATATTAGTGAAAAATAGTGAATTTCTGTGAAATAATGCTTGAAATGAGTAAATAATATTGTTATGCATTTATATAGAATTTATGAAATTTATTTAAATATTTTTGAAGAAATATTTAAATGTGTACAAAATAAAGTATTGAATTTTTGAGTTATAAATTGTAATTAAAGTGAAAAATATTGAATTATATTGATTTAATTCATAAATTGTCCAAAATTAATGAAATAAGTGACTGGCTCATTTATTAAAATAAAAAGACCATAAAAAGTATAATGTATAAAATGACCGAAATGAATTATTAAGAAATAATTCATAAATCGATAATATAATGGTGAATTATTATAAAATAATTCACAAATCGTATAAAAATATCGCATATTCCTAACTATCGTAATTCAGTATAGAAAAAGTAAGAAAATTGGTAAAAGTTAAAAATAAAATGAAATGTAAAGTCAAAATATTGAATTATTAAGAAATAATTCATATATATGCCAAGAAATGGTGGATTATAATGATATAATTCACACAGTATATAAAAAGTACTTAAATAATAACTGGCTAAAGTAGTGAAGTGAAAAGACACTAAAAGGTGTAAAATGTAAAGTGATAATGGTGAATTATGATGTCATAATTCATAATCTGTGTGTAAGATTCTGAAAAAGTACTAAAAAGATTAATTGAAAAAAAAATGCACTGACTGAAAAAGTATTTGTCATTGTTCAAAGTTGAAAAGTATTTTGAAAGGAAGTTATTTTTACCCTTAGCAATAATCAGGCAATAAAAGTTTTACTCAGAATATAATTAGCTAGCCCTAGGGACATCTTATACCGCGGTGCAAGTCATGATGACATGCTTTGCTATGGTAGGATCTCTGATCTCCATAGTATCTGTCATACGTACTGTCATATGTTCTATGATGAATGATTCTTTGGGATTATTTCTCATTCTGTTGTGGTCCTGTGGGGTCCATGTCCCATATATCCTACTCGAGAGTTCATGTCAAATTGTATTAGAGGCATGTTGATAAGAATAAATCAGAATTTCAAAAAGTAAGCTAAAATAAAAATCAAAAGAGTTTTAGGGCAAAAATATAATTTTCTCAAAAATGTTATTTAATGAGCAAAAATGAAAAGAAAATATTTTAAAATGTAAAATGGTAATTTCATGATCGAAGAATCCAAAAATATGCTTTTATAAAGAAAAAGGATTAAAACGTAATTTTACATGAAAAAGTCAAAATAAGGACCAATTGGTATATTGTATGCCAATTATTACATTGAAAATGAAAATTTATAAAATAAAGTTAAAATTGTAATAAAAAAAATCCAAAAGTAACAATACCGTAATGATTCAAGAAATTATAGATTAAATGTGAAATATTATTTAAAGAGTTCAGCTAAAGATCTAACAGAATTTTTGTACGCTAAAAGTCAACTGAAAAGTAAAAATAAGTAAGTTAATGATAATTTTGCAATTAACAAGTAAAAATAAAAATTTTGCAATAAGAATGTAAAAAGGACCTTTTTGTAATAAAATGAAGGAACAAAAACTTAATTGCAAAGTTGCCAATGTAATAATATTACTTGGTATTAAATGTTAAAAGTATAAATAATTGTATTGTGAAACATAATTAAAAAGTCAAAGTAAAAATAAATGAACTAATGTCAAAATCATAATTTAAGGATAAAAGAATAATTTTGTAATTAAATAAAAAATCGAGAATTAAACTGAAGTTTGCCATAATAGTGGCAATAAATAGAGTAAAATGCCAAACGAAATAATAATTGTACCGAACTGACTAAATAAGAAATTATGCTTAAAAAGTCAAAGTCAAGCACAATTAACAAGCTATGCGCCAAAAGTTAAGTAAAAGAAAAAATAAGAATAGTAATGCCAAAATTTGTAATTGAAATTACATAACAAAAAGGGCATTTTGGTAATAAATTGAAAAGTTTAAGACCAAAGTAATAAGTTGCTAAAATTCTTGAAATATTTTGAAAGTATTGTTAGCAATATTAAAAAAGTTTTTAATAAGTTCAAAATGATTTTTAGCGTAATTAATGTAATTATGCTTTTTTGGGGAAATTCTTCAATTAATAGTCACCACTAAGTATAATTAGTGCTCAACACGTAGTGTTTACTGCGTGCAGATTCTGAAGTATTACTAGAGCATGGTACACAGTAAAGCAGAGATTGAAGAGGAATAGTCAGTGATGATTATTTTAGTATTTTTTGCATGTATATATTTAGATAGCAGAAAAAAATTGGACTATATTTGAACTACTGTTGAATGGGATAATTAATATTGTTATTTTGCAATTGTGTATTTGCCAGTAAATGTTTTAGAATGGATATGTTTGATCTATGAGTAAATGTTTGGATGTGATTATGTTTACTATTATAGATTGTTGTGCCTCTGAGAGGTTATGGTTTGTTTGGTTTTTCAGGAGCCTAGCAAGTTCCTAGTCGTTGTGCTGCCAAATTTTTGATAAAATGAATAGTATTTCAAATAGTTATAAGTTGATAAGTTAAATGTATAAATTTGAATAGTGTATAAGTATTGGCAGTCAATGGATTAATGTGTTTAAAAAAAATTTCCGGCTTACCACTTAGTTCTATATCAAAAAAGACTGTTTAGATAAGAGTATTATAAATATCCACTATGTCTTGGATAAAGATCGATCACTGCTTTCATTTGATGATGCCAGTGATGAGATCAAGGGCATTTATCAAAAGTATATAAAGGATAGTGAGGTAGCAGCATGTGTAATGCTAGGTGTTATGTCTCCTAAGCTATAAAAGAAACATGAGAAGATGGATGCGAGAATTTTCATGTTGCACTTGAAGGATCTCTATGCTTCTTAAGCTAGAACTGGGCAATATGAGATTGCTCAAGCTCCATTTAGTTGTAAGATGGTGGAAGGAACTTCTGCTATTGCCCATGTATTGGAGATGTATAGGTACATTAAGCATCTTGGTAGGCTGGGCTATGTTATAGATAATAATCTATACATAAACCTGATCTTGTATTCATCAGCACCCATTTTTGCACATTTTGTGCTTAATTTCAATGTGGACAATATTGTGGTTACTATCCCTGAGCTTATTAACATGCTCGAGACTATTGATGGATCTCTTCAAAAGGGTCCAAAATTAATCATGGTTGTCTCTTCTGCTCCCTCTAAAAAAAAGGGCAAGAAGCAATAGAAGAAGGCAACCAAGGCCTATGGTGGAATATCTAAGAAAGTGGCTGCTAAAAAGGATAAGGAATCCAAAAGGACATACTTCCGCTATAAGAAGGTGGGTCATTAGAAGTGAAACTGCAAGGTCTATCTAGAGTCTCTTACAGAGAAGAAGCAAGTCAAAACTTTTAATCCAGGTCTTTATATTATAGAAATAAATACATATTCTATTACTTCTAGGAAATCTTAGGTATTAGATACTGGATGTGGATCTCACTTATGTAATAATCTATAGAGACTTAGGAGCAATAAAAGGGTTGGCAAAGGAGAGATAGATCTACAGTCAGCAACTAGTCAAAAGGTTGTTGCATAAGTAGTTGGGACTATAAGTTGTCTTTGCTGAGTGGGCTAACATTAGAGCTAGATAATTGTTATTATAATCCAGTGTTAGCTAGAAACATTATTTCTATTTCATATCTTTTGGAACATGGTTTTGATATTTCTTTGGATAGGAACAAATTTTGTTCTATTTTTAAGGATAATTTATTCTAATTTTTAGGTTCTTTTCAAAATGGAATATTTATTCCCGATATTGAAAAAGAAATACATAACATAAATACTAAGAGAGATAAGAAAGATAAATTAAAAACTTTTTATTTATGGCATTGTCGTTTAGGTCACATAAACAAGAATTACATGACTAAGTTACACAAATTTGGGTGACTTAAGTTTTTTTTTTACTACGAGTGATTTGAAAAGTGTGAACCTTGTTTATTGGGAAAAATGACTAAGGTACCCTTTAGTGGTAAAGGTGTACAGTCTTGTCAAACATTAGAACTTATACATTCAGATGTATGTGGTCCAATCTCCACATATGCTAGAGGAGGTTATCTATACTTCATAACCTTCATAGATAACTATTCAAGATATGGTTGTATTTATCTAATGGAGTTTAAATTTGAAGCCTTTGAAAAGTTCAAAGAATTCAGAAATGAATTAGAGAAACAACTTGGCAAAAGTATTATGACACTGAGATTAAATCGAGGTGGAGAATACTTAAGCCAAGAGTTTTAGAGTTATCTTAGAGATAATAGGATATTATCTCAATGGACTCCTCCATATACACCACAACATGATGGTGTATCTGAAAGGAGAAATAGAACACTTAGATATGGTTTGATCTATAATGAGTCTTGCAGACTTGCCCAAATCCTTTTGAAAATATACATTGGAAATAATTATTTATATATTAAATAGAGTTCAATGTAAATCAGTTAATGTTACTCCATATGAGATGTGGAATAACAAGAAACCTATACTCTCTCATACGAAAGTATAGGGTTGTACTGCTTATGTTAAGAGGACAATGTCAAATGAGTTAAAAGCTAAGTCTGACAAATTCTTATTTGTGGGTTATCCAAAGGAATCACTTAGATATTACTTTTATCATACCTTGGACCAAAAGGTTTTTGTTTCTAGGCATGCTATCATTTTAGAGAAAAAGGTTTATCCAAAGAGAAGATGGTGGGAGTAGAGTTAAACTTGAAAAAGTTCAAGATCCACAAATAAAAGTTGATTAACCAATTGACCCTGAGATTGTAACTCATAAAGATGAGATCACAATCGAACCTACTAGCATACAAGCTCCTAGAAGCTATGCTAGAGTTCATTCAGTCTTTGAGAGATATGGATTTCTCATAGATCAAGACAAGAATGTAACTGTGGTGGTGGATAATGAGCTTACTAGCTATGAAGGGGTTTTGAATAGTTCAGAATCTAATTTATGGCTTAAGGCCATGAAGTCCGAGATGGACTCTACTCTATGTATGACAACAAAGTATGAATTTTGGTTGATCCACCTAAAGGGATAAAACACATAGGGTGCAAGAAGACTGACATAGAAGTTAATGTGATTACCTATAAAGCTTATCTCATGGCTAAAGGATATCATCAAAGAGAAGGAATTGAATTTGATGAAACCTTTTCCCTTGTGGCGATGCTTAAGTCTATAAGAATACTTCTTGCCATTGTTGCTTATTATGTTTATGAGATATGGCATATGGATGTGAAGATAGCTTTCTTTAATGGAAATCTAACTAAGGATGTGTATATGATACAACCTGAGGGATTTACATCTAAAGATAGCAAAAAGGTATGCAAGCTTTAAAGATCCATTTATAGATTGAAGGAAGCATTTAGGAGCTAAAACATTTTATTCAATGAGATAATCAAAGATTTTGGTTTCTCACAAAATGAGAATGAACATTGTGTATATAAGAAGGTTAGTAAGAGTGTAGTAGTTTTCCTTATTTTGTATATGGATGACATACTGGTTATGGGAAATGATATTTCCATCTTTCAATCAATCAAGATTTATTTATCCAAATAGTTCTCTATAAAAGACCTTAGAGAAGCATCTTACATTCTGGGAGTAAGGATCTATAGAGATAGATCCAATAGAATGTTAGGTCTTTTACAATCAACGTACATAAATAAGGTACTGAAGAGGTTCAATATGGATCTATCTAAGAAAGGATTTATTCCTATGGCATATGGTAAAAACCTTTCTAAGTCCATATGTCCTTAAACACAAGAGTAAAGAGAAAGCATAAGGAGGATCCTGTATGCATTTGCAATATGATCATTCATGTATGCTATGCTATATACGTGTCCAGATGTTTCATATGCTTTGAGTGTCACAAGAAAATTCCAATCCAATTATGGGGAGGAACACTAGATGGCAGTCAAGAACATCCTTAAGTACTTAAGAAGGACTAAGGAGATGTTCTTGGTCTACAAAGATGGCAATTTACAAGTAAAAGGGTATACAAAATGCTAGCTTTCAATGTAATAAAGATGATTGTAAATCATAGTCGAGTTTTGTGTTTTTAACGTGTGGAGGATCAGTCAGTTGGAAGAGTTCTAAACAGGAGATGACTGTAGACTCAACAATAGAAGCAGAGTATATTGTAGCTTTTAAGGCAACAAATGAAGCTATGTGGATCAAGAAGTTCATCATAGAACTAGGAGTGTCCCTAAAAGTGTTGATCTAATACCCTTGTATTGCGATAACAATGGAACCATTGCACAAGCAAAGGAACCACGGTCTCATCAAAAGTCCAAACATATCTGCAAACCCTACCATCTCATTAGGGAGATTATAGCTAGAAACGATGTGAAGATTGAGAGAGTTCTTATAGATGATAATGTAGTAGATCCTTTAAAAAAATCACTATCCCAGAATAAGTCCGATCACCACATACATTATATGGGTTTTAAATATATGGGTGACTACCTTTAGTGCAAGTGGGAGGTTGTTAGTGATATGCCTTATAGCCCACTTTTAATAGGTTTTTATCCATGTATAAAACATTTTATCTAAATAATAATAAGGCATTCAAACATTCTTTAGTGCTTTTGTGCAATAACATTTGCATACATATGACTTAAACTATTAAATGTAGTCCTTGGTATATAAATACAGTACAAAGATAATGATGGAGAATTTATGATATGAGATACCAATTGTATGCAAATGTGTTAATACCTAAATTATCCCTAGTCATGGTATTAATGAGATAGGATATTGTTAATGTGGATAGACTAGCATATGTTATACTTCTTGAATAGTTCAAACAATAGTTCTCATTATTTGTGATCATTGAGATGATCAAAGTTAACATATGGATGCTTGTTAGACAAAAAAGTTCATTGGAGACCTATTATGAGAAACTTCACATGAATACGTATACTATATCAGTGAATTATCTCATCATATTGATGGAATATGACATGGTATGAATGTGATGATAGCACAGCGGAAAAACAAAAATTTTTATCATACATGCCATACAATTCCATGACAAGAATCAAAACATGCAATTTTAAAGTTTTAAACTTACAACTTTAGACGCCTTTAAAACTTGATTTTGATGATGACCAGCAACCAAGAGGGATATGTCCACCTTAGATCTTCACCACCAATGCCAAGGAACAGCCTTTACGCCACTCCCTCTATTCTCAGACACACACTTGCAAAGATGGCTTAAAATTAAGAGTGCTAGCTCTATGATTGTGTATTCAGCAATGGGAATGATTTAAAGCCACAAGATCTGATCTTGTTCTTCCTTTAGGTTATTGTTTCAGCCCGAGAACACAAGAGAACAAGAAAGATTTCTTTCCCCTTGAGTATTTCGGCCAAGCGAGAAAAATAGCAAAACGGCATCCCCTTTTATTCATTTAATTCATTAATATATATCACTTAATTTAGGTCAAGTGCGAGTGCAAAAAATTAAGTGTTAATTTCAGCCTCCATCACTTCCTAATTAAGAGATATATCTTAATTTAAATTCTATTAGAATTTAAATTCAAATGGCATTAGTCATTTAATCAAAACAAACTTACTTATTTAAGGTGATAAGTTGCCGAATTCAACTAGTATTTTAGTTTGAATTTTGGCTACTTTAATTCCCTCTCAAGTATTATATTTTGATTAAATACAAATTAGGATTTAATACTCAATTAACTTAATTACACATAGATAATTAATCAATTGAAATTAAACCTAACACATGCCAACAAATTTCTCTCGTGACCAACTGTTAACAGATTTGACTAAAACAGCAAGCTGTTTTAGGCAAAAAGACAGTTCAACATATTTGCCTAAAATAGCTAGCTGTTTTAGGCAAAAAACTCATTTCACAGATTTGCCTAGCTGTTTTAGGCAAAAAACTCGTTTCACAGATTTGCTGTTTTAGGCAAAATCGTGGCTTAACAGATTTGCCTGAAACAGCTAGCTGTTTTAGGCAAAAAAACTATTTTTACAGATTTGCCTAAAACAGCTAGCTGTTTTAGGCAAAAATCTGTTTACCCATTTTATGCATTAATTTGACTTTAAATAAAAGTCCAAATTAATTCCCAATACACAATTTAAATATTTTAAGCCCAATGCTTTGTGTGTGATCCTATAGGTCCATTTAATGTTGGCAATGAATTAATAAATTAATTCAAAGGCTATATATATTCTCTAGCAAGATATTATAGCATTCCAAATTAAATGAAAATGCATATGGCATTTAGTGACCTAATGCAATTTTGCATAGTCCCTTACCCATAAATATCAGTATTAATATAAGGCATGGAACCAGTCATCCTTATATATATTAATTCCTTTCTTGATATTCCAGTGACACTGAACTCTCAGATAAATAGTGATTACTCATTATTTCATCTCGGTATGGCCATACACTTCTCAGTTCACTGATCAAGTGGCCGATGATATTTTCTCTCTTAATGAGAGGGCTAATCCCTTCACTTCTCTCATGCTCTCTAACATGAATCAATGCATACCCAATCATACCCGTACTTGTCACTCTGTTACGAGTACGTTAGGTGTATGTCAAAGTACACAGTAATTCATAAAGAGTTTCATAGAGATTTCAGGTCTAAGAACTCCAATACAAAACTTGCATATGAGAAACACTTATGACTTGTACCATGTAGTGTTCTCATGAGTGGATCTAATCCAGATACCGTGTTCTAAACATGTATCTATGATCTCTGATTGACACTCTTGTCCTTATGATCCGTAAGACAGAACTCAACTTATCAGAGAGAGCATACTAGTCTTAATTCATTTGTTATTCCCATAACAATGACTGACTAGGGATATTTAGAATGAAGTCTCATTTGTTTCAAGGTCTTACAACCATGTTCCTCACACATGATAACTTAAACTGAAACAACATTCTTGGATAGTTCTATCAATTGATATGCACAGGAATACAATAGATAAAACAAATGCCTCATTTTATTAATTTCAAGTGTTTCGTTACAATGCATTGGGGCTAGGGCTTACACTAATAATCTCCCACTAGCACTAGTCCCAATTGGGCATAGCCCTAAGACCGAACGCTCTCAAATGAGCTTCGTGCAGATTTGGACGTAACTGTTTCGTCAAAGGATCTGCTACATTGTCTTCACTTGCTATCTTGCTAACCTTGACGTCCCCACGATCAATGATTTCTCTGATCAAGTGGTACCTCCTGAGTATGTGTTTGGATTTCTTGTGTGACCGGGGCTCCTTTGCCTGTGCGATGGCCCCGTTGTTGTCATAGAAAATTTCTAATGGATCTAGGATGCTTGGGACCACTCCTAATCCAGTAATAAAATTTTTAATCCAAACAGCCTCTTTTGCAGCCTCACTTGCTGCAATATACTCAGATTCTGTAGTTGAGTCGGCAACGGTTTCTTGCTTTAAGCTTCTCCAGCTGACAGCACCACCGTTCAAAACAAAAACAAACCCAGATTGCAATCTAGAATCCTGAGTATTGGTCTGAAAAGCAGTATCGGCATAACCTTGTATGACGAGCTCTTTTTGACCACCATACACTAAGAAGTGATCCTTAGTCCTTCGCAGGTACTTCAGAATCCCTTTTACAGCAGACCAGTGCTTCTCACCAGGGTCTTGCTGAAACTTACTGGTTATACTCAGTGCATAAGCAACATCCAATCTAGTACATAACATAGCGTACATGATAGATCCAATAGCAGATGCATATGGGATTCTACTCATGTTGTCCCTTTCCTCTTTGGTTTTAAGGCACTGTTCTTTAGTCAAATGAACTCCCAAAGCCAAAGGTATGTACCCTTTCTTTGAGTCTCCCATACTAAAACGCTTTAGTACTTTGTCTATGTACTTTTCTTGACTTAGTCCCAAAAGCCGATTCGATCTATCTCTATAGATTCGAATACCAAGTATTGTCTCGGCTTCACCTAAGTCTTTCATTGAGAAACATTTTCCCAACCATTGCTTAACCTTTTGCAATGTTGGAATGTCATTCCCAATGAGAAGGATGTCATCCACATATAGGACTAGAAATACTACTATGCTCCCACTAGCCTTCTTGTACACACAAGGCTCATCTTCGTTCTTAATGAAGTCAAATTCTTTGACTGCCTCATCAAAATGAAGATTCCAACTTCGGGATGCTTGCTTTAATCCATAAATGGATTTTTGAAGCTTGCAAACCTTCTTAGGATGCTTGGGATTGACAAAACCTTCAGACTGTGTCATATACACATCCTCAAGTAAATTTCCGTTGAGGAAAGCAGTTTTGACATCCATTTGCCATATCTCATAATCATGATATGCAGCTATGGCAAGCAAGATCCTAATGGATTTGAGCATGACTACAGGCGAAAAGGTCTCGTCATAGTCTACACCATGAGTTTGTCGAAAACCTTTTGCTACTAGTCTACCTTTGTAGGTCTTATCAGCTTTGAGTTTGAATAGCCACTTGCATTCAATTACCTTAGCACCTTCCGGTGGATCAACCAAGGTCCAAACCTGGTTATCGTACATTGATTGCATCTCGGATTTCATGGCTTTAAGCCAATTTTCCGAGTCTGGGCTCTCAATAGCTTCTCAGTAGGTAGTAGGATCCTCACGATCTACTAACTCAATAGTGTCACTGTCAGTGATTAGAAATCCATATCTCTCAATCTCCTGACGTACCCTACCAGACCTTCTAGGTTTTTGTGTAATGGGTTCTTGTTGCACAACTGGTTGTAAACTTGATCCCATTTCCAACTCATCCTCTATAGGAGTTTGTGGCGCTTGAATTTCTCCAAGTTCTACTTTACTCCCACTGTCTTTCTTGAGAAGGAACTCCTTTTCCAAGAAAATAGCCTTGCGAGCAACAAATACTTTGTTCTCGGCTTGTGAGTAAAAGTAGTATCCTTTGTTTCTTTAGGATAACCCACAAACAAGCAGACACTGAATTTGGACTCTAGTTTGTCAGATGCTAATTTCTTAACATGTGCTTCACAGCCCCAAATCCTAAGAAAAGACATATTGGGTTCTTTCCTAGTCCATACCTCGTATGGTGTCTTCTCAACTACTTTAGTTAGAGTACGGTTCAATAGAAACGCAGCAGTTTCTAATGCATAACCCCAAAAAGAGATAAGAAGATTAGCTTGACTCATCATAGATCGAACCATGTCCAACAGAGTTCGATTTCTCCTTTCGGACACACCATTCCATTGAGGTGTTCCAGAAGGAGTGAGCTATGAAATAATACAACACTCCTTTAGATGACTGTCAAACTCTTGGCTTAAGTATTCGCCACCTCGATCTGATCGAATGGCTTTTATACTTTTGCCAAGTTGGTTTTCTACTTCATTCTTACACTCTTTGAATTTCTCAAAAGTTTCAGACTTATACTTCATTAGATAGACATAGCCATATCTACTGAAGTCATCTGTGAATGTCACGAAGTAGCTAAAACCACCTCTAGCATGTGTACTTAAAGGTCCACATACATCGGTATGTATTAGTTCCAATAAGCCATTAGTCCTCTCGCCCTCTTTATTAAAAGGACTCTTTGTCATTTTTCCATGCAAACATGGCTCGCATGTGTCATAAGACTCTAAGTCGAATGACCCAAGCACTCCAATTTTGTGGAGTCTTGAAATGCGTTTTTCGTTTACATGTCCTAAACGACAATGCCAGAAGTAAGTAGGGTTCAATTCGTTTGATTTAACCCTCTTTGTATTAATGTTGTATATTGACTCTTTGTTTTGTAAATCAAGGATATAAAGGCCATTTTGCAACATGGCATTGCCATAAGAAATGCCTTGGCGACGAATATGAACATTGCCATTTTTAATAACAAAATCAAATTCATCATTATCCAAACATGAAACTGAAATAATGTTTCTGCTCATAGCAGGCACATAATAACAATTATTCAAAACAATAAAAAGTCCGGAAGGTAAAGTGAGGTGATAGTCGCCTATCTCCATGGCAGCAACTCGTGCTCCATTCCCCACATGGAGGTCCACTTCATTCTTCCCAAGTAACCGCCTATTTCTTAGCCCCTGCACATTTGAACAAATGTGAGAACCACAACCGGTATCCAATACCCAAGTGGTAGAAATATAAAGGTTAATTTCAACAAAAAAAATACCAGAACTGGATGCCTTGGCTCCATTCTTCTTTTGTTCTTCCTTGAAGAGAGCGCAATTCTTCCTCCAATGCCCTATCTTGTTGCAATGGAAGCAAGTGCTCTCACTCTCTTTGAGTTTTGGCGCCTTGGGCTTGGATTGGGCCTGAGGTGCACTCCCAACTGACTTGGGTTTTCCTTTTCCCTTTCCCTTTCCCTTAGCAGTTCCCTTCTTAATTCCCTTTTGAACCATAAGTACGGGATTGGTCTTTCGAATGTTCTCTTCAGCATTCTTAAGCATCCCATGAAGCTCAGTGACTGACTTGTTCATTGCATGCATGTTATAATTCATCACAAATGGATCATAAGCAGCAGGCAATGATCCTAAGATCAAGTCAGTGGCCAATTCCTTTGGCACTAGTACCTCAAGCTTCTCAAGAGTATCAAGATACCCTTTCATCTTGAGTACATGGATACTAACAGGAGTACCCTCAGCCATCTTGTAAGAAATTAAGGCCTTTGTTGTCACGAACCTCTCATGACGAGCTTGCTCTTGGAACATCTCCTTGAGGTGCACCATGATCGCATAAGCCTCTTGGTCCATAAATTGCTTTTGCAAGTCAGGCACCATAGTGGCCAGCATCAGACAGGTCACATCATTGGAGTCGCTCTTCTTGGTCTCAAAAGTTTCCTTTTGAACCGCAGAGGCGTTCCTTCCTGGTTCTTCAGGCAAGGGTGCATCCAAAACATACGACTTCTTCTCTTGCTTAAGAACTATTCTTAAGTTTCGAGACCAGTCTATGAAATTGGTGCCATTCAATTTGTCCTTTTCAAGGACCGATCGCAATGAGAAATTGTTGTTTGAAGATGCCATTTTCAATCTACAATAAAATTTAGCAAGATTAAATGAGGTCTTATTAATGATCCCATAAACCGAATTAATATCCCTTTAAATAATTCGCGTTAGTGATTTAATGTGGGCCAAGATCCACTTTTCACAACAACTTATTAGTCAAGCTGAGCTTGTACACCTAACAAGTTAAGCTACTTAGGTAGGAAAACTCTAATCATGTCTCGTACATGACTCTTGGATCAAATGGGCTAACATCTTAAGATGTTATAGCACAACCCATTTATTAGTTGCCTAGGTCCGGGCATCCCTTTCCATGTTAAGTCCAACCTACATTCACAACCCATGCCTCACAAAGATAATCGGGCGCATCTAGGACTCCTAGTCTACGTGACCGATGATCGATGCCTTGACATGTTTCGAATTAGGAAGGCAACTTTGTGACTTACTATTTTAGGGATTCATTTTATTACGGCTTACATGGCATACGCTTTGTCATCCATACATAGCATGCATATATATATAATTGCATAAAGTAAAGCGTCACAAACATGGGCCCAAAAACCTACAACTAAGATTCTATACTATTACATAAGAATCTTCGAGTTGGGCTTTTCCTTGATTTACAAAGTCTTCAAGTATATTCTATTCTAAGAAATAAATGAAACTTTTACAATAAAACATAATGGCTCGCAGGCCATATTTAATTACAAAAACCCAGGGCCCATGAATGCACCATGCATATCCATTCATCACACCAAATTAGCAAATAAATATACATAGCATTCATGGATAAAACAAAGTCCAATTTTAATTAATTTAGCCAAGCCCATTAATGGAAATTGTGTACTTGAACCTTTAAGAGAAGACCCCATGACGGGACTGGGCCAAAGCCCAATGGACTAAATCCTCTTATTGAATAAGTTCTCTTAAAAGCCCAAAACACTAACTAGTTAGATTTGTGCTATAAATCAACTCTAGTATAATTTCCAATTTTGCCATTTTTAATTTTATGTCATACAGCCCATAAACATTAAAAATGCATATAATATGTGCTAACATGAATTAAAAATAAAATCATGAAGAACACATATATAGTACACGGCATTCATGCAAAAACAAACAAACAACAAAAACTAGTTGTTTAATGCTTATATAATGCCATAAAATGCACAAACATTTAAATCAATTTTATGAGTCATTTAATAATCAAAATAAGTCCATAAAAATTGATTTAATATTCTGTACCATTTTAATCTAAATGTGTTTTTACCATTTTTAATCAAAACAAAACAAACAATGTTGATTAAACATGTAACAAACACAAACTAGACATAGTTTTAAGTGATTTTAAAAATAATCAATTAAATTGTCATGGACCAAAATTAAACCAAATTTAAAACATGTCCAGACCTGTTATTTAATCTTTAAAAATCACTTACAAACATCCCAAAAACGTTTTTACATTTAATTTTGAAAACTAGTTGTTAAACTAGCAATTTACATGCCAACTAGCACCTAGTTTCATAATTAACATGTACCATCAGGTATAAATAATTAAATCCAACCATTACCAGCCCTAATAACATCTTAGGACAGTATATTAACATGTCATATTAATTATAATACCTATCTAATCAATTAAAATCATTTTTACACCAAAACAATGCAAAAAACTCAAAACAGAAAATTTCAGATTTGCATGTTTTCATAATGACGATTTTTAATTAATTTTTTCATGCATCTAAAGCACTAAAATAAGCATGTTTAGGCTCTGATACCACTGATGGAATATGACATGGTATGAATGTGATGATAGCACAGCGGAAAAACAAAAATTTTTATCATACATGCCATACAATTCCATGACAAGAATCGAAACATGCAATTTTAGAGTTTTAAACATACAACTTTAGATGCCTTTAAAACTTGATTTTGATGATGACCAGCAACCAAGAAGGATATTTCCACCTTAGATCTTCACCACCAATGCCAAGGAACAGCCTTTACGCCACTCCCTCTATTCTCACACACACACTTGCAAAGATGGCTTAAAATCAAGAGTGCTAGCTCTATGATTGTGTATTCAGCAATGGGAATGATTTGAAGCCACAAGATCTGATCTTGTTCTTCCTTTAGGTTATTGTTTCAGCCTGAGAACACAAGAGAACAAGAAAGATTTCTTTCCCCTTGAGTATTTCAGCCAAGCAAGAAAAATAGCAAAACGGCAATTTAGGTCAAGTGTGAGTGCCAAAAATTAAGTGTTAATTTCAGCCTCCATCACTTCCTAATTAAGAGATATATCTTAATTTAAATTATATTAGAATTTAAATTCAAATGGCATTAGTCATTTAATCAAAACAAACTTACTTATTTAAGGTGATAAGTTGCCGAATTCAACTAGTATTTTAGTTTGAATTTTGGCTACTTTAATTCCCTCTCAAGTATTATATTTTGATTAAATACAAATTAGGATTTAATACTCAATTAACTTACTTATACATAGATAATTAATCAATTGAAATTGAACCTAGCACATGCCAACAAATTTCTCTCGTGACCAACTGTTAACAGATTTGCCTAAAACAGCAAGTTGTTTTAGGCAAAAAGATAGTTCAATATTTTACAGATTTGCCTACAACAGCTAGCTGTTTTAGGCAAAAATCTGTTTACCCATTTTATGCATTAATTTGACTTTAAATAAAAGTCCAAATTAATTCCCAATACACAATTTAAATATTTTAAGCCTAATGCTTTGTGTGCGATCCTATAGGTCCATTTAATGTTGGCAATGAATTAATAAATTAATTCAAATGCTATATATATTCTCTAGCAAGATATTATAGCATTCTAAATTAAATGAAAATGCATATGGCATTTAGTGACCTAATGCAATTTTGCATAGTCCCTTACCCATAAATATCAGAATTAATATAAGGCATGGAACCAGTCATCCTTATATATATTAATTCCTTTCTTGATATTCCAGTGACACTGAACTCTCAGATAAATAATGATTACTCATTATTTCATCTCGGTATGGCCATACACTTCTCAGTTCACTGATCAAGTGGCCGATGATATTTTCTCTCTTAATGAGAGGGGTAATTCCTTCACTTCTCTCATGCTCTCTAACATGAATCAATGCATACCCAATCATACCCGTACTTGTCACTCTGTTACGAGTACGTTAGGTGTATGTCAAAGTACACAGTAATTCATAAAGAGTTTCATAGAGATTTCTGGTCTAAGAACTCCAATACAAAACTTGCATATGAGAAACACTTATGACTTGTACCATGTAGTGTTCTCATGAGTGGATCTAATCCAGATACCGTGTTCTAAACATGTATCTATGATCTCTGATTGACACTCTTGTCCTTATGATCCGTAAGACAGAACTCAACTTATCAGAGAGAGCATACTAGTCTTAATTCATTTGTTATTCCCATAACAATGACTGACTAGGGATATTTAGAATGAAGTCTCATTTGTTTCAAGGTCTTACAACCATGTGCCTCACACATGATAACTTAAACTGAAACAACATTCTTGGATAGTTTTATCAATTGATATGCACAGGAATACAATAGATAAAACAAATGCCTCATTTTATTAATTTCAAGTGTTTCGTTACAATGCATTGGGGCTAGGGCTTACACTAACACATATTAGTTATGCAAGTATCTTTAGACTAGAGATCGCCAAGGTGTCTCAGGTAGCAAGTGTTATACTTTGACTCCTGTGCTTTTCTCCCTCGAAAGGGCATATATAGCTCCAAGATTAGGTATAACAAGAAATACTTAGAGGTATTTGAGTGACCAATAAAGGATTCACCACCTTAGTTATAGTGAGGAGTTCTATTTCAAGTATTTATATACATCTTTGTTCAGAAAACCTTGGCCAAGGTGGAATACAAAGTGAATGAGATTGACAAAGGCATTTTGGGAATAAATATAAAATTATGAGAATACAATAAGTTTATAAATGAATTGACACATGTGCATATTCAATTCATGAATGAGATTAGAAGAATGGTGAAAGGAGTGATTGCATGTAAACTTGATATAGAAGGGTAAAAGTGGAAACCACTGAATTCCTATCATTTGGGTAGTCATAATGCTTAACTAGAAGTCTCTCATGACTTGTACAACAATGTATGAAAAATATCAATTGAGAATTGATATTATGGTTTGAAAGAGTTTAAATCATAAGAATCACAATTCGATTAAGACTTTTAGAGTCATAGTTCGATTAAGACTCTTAAAATCATAGTTCAACTAGGATTCTTAAAGTCCTAATTTGATTAGAACTCTAGAGTCCTAGTTTGATTAGAACTCTTAGATTCCCAATTCGATTAGAACTCTTAGTTACATATTAGACTACCAACATGTATAGGAAACCCAAAGGGTCACACACATATAAGAATTAAGGTCTGAGGTAAAAAGCAATGTATAAACATGACATAGGATGTCATGGGAACTTATTTGATAAGTTGGTAAGAGAAAATTTAGGGTTTGAGAAAATGAGAAAAAGTCTCTTGCATAGAAAGGGCCTATAAGGCCTAATATGTGCATAGAGCTTTTATGAGCTAGAGATATTTTCTCTAGAGCCCATTTGGCATTGGATGTAGCTAATAATTATTATAGGGTTTCATTAATATGTTATAAGGTTGTATATAATGTTTGAATGGGTTTGGAGCCCATTCAAATGTGCAAGCCCAGTTTGTTCAGGCCCTATGATCAAATTTAGACTATTGGGCTTGTAAGTGTCACTTAAGCCCATCCAATTGGTTCAAGCTCAATTAAGAGGTACAGTTAAGTAACTAAAATTGCATCTTTTTACTTGATTTTTGGTTATCATTTTGTGATCTTTTAAGTCAATTTTAGGGACTTTTAAATGGTTTATTTATTTTGCTGATTGTAGGAGCAGATTTTGAAAAAGTTATAATTTCGGGGCTAAATGGAGTTGATTTGGAGAAGCAATGAATTTTTGGAGCAATTTGGGTGCAAAGAGCTAATACATGTTAAATTTTGGAAGTTGCCCTGCCCAGGAGCCTTTCCCAAGGTAGGAAGTCAAGGCTAAGGTTCAAGCCTTGCCTAAGGGAGTTGATAGTGGAGTTACAATTTTAATTTGTCTTTTGTGTAAATTTGACCTAGCCACTACTTCTGCCCTAGATAATATTTATAATGATAAGACTTTAACTTAGGAGTAAAAAGGGCAGTGTTTTTAGGAGTTAGAATTATTTTAGGAATTTAATTTCATTTTCCAAATTTGGTTAAAACTCATTTTCTTTTCTTGTTTTGGAGAATATTTAAGAGGTAAGAGAGATTAGATTTGATCATCTTCTTCCTTTTGCATTTTTTGTAATTCTAATTCTATAACAGGGCATAATTTCTTTACTTTTAACTTTTATTTTGTGAATTCTCTATGGCCATGCGTGGCTAAATTGTTATTTTCAGTTAAAGATTAATTCAAGGCTAGGATTTATTTTACTGTGAGATTGTTGTGTTTATTTTTTGTTCCAAATTTCATTCAGTGTTCATGTTATTTACTTTGATTTAGGGAAACTATATTCCGATTATTATTTGTTATGTGTGCAATAAGAGCTCATTGTGCATTTAATTAAATAGTATATTGCTAATTGAGTTTGCTAAATCCGTAATTGTTTAGTGAAGTCAATAACAAGTAGCAATTAGAGTACCTTCCTCACAAGGGATGTTACACTAAGTAAATGCATGATTTGGTCTAAATCGGTCTCACTTATAGATTGGTTGGCTTAGATTGGGTCTTTTTAATTCTTAATGTTGTCAATAGATTAAATTCTTTCGCTTGTTAAAGGGTTGCTTATTGGCTAGAAATTAATTACAGTCTTACTTGGTTAATTCATTAATACAGAAAGATTAGATTCGGAGCATGAAGTCGATGACTATAACTGACCCATTGTTTGATTTAAAAATTATTTTTCCTTAATGATCAGTTGAATTTATCCTTTGCTGCAAATATCTTTAACTAGAATTTATTATTTATTGATTTCATCTTATTTGATTTTCTACAGTTATATTTAATTAAGTTTAGTCGTTGATTTTAATTTATAGTTTATAAAAATCCCCTTATTTATTTTTAGTTGTTGAAATCTGGTTGTTTAAAATTAATTTGTTCTAATCTCTAAGGATTCAACCCTTGCTTGTCCTATTTATAATTTATTTACTTAGGATAAGATTGGTTATTATTTTTGGTGGTTTCGACACCCATTAAGTACAACCATTATAAAATAACCATAATTTAACCCATAAGGTGTATAAATACATCTTGAAGTTGGAATTAAGGTTAAGCAGAAAAAAAAAAAGAAAATAAGTTAGAACACTTCTAGCCACCAAACCCTAATTTCTCTCCTTTTCACTCTAGCCGTATTGGCTTTACTAGTCCCTAAGCCAATTTCTGCCATTACTGCCCCTTGAGAAAGCTCTTAGACTTTACTTCTTATGTGGATACCTTGGAGGTGCCTTGAAGTAAGGACACTAGTGGTTTGCCATTGCGTAGACATTTTCATTTTCTTTTATACAATCATCTAGTTTATTTTCCTCACACCTAACTTTAGTATGTGTGCCTATTACATAAGTTTGTTACCATAACATGATATATTTACACTCACTTTTGTTTATAAGGTTTTAGGAATATTTGGAAACATTTAGGTACATCGTGAGGTCTTCCAAAGTTCATTTGGTGCCTTCTGCAAAATTTTTAGCTACTGTGTTTCGCATTTTTGACATTTTTCCAACAAGATTTAGTCCAAATGTCTTCTACAATTTTGTTCTAATATGTCTCTGGTTTTTATGGAATTAATAATCAAGTCATTTGGACTTTTACATCTTGAGATATTTATAAAATAAGACAAATTGCTCTAAGTGATAAGCCAGTAGCCATTATACAACTTTAATCCAAAATTCAAAAATCCTACAAGCAGAATCATTTTTTGGTTTCTCGAAAAAAGTTTTATATCTATGTCTTAAGTTTCTAATAACATAAAAATCAGGTCATTTGGACATTCTCAACAAGAGATATCTTAAAAATAGTCCAAACTGTTCTAATTGGCAAGTTAGCAGCCATTGCTGCACTTTAACCTAAGTTTCGGTGGTCCAAAAGATAGAATCAAATTTTAACCTCACATAAAAATTTTAAGCCGATATGTCTAGTTTATTCTTTAATTTGAATCACCGAATTTAGAGCTCTAAAACTCAACTTATTCTCAAAATAATCTTGCTGGGTCCAATGAAACCTAAAGTAAAATTTTCCAATCTCAACCATATTTGATATATTTCCTCAATCATGCATGATCAAACATCAAAACAACACTTTCGCATTATTTATAACACTAATATAACATTTTCAACCATTAAAATAAATTAAACACATATAAAGAAATTAAAAGTTCTCATACCTTAAATATGCCTAATACTACCTTTAAACTTTGGTGAGATAGTTGCCTTGATCTAGTGTATGATAAAATAAATTTTGGTAAAAATTAAGTTAGGAAGATGAAAAAGATGGAGGAGAAAGGAAGACTTCCATTCGGCCAAAGAGAGGAGATAAAGAAATGTTTGGAATTCATGAAGTTTCTAAGATATTTTATCCTTATATACTCCCGTTTGAACGGTTATGATTGAATCAAGAGATTCAACAGTCTTGAATATGCCACTTTTTTTCAACTCACTCACTCCTACTTCATGGGAGTGAGTGAGTTAATAAATGGTTGGGTTGGTCACACCCCCTCAAGGGAGTGAGAGTGAGTCACTCCTCATGGGTGTGAGTGAGTCACCTATGTGGCCAAAATGCATTCCACTTGTCACCCTTAGGAGTGAGTGACTATGAGTCACTCTCACCCCTTAAGCGTGGGTGACTCAAATGTATGGTTAAAACTATATCTGTTTGTCACCATGTCATTAATCCAAACGTTTTCTTTGCCAAATTTTCTTTCAATTCCTCCATACACTTTTAATTACCAAATCCTCTTAATTCTTTTTCCTCTTATCAATTTAATCTCTACATCACGTGTCACTAATTATACATGTGCATGCCTTTAATGAAATTACCATAGTATCCTCCTCTTTATAAGTAATTCCCTCTATGTCTTATCTTATAACTTATTTATTAACAAGACGTGCTTCATCTCTAATACAACTTAAGAATGTGCATATTCTTTTAAGGTACATGTTGGGGCCTCACAGACGTCCCATTTTTCATCCAAAAATAACATATGAAAAATAATGAGGATTTCCTTTATTAATATAAAAGATTCTTTTACCTTAAATTAATCAACACAATTCTTTTTCAAAACCATAAGGGGCAAATATCCCCATTTTTATTTAAAAATACACATGTAAAATTATTTTTTTTTGTAAAATATGCATGCAGGAACTAATGTTTCCATCTAAATTAATTCTTTATTTTATACATGATTTATTCATTTATTTATAATTTTACCACTTTTATGCCATGTCTATATCACTTTCGAAATAACATGCTTTACAGCTTCACATACATGCTTGAGGTGTGCCTTTACAATTTGTAACATGATAACTTGCGTGAGAGAAGAGATAAAATAATTAATCCTAAAATCCATTTATATAACATTAACCAAAGGAATGAATAAGAGTGAGGTCCTGAACTTATCTCTATTTTTAGTCTCATAAGGTTAGAACTTATTTTTCAATATTTTATTAGGTGGTGACTCCATGATACCTATCTTATGGTGCCTAGCAGATGCCCTCGTAGGTTGATCACCAACAATGGAACACGATTACCCTAAGATCATATCTAATGCCTTTTTAAGGCATGAAACTTGGTAAATTGGGTTAAATCCATATCAATTATGAAAAGACCAACCTTCATGAGTTAAATGAACTTATTCCAGTCTTGATTCCTAAAAGCAAACATTTGACATTTGAGAACAAGTCAGATACCTATTCAGGGGTTTAGCGTGCATCATAATAGGGATACCTCGAGACACTGTCTTAAGCCTTTTTGAGGTTTAAGACTCAACAAATAAAGTTGAATCCCTTGACCATTACAAAGTGATTGATCGGTTTGGATATGAAAACCTTAATTTTTCTGGACCCTAAAAGCGAGACTGAGTTTTCAAGGCAAAGGTAAGGCAATTCATGACCTCAGAGATCACTTAGGGAAACAAATACAAGTCTCTATTGTTAATGAACAAAAGGCAAACAGTTTCCATTCGATTAATGAAGGTCCCTTTCAATTCAGTAAGGGATTGGTGCGTGTCACAATGAACCTTCAACCTATGAGGTGAGGTTAAGTAATTAAATCATAACTTTTATGAAGTACTCAATTTAGTCCTTTAATCTTTTCAATTAAGCCCATAACTATTATGGGTTAATCAATTCATACCCAAATTATATTTTCTTTATAATTAATGAGTTCCCCAAACATCATACATCCACCTCATTCGCTATATTTTTTTATCAAGCTTTATTTTTGTTGTATGTGTGACCGTTTGGGATTTTGCACATGTTCGCAGTACAAGATATACCAATAAATTCTAATTTGTCTGTTTAAAAATCTTTAAATCTTTATATAAATTTCTATTGATATTTTCATCTATCTTTATACAAGTCATAAGAAACTTTTAGTCAAGTATCATGACTACTCAATTGAAAGAACAAGTTGGTGGTAATTGACTTATTTCCTTCAATATCGAGTTATTGTGCAATTATTCCTTTCACCATCATTATATCTCATTTAGATTTAGAGTTATAGATTAATGTCAAACTCCATACACTTAAATTTGTTCATTCTTATACTTTTATCTTTATTCCTAAAATGCCCTTGTGAATCACATTCACCTTACATTTCCACTTTGGCAAAAGATTCTAAATAAAGAAGTACATGAATGGCAAGATAAATTCTCCACTCTCATCTAAGGTAGTGAATCCTATATTAGTCATTCAACTACCTCTAAGTAGGTTATGCTATACCCAATCACCAAGTTATGTATACTTTATGGAAAGAGTAAAAGCATAGTAGTCAAAAAACAACAAATCCAATTTGAGATTATTATGATGACGTCAAGTCTTAGGATACTTGTGTTAGTGGATATGCCCTAAGCCAAATATTTAGTTCTTTATGTAATTTCACATTTCATTATATAAAATTGTGTTTTCTTCATGTTATTATATTGTTGGCATGTTACATTATAATAATGCTTGTAAATAACAATCTAATCCCTAGTCATTTATCCTTAAATGAATAATGATAAATAAAGACTAGTATAAGTTTGATTGATAATCATAGGATGATTATATATGGTGATATGAATTAAACTTATAATTACTTGTTAGAGAACAGAGTACTGGATAGACCCGCTGTGAGATACTACATGGGTTAATATCATTAGTGATCTCATAATAGTTATGTTATCGATCCTTAAACCTGAGATTATCACAATATCCTACATGACGAACATTATGTTTTGACATAATCAAACATTATCTTTAATCGGATAGTCATAAAGATTATGATTAGACATAATGAGGATCATACAGAGGATAGTGAATAATTAAAAAGGAATTTGTCCCTCTCTTATGAGAGAGATATCTATTGGGTCCCTCGATAAGTAGGACTGAGAAATGCATAGCTGTGGTCAAATGAATTGATGGAGCAATCAATATCATTTGATATTATCAGTCTACTTAGTGATCGATAAATTATATGTTTGGGCTATATAAGTTTGACATGGACCATGACTTATGTTCAAATAAGATATCATATGACAAAGGGATTAAACATGTTCTATTAGGTTAAAATTGAATTATCGATATTTATATTATTTGGGTAGTCATAATGTCTTGCTAGAGGCCGCTTATGACTTGTGGGCCCGTGATGAGATTGGAGCCCACTGTCAATATAATATGAACCTATTGGGGTGCACACATAGAATGTGATGAATAGACTAAGGGTTAATTCGAGCATTTCGAATTTTATTTTGTGATAAATTAAAATTTGAAATAAAATAATAATAATAATAATAATAATATTTAAAATTAATATTATTATTCTTATTTTAAATGAGAAATAAAGTATTTCTTATTTTAATAATAAAAATGGGCCCAAAATTTTCTCTTTCTAAATTAGGGTTAGGTTAACTATATATGTATAGTGATATATAAATTTTAAACCCTAATCAGGCATAAAAAAAGAGTGGCAGCCATCACTTGGTAAAGAGAAATGAAAAATCATTTTTCTTCTTCTGTAACCTTGAGAAAGAGAGAAAAGTATACTCCAGTCGCCAAGGAAGGGAGCTAGCACCCCGGGTGATTCTATTTATTGCATTTGCATGTGGATACCGGAAGAGGGTGTGGTTTTGCATAAGGCTGCACCTGTAAATTTGATTTATCTGCGCTTCAAGAGGTTGGTATTCGTTACACTTCTCTTCTATTGAATCAATTGGATTGCATGGATCCTGACGGATTTCTTTTTTTGCTGCAATTTTTTTTTAATTTTATTATTTTAAAGCCCAACAGTGGTATCAAAGCCACTTGCGAGTTCAATTGATTCAATTATCATATTTTGTATGTATGTGATGTCTGCAAAATCGATTTTATGTGATATGGACATATTGTATATTGATACACGATAAGTTAATAACTATTATAATTGTTTATATTAATCAATTTATATGGGATATGAATGAAATTAATCTATTTATATGAGATATAAATGTAATTAATCGATTGATGTTTGTGATATAATGTATATGGGCTGCGAAATTGATAGATGTTAATATGATTAACATGTGTATGTTAATTCTATTTTAACATGATTAAATGAATTATCATGATTTTAAATGTATAATTTGTATTCAATTAAATTCAGTGGTATTCTATATCGATCCTATGAATATTTAATGTGATTAAACAGTTGTTGATATGATTGATAGATTTGATATTTTAGGATACAAAATAGGATTTTTTAGGCAAAAATTGTTAATGAGATTAAGATAATCGTAGCGCCTAATATATCATTAATGTTATTATTCGCCAATTTTAATACATCAATTTTATGCAATTAATTAAGCTTGATATGAGATGACTTGATTTTAATTGATGTATGAATGTATGATGTCTTTGCATGGTGCATAGCATGGCCAATTGAGACCCTTGTCATGGTGTTTACTTTATTTATTCTTTTTATGGGTTTGTAATTTTAAATACAACTTGCATGTCGTTCTTTTGTTGTAATTTTATTTTACTAATAGTTTTAGTAGAATAGTTTATTTCATTATTATAATCAAGACAAAGGAATTTCACGAAGACCATGAAAGGGATCAATCCAATTTCATAATGATGGAGGTGTAAAGTTGAAGCTATTGATCAAGACAAGTTTATGTAATTCCACCTAGGATTGACCTTTAATCTTCATATTGGCTTATGAAGATCATATATTTTTGGCCATGTTATGACACATTTTATATATTATGCATATTATATCGGTATGTGATGCGATGAATGATTATATATGTGTATGAGGTGCCATGTATGGGATGAAGCATGATATGTAAATAAATAGACATCATAACTTAAAATTTAAAATTCCCTCACCAAAATTTTAAGTCTTATGCCACCCATAATTATAACACCTGTCAAAACTAAGATCACAAAAATGTAGGTTTTGCCAAAGCAAAGTACATTAGGTTATCATAGTAAGATAGGATGGGTAATGGTGTTACCCATATATTTAAAAATGGTTAGACTTAATTAGGCTATCAAAATGGTTTTAGGCCTAAGGCATTAGATGGGATTATAACATGCCGGGACATATGATGTCAAAATCCCATAAAAGAATCTAAGAGTTACATGAGATGTAATTGGTGAGGAGTTATCTACCTAAATAACTTGATTTTAAGCGTCATGCCAAAATTGACTTAGAATTAAGTAAAATATGGATCTTAGCCCACTAAAACATTACAATTATTGTAATTAACATTGAAGGTGAATATTTTAGTGGGATTTTTAAAAAATACCCTAAAATAAAATTGGTACTAATTTTAATATTTATTTTGCATATTTGTAGATCAATGGCTTCAAATAACACTTCCACACTATCACTGCGATCAATCCTTGAGAAGGACAAACTAAAAGAAGAAGGCCCTAATTTCTTTGAATGGCTTAGGAACTTGAGAATGGTTCTTAAGCAAGAAAGGAAGCTATATGTGGTCGATGACCCTATTCCTCATGTCCCGCCTGCTAATGCCCAAAGGGCAATCAAGGACAAACAAAAGAAACATGTTGATGATTCTATTGATATGGGATGTCTTATATTAGCCATAAGGTGCTCAGAACTTCAGAAGGATCTGGAGCATTTAGAGGCTTACGAGTTAAGTAATCATCTCAAATAAACTTTCCAACAACAAACAAGGGAAGATAGGTATGAGACTACCAAAGCATTGCATGCTTATAAAATGGTTGAAGGTGCATCAGTAAGCGCTCATGTTTTGAAAATGAAAGGCTATACTGATCACCTTGAAAGGATTGGATTTCCCATCACTTTAGAATTGGCCACAAATTTGATCATTAATCCATTGCCTAATAGTTATAACAAGTTTATTTTGAACTATAATATGAACAATATGGAGAAATTGTTAGTGTAAGCCCTAGCCCCAATACATTGTATTAAAACACTTTAGTTAATAAATAAGGCATTTGTTTTATCTATTGTATTCCTATGCATATCAATTGATAGAACTATCCAAGAATGTTGTTTATGTTTAAGTTATCATGTGTGAGGCACATGATTGTAAGACCTTGAAACAATAGAGACTTCATTCAAAATGACCCTAGTCAGTCATTGTTATGGGAATAACAATGAATTAAGACTAGTATGCTCTCTCTGATAAGTTGAGTTCTGTCTTATGGATCATAAGGACTAGAGTGTCAATAAGAGACCATAGATATATGTTTATAACATGGTATCTGGATTCGATCCATTCATGAAAACACTACATGGTACAAGTCATAAGTGTTTCTCATGTGCAAGTTTTGCATCGGAATTCTTAGACCTAAAATCTCTATGAAACTCTTTATGAATTAGTGTGTACTTTGAAATACACCTAACGTGCTCAAAACAGAGTGACAAGTATGGGTATGCATTGATTCATGTTAGAGAGCATGAGAGAAGTGAAGGGATTACCCCTCTCAATAAGAGAGAAAATATCATCGGCCACTTGATCAGTGAACTAAGAAGTGTATGGCCATACCGAGATGAAATAATGAGTAATCATTATTTATCTGAGAGTTCAGTTTCACTGGAATATCAAGAAAGGAATTAATATATATAAGGATGACTAGTTCCATGCCTTATATTAATTCTGATATTTATGGGTAAGGGACTATGCAAAATTGCAGTAGGTTACTAAATGCCATTTGCATTTTCATTTAATTTGGAATGCTATAATATCTTGCTAGAGAATATATATAGCCATTGAATTAATTCATTAATTCATTACCAATATTAAATGGACCTATATGATCGCACACAAAGCATTGGGCTTAAAATATTTAAATAAAGTATTGGGCATTAATTTGGGCTTTTAATTAAAGTCAAATTAATGTATGTAATGGGTATTAAAATTGCTATTGGACCGTGGTCCATGAGAGAGAAATTCAGCCCACAAGGTTTAATTTTAATTAATTAATTATATTGTATTAATTAAGTTAATTAAGTATTAAAGCCTAAAATAATTTAAATCAAATTAAATCACTTAAATAAAAGATGAAGTAACCGAAATTCCAAGATAAATATTAAGGGAATTTCAGCACAGGTATATTACTTATTAAGTGATATTATTTGATTAAATGTCTTATGATTATTTCAAATTAATTTGAATTTAAAATTTAAAAGAATTTGATTTAATATATGTCACTTGATTTTAGGATATGATGGAGGATGAATTAACTATCTCTTAGATAGTTAATTTTGGAATTAACTCTTAATAATAGATGACATATATATTTTTGGTGATTTTAAGAAACTTTAGGCTTGAAACTCTCTCTCTCTCACACACACAATTTTTCTTGGCCGAATTCACAAGGAGAAAAGGATTGTTCATTGTTCTCTTGTGTTCTTGGGCAGCAATAGCAACTAAAAGAAGTGCAAGATCAAATCTTATAGCTTCAATCCATTGCCATTACACAATATTTAATTAGAGAGCTAGCAATCTCAATTTTAAGTCGTCATTGCAATTGTGTGTGTGAACATAGAGAGGAGTGGTGTAAAGGTTGTTCCTTTGGCATTGGTGGTGAAGATCTAAGGCAAATAAATCCTTCTTGGTTGCTGGTCATTATCAAAATCAAATCTTGAATTGCATCTAAAGTTGTAAGTTTTAAAACCCTAAAATTACATGTTTTCGATTCTTGTTTATGGATTGAGTGGCATGCATGATCAATTTTATTAATTTTCCGCTGCATGATCATCATATAAATGCCATGTCATATTCCATCAAAAATTCCTTCCTGAGCTACATACGATGCTTAAGACAGCTAAGCAATGCATTAAAAAAAGGCCTAGTCATATTCTTATGGTTAACAAAGGAAAGGGGATGAAAAATAAGGGCAAAGGTAAGGCTAAAGCAAAAGTTGTTGGTAAGCCTAAGGCACAAGCTAAATACAAACCCAAGGCAAATGCTCCAAATGAGAGAGTTTTCTTCCATTTCAATGAACCTATTCATTGGAAGAGGAATTGCAAGCTCTACTTGGAAAATTGAAGAAGAAGAAGAAGAAAAAGAGTAGTGAGGCTACATCTTTAGGTATTTATGTTATAAAAATTAATTTATCTACTTCTACTTCCTAGGTATTAGATATTGGATATGGGTCTAACATTTGTTCAAATGTGTAGGGACTCGATAGGAGTAGGCAACTGAAAAAGGGTGAAATGGAACTACGAGTTGGAAATAGAGTAAGAGTTGCTGCTTTAGCCGTAGGGACTTATGAGTTGACTTTGCCTAATGGGGTTTTGTTAGTTTTGAACAATTGCTTTTATGTTCCTACTTTGAGTAGGAATATTATTTCAGTTTCTTATTTGGATGATGAAGGTTTTTATTTTCTTATTAAGAATAAGAAATGTTCTATTTATTATGATGATGTGCTTTATTGTATTGCTAATTCATATAGTGGCCTTTATGTTCTAAATCTAGAAAAATCCAACAATCAGGATATATATAACATAACTACAAAGAAATCCAAACCCAATGATTTGAATAAAACATATTTATGGCATTGTCGCCTTGGTTATATAAATGAGAAATGCATATCAAAACTCCATTAAGATGGACTTTTGAAATCATTTGATTTTGAATCATTTGAAAATTATGAATCTTGTTTATTAGGCAAGATGACAAAAGATCCATTCACTGGACATAGTGAAAGCGCCACTAATTTATTGGACCTTATACATGCTGATGTATGTGGCCCATTAAGCATAAATGCCAAGGGAGGATTTCAATACTTCATTACTTTCACTGATGATTTTAGTAAATATGGCTATGTCTATCTAATAAAACATAGACATGAATCATTTGAAATGTTCAGAACCTTTCAAAATGAAGTTCAAAATCAACTTGGTAAAACTATTAAAGCACTCCGATCTGATCGGGGTGGTGAATACTTGAGCTAAGAGTTTGATGATCATCTAAGAAATTGGGGAATTGTCTCACAATTAACTCCAACAAGGACACCACAATGGAATGGTGTTTCTAAAAAAAGGAATTTAACTTTATTAGATATGGTTCGATCAATGATGAGTCAAACAGATCTACCTTTATCCTTTTGGGGCTATGCATTAGAAATAGCTGCATTCACTCTGAACCGAGTTCCATCTAAAGCGGTTGAAAAGACACCATATGAGATATGGACTGGGAGAATTCCTAGTTTGTATTTTCTAAAGATTTGGGGTTGTGAGGCTTATGTCAAACAAAAAGTCTCAGATAAATTAGCACTTAAATCTGATAAATGTCTTTTTTGGGATATCCTAAAGAAACTAAAGGATATTACTTTTATAATCCCTCTGAGAATAAAGTGTTTGTTGATCGAAATGATGTCTTTTTAGAAAAAGAATTTATTTCTAAAAGAACCATTGGGAGTAAAATAGAACTTAAAGAGGTTTGAAAAGCACAAGATGGCATTGGACCATTGATGGAAACTCAACAAGTTTTACAAACAGTCGTGGAACTTGTGCAAGTTACACAACAACTGTGTAGATCTGATAGGACACGACATCAATCCGAGAGATATGGATTTCTCGTAACAGATAGTCGTGAGGTAATGCTTACGAATCACGATGAGCCTTCTACCTATCAAGATGCTGTATCAAGTCTAGATTCTGAGAAATAGCTAGAGGCCATAAAATCTCAAATGCAATCCATGTATGTCAATCAAGTTTGGAACTTGATTGATCCATCTGAAGGAATTAAAACCATTGGGTGCAAATGGGTTTTCAAGAAGAAAACTGACATAGATGGGATAGTACATACCTTTAAAGCAAGACTTGTCGTAAAAGGTTTCAAGCAAACTCATGGTATTGACTATGATGAAACTTTTTCACCAATCGCAATGCTTAAATCAATAAGAATTCTTATTGCCATTGCTGCGTATTATGACTACGAGATATGGCAAATAGATGTCAAAATAGCATTTCTTAATGGAAACTTACTTGAGGATGTGTATATGACACAACCTGAAGGTTTTGTCCACCTTGAGAATTCTAAAAAGGTGTGCAAGCTGCAAAGATCCATTTCTGGATTAAAGCAAGATTCTCGGAGTTGGAATCTTCATTTTGATGAAATAGTCAAAGAGTTTGGATTTATAAAAAATGAAGTGACCAAAATTCCAAGATAAATATCAAGGGAATTTTGGCACATGTATATTACTTATTAAGTGATATTATTTGATTAATTGTCTTATAATTATTTCAAATTAATTTGAATTTAAAATTTAAAAGAATTTGATTTAATATATGTCACTTGATTTTAGGAGGTGATGGAGGATGAATTAACTATCTCTTAGATAGTTAATTTCGGAATTAACTATCTCTTAGATAGTTAATTTCAGAATTAACTCTTAATAATAGATGACATATATATTTTTGGTGATTTTAAGAAACCCTAGGCGTGAAACTCTCTCTCTCTCTCACACAATTTTTCTTGGCCGAATTCACAAGGAGAAAAGGATTTTTCTTTGTTATCTTGTGTTCTTGGGTAGAAATAGCAACTAAAAGAAGTGCAAGATCAAATCTTGTAGCTTCAATCCATTGCCATTACACAATATTTAATAGAGAGCTAGCAATCTCGATTTTAAGCCGTCATTGCAATTATGTGTGTGAACATAGAGAGGAATGGCATAAAGGCTGTTCATTTGGCATTGATGGTGAATATCTAAGGCAAATAAATCCTTCTTGGTTGCTGGTCATCATCAAAATCAAATCTTGAAGTGCATCTAAAGTTGTAACTTTTAAAACCCTAAAATTGCATGTTTTCGATTCTTGTTTATGGATTGAGTGGCATGCATGATCGATTTTATTAATTTTTCGCTCCATGATCATCATATAAATTCCATGTCATATTCCATCAGTGGTATCAGAGCCTAAAAAGGCTTATTTTAGTGCTTTAGATGCATGAAATAATTATTCAAAAATCGTTATTGTAAAAACATGCAATGCTGAAATTTTCTGTTTTGAGTTTTTTGCATTGTTTTGGTGTAAAAATGATTTTAAATAATTAGATAGGTATTATAATTAATATAAAATGTTAATATACTGTCCTAAGATGTTCTTAGAGCTGTTAATGGTCAAATTTAATTGTTAATACCTGATGGTACATGTTAATCTTGAAACTAGGTGCTAGTTGGGAAGTTAAGTATGTATTTAACAACTAGTTTTCAAAATTAAATGTAAAAACGATTTTGGCATGTTTGTAAGTGATTTTTAAAGATTAAATATCAGGTCTGGACATATTTTAAATTTGGTTTTAATTCTAGTCGATGACAATTTAATTGATTAATTTTAAAATCACTTAAAACTATGACTAGTTTGTGTTTGTTGCATGTTTAATCAACATTGTTTGTATTGTTTTGATTCAAATGGAAAAAACACATTTAGATCAGATTCTTATAGAATATTAAATCAATATTTATGACCTTATTTAATTTATTAAATGATTCATAAAATTGTTTTAAGTATTTGTGCATTTTTGTGGCATTATATGAGCATTAAACAACTAGTTTCGTTGTTGTTTGTTAGTTTGGTATAAATGCCATGTATGATATGTATGTTCTTCATGATTTTATGTTTTAATTCATGTTGATAGATATTATGTGTATTTTTAATATTTATGGGCTGTATGACATAAAATTAAAAATGGCAAAATTGTAAATTATACTAGAGTTGATTTATGGCACAAATCTAACTAGTTTGTGTTTTGGGATTTTAAGAGAACTTATTCAATAAGAGGATTTAGTCCATTGGGATTTGACCCAGGCCAATCATGGGGTCTTCTCTTAAAGGTTCAAGTATACAATTTTCATTAATGGGCTTGGCTAAATTAATTAAAATTGGACTTTGTTTGATCCATGAATGTTATATATATTTATTTACGTATTTTGTGTGATGAATGGATATGCATGGTGCATTCATTGGCCCTGGATTTTTGTAATTAAATATGGCCTGCAAGCCATTATGTATTATTGTAAAAGTTTCATTTATTTCTTAGAATAAAATTTATTTGAAGACTTTGTAAATCAAGACGAAGCCTACCGGAGTGGAGAAGCCCAACTCGAAGATTCTTATGTAATAGTATAAAATCTTAGTTGTAGGTTTTTGGGCCCATGTTTGTCATGCTTTACTTTATGCAATTATATATATATGAATGGATGATAAAGCGTATGCCATGTAAGCCATAATAAAATGAATCCCTAAAATAGTAAGTCACAAAGTTTCCTTTCTAATTCGAAACATGTCAAGGCATCGATCATTGGTCACGTAGACTAGGAGTTCTAGATGCGCCCGATTATCTTTGTGAGGCATGGGTTGTGAATGTAGGTTGGACTTAATATGGAAAGGGATGCCCGGACCTAGGCAACTAATAAATGGGTTTGTGCTATAACATCTTAAAATGTTAGCCCATTTGATCCAAGAGTCATATACAAGACATGATTGGAGTTTTCCTACCTAAGTAACTTAACTTGTTAGGTGTACAAGCTCATCTTGACTAATAGTTGTTGTGAAAAGTGGATCTTGGCCCACATTAAAATCACTAACGTGAATTATTTAAAGGGATATTAATTCGGTTTGTGGGATTATGATAAGACCTCATTTAATCTTGCTAAATTTTATTATTGTGGATTGAAAATGGCATCTTCAAACAATAATTTTTCATTACGATCGGTCCTTGAAAAGGACAAATTGAATGGCACCAATTTTATAGACTGGTCTCGAAACTTAAGAATAGTTCTTAAGCAAGAGAAAAAGTTGTATGTTTTGGATGCACCCTTGCCTAAAGAACCTGGTAGGAACGCCTTTACGGTTCAAAAGGAAACTTTTGAGACCAAGAAGAGCGACTCCAATGATGTGACCTATCTGATGCTGGCCACTATGGTGCCTGACTTGCAAAAGCAATTCATGGACCAAGAGGCTTATATGATCATTGTGCACCTCAAGGAGATGTTCCAAGAGCAAGCTCGTCATGAGAGGTTCCTGACAACAAAGGCTTTAATTTCGTGTAAGATGGTTGCGGGTACTCCTGTTAGTACCCATGTACTTAAGATGAAAGGGTATCTTGCTACTCTTGAGAAGTTTGAGGTACAAGTGCCAAAGGAATTGGCCACTGACTTGATCTTAGGTTCATTGACTGATGATTATGATCCATTTGTTATGAATTATAACATGCATGCAATGAACAAGACAGTCACTGAGCTTCATGGGATGCTTAAGAATGCTGAAGAAAACATTAGAAAGACCAATCCCGTACTAATGGTTCAAGGGGGCATTAAGAAGGGACCTGCTAAGGGAAAGGGAAAGGGAAAGGCAAAATCCAAGAATGACCTGGCTCGGTTCAAGTCTAATGGGAGTGCACCTCAGGACCAATTCAAGCCCAAGGCATAAAAGCTCAAAGAGAGTGAGAGCACTTGCTTCCACTGCAACAAAATAGGGCATTGGAGGAAGATTTTCACTCTCTTCAAGGAAGAACAAAAGAAGAATGGAGCCAAGGCGTCCAGTTCTGGTATTTTTGTTGTTGAAATTAACCTTTCTATTTCGACCACTTGGGTATTGGATACCGGTTGTGGTTCTTACATTTGTTCAAATGTGTAGGAGCTAAGAAATAGGCGGTTACTTGGGAAGAATGAAGTGGACCTCCATGTGGGGAATGGAGCACGAGTTGTTGCCATGGAGATAGGCGACTATCAACTCACTTTACCTTTCAGACTTTGTTTAGTGTTAAAAAATTGTTATTATGTACCTGCTATGAGCAGAAACATTATTTCAGTTTCTTTTTTGGATTTGGATGAATTTGATTTTGTTATTAAAAATGGCAATGCTCACATTCGTCGCCAAGGCATCTCATATGGCAATGCCATGTTGCAAAATGGCCTTTATATCCTTGATCTACAAAACAAAGAGTCCATATACAACATTAATACAAAGAAGGTTAAATCAAACGAATTGAACCCTACTTACTTCTGGCATTGTTGTTTAGGGCATGTAAACGAAAAATGCATTTCAAGACTCCACAAAACTGGAGTGCTTGGGTCATTCGACTTAGAGTCTTATGATACATGCGAACCATGTTTGCATGAAAAAATGATAAAGAGTCCTTTTAACAAGAAAGATGAGAGGACTAATGACTTATTGGAACTAATACATACCAATGTATGTGGACCATTAAGTACACAAGCTAGAGGTGGTTTTAGCTACTTCGTGACATTCACAGATGACTTTAGTAGATATGGCTACATCTATCTAATGAAGTACAAGTCTGAAACTTTTGAGAAATTCAAAGAGTTTAAGAGCGAAGTAGAAAACCAACTTGGCAAAAGTATAAAAGCCATTCGATCAGATCAAGGTGGCGAATACTTAAGCCAAGAGTTTGACAGTCATCTAAAGGAGTGTGGTATTATTTCACAACTCACTCCTTTCGGAATGCCACAATGGAATGGTGTGTCCGAAAGGAGAAATCGAACTCTGTTGGACATGGTTCGATCTATGATGAGTCAAGCAAATCTTTATGTCTCTTTTTGGGGTTATGCATTAGAAACTGCTGCATTTCTACTAAACCGTACTCCAACTAAAGTAGTTGAGAAGACACCATGCGAGGTATGGACTGGGAAAGAACCCAATATGTTGTTTCTCAAGATTTGGGGCTATAAATCACATGTTAAGAAATTGACATCTGACAAACTAGAGTCCAAATCTACTATCTGCTTTTTTGTGGGTTATCCCAAAGAAACAAAGGGATACTACTTTTACTCACAAGCTGAGAACAAAGTATTTGTTGCTCGCAAAGCTATTTTCTTGGAAAAGGAGTTCCTTCTCAAGAAAGACAGTGGGAGTAAAGTAGAACTTGAAGAAATTCAAGTGCCACAAACTCCTATAGAGGATGAGTTGGAAATGGGATTAAGTTCACAACCAGTTGTAGAACAAGAACCCATTACACAAGAACCTAGAAGGTTCGGTAGGGTACGTCAGGTGATTGAGAGATATGGATTTCTAATCACTGATAGTGACACTATTGAGTTAGTAGATCGTGAGGATCCTCTACCTACCGAGAAGCTATTGAAAGCCCAGACTCGAAAAATTAGCTTAAAGCTATAAAATTCAAGATGCAATCAATGTACGATAACCAGGTTTTAACCTTGGTTGATCCACCAAAAGGTGCTAAGGTAATTGAATGCAACTGGCTATTTAAACTCAAAGCTGATAAGACCTACAAAGGTAAACTAGTAGCAAAAGGTTTTCGACAAACTTATGGTGTAGACTATGATGAGACCTTTTCACCTGTAGTCATGCTCAAGTCCATTAGGATCTTGCTTGCCATAGCTGCATATCATGATTATGAGATATGGTAAATAGATGTCAAAATTGCTTTCTTCAATGAAAATTTACTTGAGGATGTGTACATGATACAGCCTGAGGGTTTTGTCAATCCCAAGCATCCTAAGAAGGTTTGCAAGCTTCAAAAATTCATTTATGGATTCAAAGCAAGCATCTCGAAGTTGGAATCTTCATTTTGACGAGGCAGTCAAAGAATTTGAATTCGTCAAGAACGAAGACGAGCCTTGTGTGTACAAGAAGGTTAGTGGGAGCATAATAGCATTTCTAGTCCTATATGTGGATGACATCTTTCTCATTGGAAATGATATTCCAACATTGCAAAAGGTTAAGCAATGGTTGGGGAAATGTTTCTCAATGAAAGACTTAGGTGAAGCCGAGACAATACTTGGTATTCGGTTCTATAGAGATAGATCGAATCGGCTTTTGGCAATAAGTCAAGAAAAGTACATAGACAAAGTACTAAAGCATTTTAGTATGGGAGACTCAAAGAAAGGGTACATACCTTTGGCTTTGAGAGTTCCTTTAACTAAAGAACAGTGCCCTAAAACCAAAGAAGAAAATGACAACATGAGTATAATCCCATATGCATCTGCTATTGGATCTATCATGTACGCTATGTTATGTACTAGGTTGGATGTTGCTCATGCACTGAGTATAACCAGTAGGTTTCAGCAAGACCCTGGTGAGAAACACTGGTCTGCTGTAAAGGGGATTCTAAAGTACTTGCGAAGGACTAAGGATCACTTCTTGGTGTATGGTGGTCAAGAAGAGCTCGTCATACAAGGTTATGCCGATGCTGCTTTTCAAACCCAGCACTCAGGACTCAAGATTGCAATTAGGATTTGTTTTTGTTTTGAACGGTGGTGCTGTCAGCTAGAGAAGCTTAAAGCAAGAGACCGTTGCCGACTCAACTATAGAATCTGAGTATATTGCAGCAAGTGAGGTTGCAAAAGAGGCTATTTGGATTAGAAATTTCATTTCTGGATTAGGAGAGGTCCCAAGCATCCTAGATCCATTAGAAATTTTCTGTGACAACAACGGGGCCATCGCACAGGCCAATGAGCCCCGATCACACCAGAAATCCAAACACATACTCAGGAGGTACCACCTGATCAGAGAGATAATTGATCGTAGGGATGTCAAGGTTAGCAAGATAGTAAGTGAAGACAATGTAGTAGATCCTTTGACGAAATAGTTGCATCCAAATCTGCACGAAGCTCATTTGAAAGCATTCGGTCTTAGGGCTATGCCCAATTGGGACTAGTGCTAGTGGGAGATTATTAGTGTAAGCCCTAGTCCCAATACATTGTATTAAAACACTTTAGTTAATAAATGAGGCATTTGTTTTATCTATTGTATTTTTGTTCATATAAATTGATAGAACTATCCAAGATTGTTGTTTTAGTTTAAGTTATCATGTGTGAGGCACATGGTTGTAAGACCTTGAAACAATAGAGACTTCATTCTAAATGTTCCTAGTTAGTCATTGTTATGGGAATAATAATGAATTAAGACTAGTATGCTCTCTCTGATAAGTTAAGTTCTGTCTTACTGATCATAAGGACTAGAGTGTAAATCAGAGACCATAGATACATGTTTAGAACATGGTATCTGGATTCGATCCATTCATGAAAACACTACATAGTAGAAATCATAAATGTTTCTCACGTGCAAGTTTTGCATCGGAGTTCTTAGACCTAAAATCTCTATGAAACTCTTTATGAATTAGTGTGTACTTTGACATACACCTAACATGCTCGTAACAAAGTGACAAGTATGGTATGCTTGGGTATGCATTGATTCATGTTAGAGAGCATGAGAGAAGTGAAAGGATTACCCCTCTCAATAAGAGAGAAAATATCATCGGCCACTTGATCAATGAACTGAGAAGTGTATGGCCATACCGAGATAAAATAATGAGTAATCATTATTTATCTGAGAGTTTAGTGTCATTGGAATATCAAGAAAGGAATTAATATATATAAGGATGACTAGTTCCATGCCTTATATTAATTCTGATATTTATGGGTAAGGGACTATGCAAAATTGCATTAGGTCACTAAATGCCATTTGCATTTTCATTTAATTTGGAATGCTATAATATCTTGCTAGAGAATATATATAGCCTTTGAATTAATTCATTAATTCATTGCCAATATTAAATGGACCTATAGGATCGCACACAAAGCATTAGGTTTAAAATATTTAAATAAAGTATTGGACATTAATTTGGGCTTTTAATTAAAGTCAAATTAATGTATGTAATGGGTATTAAAATTGCTATTGGACCTTGGTCCATGAGAGAGAGAAATTTAACCCACAAGGTTTAATTTTAATTAATTAATTATATTGTATTAATTAAGTTAATTGAGTATTAAAGCCTAAAAGAATTTAAATCAAATTAAATCACTTAAATAAAAGATGAAGTAACCGAAATTCCAAGATAAATATCAAGGGAATTTCGGCACATTTATATTACTTATTAAGTGATATTATTTGATTAAATGTCTTATGATTATTTCAAATTAATTTGAATTTAAAATTTAAAAGAATTTGATTTAAAATATTTCACTTAATTTTAGGAGATGATGGAGGATGAATTAACTATCTCTTAGATAGTTAATTTCGGAATTAACTCTTAATAATAGATGACATATATATTTTTGGTGATTTTAAGAAACCCTAGGCGTGAAACTCTCTCTCTTTTACACACAATTTTTCGTGGCCGAATTCACAAGGAGAAAAGGATTGTTCCTTGTTCTCTTGTGTTCTTAGGGAGCAATAGCAACTAAAAGAAGTGCAAGATCAAATCTTGTAGCTTCAATCCATTGCCATTACACAATATTTAATTTGAGAGCTAGCATTCTCGATTTTAAGCCATCATTGCAATTGTGTGTGTGAACATAGAAAGGAGTGGCATAAAGGTTGTTCCTTTGGCATTGATGGTGAATATCTAAGGAAAATAAATCCTTCTTGGTTGCTGGTCATCATCAAAATCAAATATTGAAGTGCATCTAAAGTTGTAAGTTTTAAAACACTAAAATTGCATGTTTTCGATTCTTGTTTATGGATTGAGTGGCATGCATGATCGATTTTATTAATTTTTCGTTGCATGATAATCATATAAATGCCATGTCATATTCCATCAGAAATTTTTTCCTGAGCTTCATGCGATGCTTAAGACAGCTAAGCAATGCATTAAAAAAAAGGCCTAGTCATATTCTTATGGTTAATAAAGGAGGGGATGAAAAATAAGGGCAAGGGTACGGCTAAAGCAAAAGTTGCTGGTAAGACTAAGGGACAAGCTAAATACAAACCCAAAGCAAAAGCTCTAAATTAGAGAGTTTTCTTCCATTTCAATGAACCTGTTCATTGGAAGAGGAATTGCAAGCTCTACTTGGAAAATTGATGAAGAAGAATAAGAAGAAGAAGAAGTGAGGCTACATCTTTAGGTATTTATGTTATAAAAATTAATTTATCTACTTCTACTTCCTAGGTATTAGATATTGGATGTGGTTCTCACATTTGTTCAAATGTGCAAGGACTCAAAACGAGTAGGTGCTATAACACAGGCTAAAGAATCCAAATGGGTTTCTCGTAACAGATAGTCGTGTGGTAATGCTTATGGATCACGATGAGCCTACTACCTATCAAGATGCTGTATCAAGTCTAGATTCTGAGAAATGGCTAGAGGCCATAAAATCTCAAATGCAATCCATGTATGTCAATCAAGTTTGGAACTTGATTGATCCATCTGAAGGAATTAAAACCATTGGGTGCAAATGGGTTTTCAAGAAGAAAACTGACATAAATGGGAAAGTACATACCTTTAAAGCAAGACTTGTCGTAAAAGGTTTCAAGCAAACTCATGGTATTGATTATGATGAAACTTTTTCACCAATCACAATGCTTAAATCAATAAGAATTCTTATTGCCATTGTTGTGTATTATGACTACGAGATATGGCAAATAGATGTCAAAATAGCATTTCTTAATGGAAACTTACTTGAGGATGTGTATATGACACAACCTGAAGGTTTTGTCCACCCTGAGAATTCTAAAAAGGTGTGCAAGCTGCAAAGATCCATTTCTTAATTAAAGTAAGCTTCTCGGAGTTGGAATCTTCATTTTGATGAAACAGTTAAAGAGTTTGGATTTATAAAAAATAAAGATGAACCTTGTGTATACAAGAAGGTTAGTGGGAGTGTAATAATGTTTATTGTCTTATATGTCGATGACATATTACTCATTAGGAATGATATTCCTATGTTACAAAAGACCAAAGATTTGTTAGGGAAATCTTTTTCAATGAAAGATCTAGGCAAAGCTACTTATATCATTGGCCTTAAGATCTATAGGGATAGATCTAGAAGAATAATTGGTCTGAGTCAAAGCACTTATATAGACAAGGTGTTGAATAGGTCCAGCATGCAAAATTCTAAAAAAGAGGATTTTTGCCAATGTCTCATGGCATTACTCTTAGCAAGATTCAATGTCTTATGACATCTGATGAGCGAGACTGCATGAGTATGATTCCTTATGCTTTGGTTATAAGATCTATCATGTATGCCATGTTATGTACTAGACCAAACATTTCATATGTATTAAGAATGATAAGAAGATACTAGTCAAATCCTAGTGAAAGTCACTGGACAGTCGTTAAGAATATCCTTAAGTACTTGAGAAGAACTAAGGATGCATTCTTAGTATATGGAGGATTGGAAGATGAGCTAGTAGTAAACGGTTACACAGATGAAAGCTTTCAATCTGACAAAGATGACTATAGATCACAGTCTGGATATGTGTTTTTGTTAAATGAAGGTGATGTTAGCTGGAAAAGTTCTAAACAAAGCACAGTCGCTGATTCTACAACAGAAGCCAAGTATATAGCAGCATCAGATGCATCTAAGGAAGCAATATGGATTAAGAAATTCATTGTTGAACTGGGAGTAGTTCCTAGTATCACAAATCCTATAGACCTTTATTGTGACAATAATGGTGCTATAACACAAGATAAAAAGCCCAAATCCCATCAGAGATCCAAACATATGCTCTGCCATTTTCATCTCATTTGTGAAATCATTGATAAAGGAGATGTCAAGATATGTAGAGTACCAATAGGTGATAACATTGCTGATCCACTTACAAAGGCTCTCCCATAAGCCAAATATAATGGTTATACTAAGTCCATATGTATTAGACACTTATATGATTAGGCCTAGTGTAAGTGGGAGATTGTTAGTGGATATGCCCTAGGCCAAGTATTTGGTTTTTTTAGGTAATGTCACATTTCATTATATAAATTTGGGTTTTCTTGATGTTATTATATTGTTGGTATGTTACATTATAATAATGCTTGTAAATAACAATCTAATGTTATTTTGACTATCCTTAGTCATTTATCATTAAATGAATAATGATAAATAAAGACTAGTATAAGTTTGATTGATAATCATGGGATAATTATATATAGTGATATGAATTAAACTTATAATTACTTGTTAGAGAACAGAGTACTGGATAGACCCACTATGAGATACTACTGATGGGGATTTATTTGAACCATTAGTCTCACTAGACTGCGTATAGGATGAGTAAGGTATCGTTCCAAAGGGAACGGGGTAAATTTTGTATTGAAATCACAAAGACTAGATGGATAGGTAACGAATAAAATAAAGATCATGCATTTAACTAAATATCTAAACTACTTTGAATATATTAAATTAATTTGGATTAAAGATGACTTAAATGATGGTATGAACATACATTAAAAATTATGAAATAGTAATTCATCTAAGAACAAGTTCTAGATAATTATATAAATAAAGTGACTGGAGAATTTAGCCAAGATTCTTTAAAGCAACTCTCGTTGTCAGTAAAGATGTTTTTATTTAGAGTCTATAAGCACTCTCATGTCATTATAGAGATAAATAAAAACCATGAAGTTCTATGCCAATTCTTTAACCCCTTAAAGTGAATTCCTTATCTCTAAGTGAATTCAATGCTTTAAGTAAATTCATTTAACTTTCCATCAAAGAATTCCAACTCTCATTGTGAATTAAATGACAAACATACTTAATATGGTGATCAAGCATACTAAGCAAATCAAAGCACTTAAACAAACTTAAATCATACTTCATACATAAAGAAAATAAACATTCATAGCACAAAGATAAGTAGATGAATAACAACTTAAATTACATAGTTATAATGCATCAAAAGAACTTAGCCATAAACAAAAATACAATAAAGATGAAATAAGAGACAAGAAAACATCACTCCCCAGGGTTTACTTTCTATTTAAACCTTCTGATAAATCTCTTATTCCTTTGGCTTTGCTCTTTTGTCATCCCTTGAAAACTAAGTAAAAACAGAAAAACCAAAAAAAACTAAAAAATAAATGTTCTTAAGAAAACAGTAAAAATGTTCTTTAATTTTTCTCCATCTAATTCATCAAATCCAGAGTTTTCTCCCATATATATATGTCTTGACTCTATAGGTATGTCCCTTAATAAGTCCACGAAAGGTTGCCTCTGAATGGACACAATGTAAGACTGAAAACTCAAGTGCAGAAAATACAACGTTTGGGAAACAGTGCCTTGTCCGACTCGTGAACACCCTCACGAGTCGTGATGTTGTGCTGCTCTTCTGGACTCGTGATCTGCATCCCGACTAGTGAAACTGTGTCCTGAGTCATGATTTTGTGCTACTCTCCTTACCGAGTCGTGACTCCCTTCACGACTCGTGAACTCTTCCTGGGACTCGTGAAACTGCTTGCTCCTTCTTCTTCACTCCTTCTCCACTCGTGATGCTCTTCACTACTCGTGAAATATTTCTTCGAAATTTCACCATCTTCTTCCTTTTCTTCACACTTCACCATGATTTGACCTAAAAACAAACATAAACACATAAAAACACATATAATATTACATACTTACTACATAAATAAGAGAAAAACACACATAAAAAGATAGACATTTTACATGACATCAAATTCCCCCATACTTAAACCTTGCTTATCCCCAAGCAAGAGAAAAGTGAGAAAATTTAATCTTAAGTCAAACTAAGTAAGTTACATTATAAAGCATTGCTCAATTGTCACTTAAGATAAGATTGATATGAATTCAAACACCTTAACACTCAAAATATTAGTACATCAAGACTTAAAACATGCATCTTAAATCATCAAGTCATCCAAATTTACTAAATTCAACATCAAGAATATAAAGTCTCAAGACTAACCATGCTCAATAGAGAATAGTGATCATAAAGCCTAAGATCCTAAGACTATAGTTGCCTTTTTGGACAATTAAAAGGCACACTTACCTTTAAACCCATCTCATGGCATTTTTAGACTATGTTTTTCATCTTTTTCTTTTCTTTTACATGGGTATATTTTTAAACTTTATCCCATGAATAGCAAGAGAATGTAGTAATGGGTGCGTTTTATGCTCCATCCCATACTTAATTAAGCTTTTGAGTATGCATCTTGCTTTATTTTATTTATTTTCATTATTTTTTTATTTTTTCACTAGTCCTCATCCATTATTGAAAGGCCTAAAGGTAAGTATTATGGCTATAGTTTCCATGAAGCAACAAAAATCCTAAAATCTTAAGCTAAATGAGCATATTCTAACCTTAAAGCATAGTTAATGAAAAGACTAAATAACCTAAAATGTTAAAAGAAATAAAAAGAGATGACTTAAAAACAAAAAACTCATGCAAAAAGATCTTGAAAAACTAATAAAATGAGTATAAAGGCAAATGAATCTTTATAACAACCTATATTACATACACTATGAGCAACACTTATAACAAAACTCACTATAAAAGTTAGTCTAAATAAAGAAAAAGAGAAACAAACACACAAAGGCTCCTCCACACTTAGAACACACATTGTCCTCAATGTGGGGAAACAAAACAAACACAAAAAAAGCACAAATAAACAAAAACAAAAGCATAGAGGAAAGAAAAACTCCCCTCAAATCATGGTGAAGTTGGAGGCGAAACAACCACATAGCCCGATTGGGCAATGAAAGCATCCACCTTGTGCTCAAGGCGGCGTTGACTATGAACTAATTGAGTGGTGGTTTGCTCCAAGGAAGCCAATTGACTTTGGATGGCTGATTGACCATGTAGCAACTGATTAAACATAGAAGTGGTGACATTCGAAGAAGATCCAGCAGTCGGTGTGAAAACAGGTGAATGGCTAGGTGTACCCGCCATAGGATCATCACTAGGCCCTTGCTCCATTGGCCTTGACTCTTCCGAAGTACTTTCCATATTAGCCACCTGTGGAGTAGAAGTACCAGGAAGTTCCTTCCAACAAGAACGATATATAGGTGGTATGTATTGAAAAGAATTGTTAGTGACTTCACCTCTTATAAACAAATGCTTTGAAAAATATTGGCATGGAAGTACACCATCATAAACACGCAAATCAACATCAATACCCCTAGCAATAGCAGCAATAACATGTCCATGTGTAATAGGGGACTCCGGACGATTAACACAATTCAATAATTGCGTGAAAATCCAATAAGACCAACATATAGACTTATGGTTATGCACACACCACATCAAGAAAAGTTCATGACTTGAAACCCTATTAAATTCATGCTTGTTGAAAACAATGGAGGCAAGAATCTTATGTAAAATCCAGTATTTCAAGTCCGATATAAATATGGATTTGTCATCTCTAGCCCTATAAGGTGTAGTCAAACCAGTAAGAAAGTTCCAAAACTCATTTGGCCTATAACTCTTAGGAGGAGTACATAATCCATTTGGGCTAAAACCAAAGATTCGATGCATCATGAAATAAGTAAGAGTATGATCAACACCATTCAAACGAAAGTCTACAAGCCTAGGATTATCAGCATTTTCTTTAAAATTTGTGTAAAACTCCAAGACTAAGTCAGTGTAGAACTACTCATGCATATTAACAAACCTCAAGAGACCACATTCAGACAACATTTCATTCACTTCATCAAGAACACCCACACTTTCAAGCAAAGAGTTAGGAAAATACTTGCATTGATAATGTGCTCTATCTTTTAAAACAAGGAACCTGTTACCTTCATGAATAGAGGAAAGAGGGAAGGGTGAACCAAAGTCTGTCTGCAAGCTCTGAAGTGGTGGTTCATCTCCTCCTTGCTGACCCCTTGATGTTGAAACATTCTTTGTCCTTACCATTGTTGTTAAAGAGAAAATAAAACAGAGAAAAGAAAAAGAAGATGCTGGAATTTATGTAACGACTCGTGAGGACAATCACTTGTGTGTGTGTAATATGGCTGTAACGGGAATGCAAGGAAAGGTAAAGAGAAGAAGAAGAAGAAGAAGAAGAAGAAGAGAAAAACAAATAGACAAAAGAAAATAGAAGTTACAGTTGAAAGATCAAGAAGTTACGAGAAGAATAAACGAAGAGAGAATGTAAAAAAAATGAAAAGGAAACCAACGATAGTTTTTATAGAAGAATAAGGGAAAAATGAAAAGGTATGTCATTTAAAAAAAAAACCCTAATTTGAAATTATAACCATTCCCCCCACGTAATGGAAGTTAATTAAGGAAGTTAAGCAAATTAAAAACCACTAATACTCCTAATTAGAAGAAATAAAAGTAAAATAAAGAAATAAAAATGGAATAGAAATAAAATTAGAAAGGTAAAATCGCGACTCGTAACTTATGGAACAAAGCTTCACGAGTCGGCATGTGCCTCACGACTCGTGAAAGAAGGAGGGATAGACAAGAATGAAAGCCTCACGAGTCGGTATGTACGTCATGACTCGTGAGCCCTGCGCCTCTGCATTACTCGTGAAGATGTTCACGAGTCGTGAGTCTGCTCATGACTGAAAGGATGAAGCCTCTGTATTACGCGTGAACACAGTCACGACTAGTGACTCTGCTCACGACTGAAAAAATAAAGCCTCTGTAACACTCGTGAACACAGTCACGACTAGTGATTCACTCGTGAACATGATGCAATTCTATAATTTTCTGCAAAATCCAACCAAACTAGAGCCAAAAGTTAAAGTAACAAAGAAGAATAAGCTAAGGAACATAAAAACTATATAAAACATATAATGTAGTCTACAATCAAACCATAAAATAAATAAATTCAAACTAAAAGAACTAAAAAAAATCATATTAAAAGTAAAAAGAAGAATTCATCAAAGAAACTTTGTGAGTAGGAACCAATGCATCACCAATGAAATAAGGCTTTAATCTATGTCCATTAACCTTAAAAACTTTCCCTTTATCATTAGCAATATCTACAGCCCTATAAGTAAAAACTTGAACAACTTTGAAAGGTCCCGACCATCTAGACTTTAATTTTCCAGGAAAAAGCTTCAATCGAGAATTATACAACAAAACCATGTCACCAACTTGAAATTCTTTCTTTAGTACATGTTTATGATGCCATGATTTAGTTCTTTCTTTATATAACTTTGCATTTTCATAAGCATTCATACGAAGTTCCTCTAACTCTTGTAATTGAAGCAATCTCTTCCTACCAACTTGTTGCATATCAAAATTTAATACCCTAGTGGCCCAATAAGCTTTATGTTTGATCTCAACCGGCAAATGAAAAGACTTACCATAAACCAATTGATAAGGTGTAAGACCTATAGGAGTTTTGAAAGTTGTTCTATATGCCCAAAGAGCATCATCTAACTTAAGTGCCCAATCTTTTCTTGACCTAGAGACAGTTTTCTCTAAAATCCACTTAAGCTCTCTATTGCTAATCTCAACTTGTCCACTAGTTTGGGGATGATAAGGTGTAGCAATTTTATGAGTCACATTATATTTTCTCAATAATTGCTCTATAACTTTATTGCAAAAATGAGACCCACCATCACAAATAATGGCCCTAGGTGTTCCAAATCTAGGAAATATAACTTTCTTAAGCATCTTCTTAACCACCTTGGCATCATTTGTAATGGTTGAAATTGCTTCCACCCACTTAGATACATAATCCACCATAACTAAAATATACCTATTCCCTAAAGAACTAGGAAATGGTCCCATAAAGTCCATACCCCAAACATCAAATAATTCAACCTCTAAAATACCATGTAAAGGCATTTCATTCCTCCTAGACAAATTTCCCATTCTTTGGCACTTATCACAACTTAATACAAAGTCCTTAACATCCTTAAACAATATAGGCCACCAAAAACCAACTTGTAAAACCTTAGAAGCTGTCTTAGAAACCCCAAAGTGACCACCTACAGCATAAAAATGACAATGAGCTAATACTTCACCAACTTCTTCATTAGGAAGACACCTCCTAATCAATCCATCAGCATATCTCCTATATAACAAAGGCTCTTTCCAATAGTAAAACTTCACATCATGAAGGAATTTCTTCCTTTGCCTATAATCTAAACCATAAGGAAGCATTCCACTTACTAGATAGTTTGCTATATCAGCAAACCAAGGAGTTTCCTTGGAAACTATATTAAAAAGATGTTCCCCATGAAAAGCTTCATCAATAGGTACCCCATCATCATTATCTTGCAAAACACATTGGGTCAGCCTAGATAAATGGTCCGCAACTAAATTCTCCTTCCCCTTTTTATCTCTTATTTCCCAATCAAACTCTTGTAACATTAAAATCCACCTTAACAACCTAGGCTTAGCATCTTTCTTACTCAAAAGGTACTTAAGGGCAGCATGATCAGAATAAACAATGACTTTTTGCCCTGCAAGATAAGTCCTAAATTTATCAAAAGCATACAAAATAGCCAAGAGTTCTTTTTCAGTTGTGGAGTAGTTAATTTGGGCATTATCTAGTAACTTACTAGCATAATAAATAACAGAAGGCTTTCCATCAATTCTTTGGCCTAAAACAGCCCCTACCGCATAATTATTAGCATCACATATCAATTCAATAGGTTGATCCCAATTTGGTGGTTGCAACACCGGTGAAGTGACAAGAGCATGTTTAAGAGTTTCAAAAGATTTAAGACATGCCTCATCAAAATGAAAATCAACATCTTTACCTAGCAACGTGCATAAGGGTTTAGCTATCTTAGAAAAATCTTTGATAAACCTCCTATAAAAACCAGTATGGCCTAGAAAGCTTCTAACATCTCTAGCATTTTTAGGAGGAGGCAAATTAGCAATTATTTAAATTTTAGCTCTATCAACTTCAATCCCCCTATTAGAAACTAAATGTCCTAAAACAATGCCCTCTTGAGCCATAAAATGATATTTCTCCCAATTTAAAACCAAACCATGCTCCATACATTTATCAAGTACCTTAGAAAGATTAGATAAACAATCCTCATAATTAGTGCCATACACACTAAAGTCATCCATGAAAACTTCTACACATTGATCAATAAGATCACTAAAGATAGAAAACATGCATCTTTGAAATGTAGCTGGTGCATTACACAAACCAACAGGCATTCGCCTAAATGCAAAAGTTCCATATGGGCATGTAAAAGTTGTCTTAGATTGGTCATGTGGATGAATTGGTATTTGATAGAAACCAGTCAACCCATCTAAGTAGCAAAAGTAAGAAAAATTAGCCAATCTTTCAATAACTTGATCAATAAAGGGTAAAGGAAAATGGTCCTTTCTTGTAGCCTTATTTAACTTCCTATAGTCCACACACCTACGCCAACCCATGATAGTCCTAGTAGGAATTAAATCATTGCTATCATTACGAATTACAGTTAAACCACCCTTTTTAGGGACAACTTGAATTGGGCTCACCCACTTATTATCACATATAGAATAAATTACGCCATTATCAAGCAATTTAATTATTTCCTTCCTCACAACCTCTTTAAGAGTTGGATTAAGCCTTCTTTGACCCTCAATAGAGGGCTTAGAATCCTCCTCTAACAAAATTCTATGCATGCAAACCTTAGGTGCAATCCCTTTTAAATCATTAATTGAATATCCCATAGAATTTCGTTGAGCAAGTAAAATATCACGTAAGGCATCCACATCATGCTTACCAATTGATGAATTAACAATAAATGGCAATTGAGAATTTGTATCTAGAAATTCGTACCTTAAGCTTGTTGGTAGTGGCTTGAGTTCAAGTTTGATTTCCTCCTTAGATGTCTTTGATGACATATCCTCATCCTTTCTCAAAGACTCAATTTTTTAGAATCTTCCTTGGAAAGGATATGAGGCAACTTGCAAAACTTCGTCACAACTTTCATTCAAACAATAAGGTGCAATAGGGTTTTGACTCACACAATCATGCACAACACCATCAATACATTCATTAAGAATATCATAAGAATCAATTCTATTTACCACCTCTATTGGTGAAGATTTAATCATGCCAAAAACATTAAACTCAATTCTTTCACCATTAACCTCAAGAGATATTTTACCATTTTTCATATCAAAAACAGCCCCAGCAGTAATTAAGAAAGGCCTACCAAATAAAATAGGAATTTCAGGATCTTCATCCATTTCTAACACAACAAAATCAGCAAGAATCACAAATTTATCCACTTTGGTTGGAATATTTTCTAATATGCCTATAGGGTGTGAAATAGATTTATTCGCCATTGATAAGCACATATTAGTAGGCTTTAACTCACCCAAATCAAGCTTTTTATAAATTGAGTAAGGCATAAGACTAACACTAGCACCCATATCACATAGGGCCTTATCAAAATATATACCACCTATAACACAAGGAACCGTAAAACAACCCAGATCCTTTAGCTTAAGTGGATATTTAGAATACAAAGCTTTAGACTCTTCTACCAAAGAAACATAACCATAATCTTCAAGCTTACCCTTGTGACTCACAATTTCTTTTAAAAATTTTTCCCATGAAGGCATATCCTTAATGGCATCCACAAAGGGTATAGTTATAGTAAGTTCCTTCAAATAATTCAAAAACTTTCCAAATTGCTTATCAAGATTTCTTTTAATGAGTCTTTGAGGAAATGGCAAAACATTCAAATTAACTTTAGGTCCATCTTCCCTAGATGAGGTTATCTTTTCCTTAGGTTCATTAAGCTTATTATCATTTTCACTTGCATCCAAAACATGATCATCATTCACTATAAGATTCTCATCACTTTTACTATTACTCTCAATCTTTTTCCCACTCCTTAACATAATAGATTGAACCGATTCATGAGGAAAAAACTCAGGTTGACTTGGTAACTTGCCTAAAGGTTTAGCACTAGAAGTGGCTTGTTGAGCCAATTGGTTTTCAAGCATCTTATTATGAGTGACAAGTTGATCAATTTTAGTGTTTATTTGCCTAAATTGTTCCTCATTTTGCTTGTTAGTAGTCATTTAATGATTAACAAATTGCTCCATCAAATTCTCTATATGGGATTTAGGTTGTTGGGAGTTAAAAGGTAGCTTATTTGGAAAAGGTGATGGGTTAGGTAACTTGTTCATATGATTATGATTATTATTAGGAGGGTTCAATTGGGCATTTTGGTTAGACCAAGAAAAATCGGGATGGGTTCTCCATTGTGGGTTGTAATAATTAGAATTTTGACCCATCCTTTGATTATAGTTCCCTTGAACAAAACTTACATCCTCACTAGACCCCTCACTGCAATTAACATACATATGAGGTCCACAACATTTCTCACATACATGACTAACATTTTCAACATTGGAATGAGAATTACTTACCATTTTCGTTAAAGCTTCTACCTTAGCCGTCAAAAGATTAATGGAATCCAATTCCAAAAACCCCTTAGCCTTAGCCATAGTGGGTTCTTCTCCCATGTAGCCTTGTGAGGCTAACTCTTCCAACAAAGTTTCAGCTTCCTTAGCAGTCTTTTCCAACCATTTACCACTTAAAGCAGCATTAACAATATTTTTATTTTCCTCCATTAACCCATTATAAAAGATTTGAGGAATCATCCAATCCGGTAAGCCATGATGAGGACATTGCCTTTGAAGTCCCTTAAATCTTTCCCAAGAGGTATAAATGGTTTCATTAGGCAATTGTTTAAATGTAGATATTTGATTTCTAAATTTTGCCGTTTTATGTGGTGGAAAATACTTATGAAGAAAAGCTTGTTTTAATTGGTCCCATGTAGTAATTGTCTCACTAGGTATACTAGCAAGCCAAATTTGAGCCTTTTCTTTTAAAGAAAACGGAAATAACCTAAGTCTAATGGCATCATTACTCACTCCATTAATTTTAAATGTAGCACACACGTTAAGAAAAGCAAGGATATGAGCATAAGGGTCTTCCCCTTGCAAACCTCCAAATTGGTTATTTTGCACCATTTGAATGACAGCCGGCTTGATCTCGAAATTGTTATTAGCAATAGCCGGTGCCACTATTCCTCCAAAACTTTCCGAAATATTCGACATCGCAAAATCACCAAGAGTTCTCCTTTCTTCACCCGCCATAATTGGAAAATTATAACCTTCCTCCAATTTAACACTTTGTTCTCCTTCTACTTGCAAACTAAATTCCTCTTGTAGCTTCCTTCTAAGTTCCCTACACAATTCAAAAATACCTTTAGTCTAAAACTTATTACAAAAACTCTAATACTAAAACAAACAAAACGCCAAATAAAATTTCATACATCAAAATAACTATCATACAATCCTAAAACATCCACTCTTTTGTATCATTCAATAAAAATTCATTCAAGCCGCTTCCCGGCAACGGCGCCAAAATTTGATGGGGATTTATTTGAACCCTTAGTCTCACTAGACTGCGTATAGGATGAGTAGGGTATCATTCCAAATGGAACGAGGTAAATTTTATATTGATGTAACAACAAGTAAATGGATAGGTATTAATTTCCATTAAAATCATGCCATTAGTGTAAATACTAAACTACTTAAAATATATTAAGTTAATTTTGGATAATAGATTACTTAAAAGATGAGACGGACATACATTATAACCAAGTAAAACAAGTTCATCTTTGAATTAATTAGCAATTGTATGAATGATATAATGGAGAATTTAGCCAAGATTCTTTAAAGCAATTCTCATTGTCAATAAAGAGTATTCTTACTTAGAGTCTATAAGCATTCTCATGTCATTATAGAGATAAATAAAAACCATGAAGTTCTATGCCAATTCTTTAACCCCTTAAAGTGAATTCCTTATCTCTAAGTGAATTCAATGCTTTAAGTAAATTCATTTAACTTTCCATCAAAGAATTCCAACTCTCATTGTGAATTAAATGACAAACATACTTAATATGGTGATCAAGCATACTAAGCAAATCAAAGCACTTAAACAAACTTAAATCATACTTCATACATAAAGAAAATAAACATTCATAGCACAAAGATAAGTAGATGAATAACAACTTAAATTACATAGTTATAATGTATCAAAAGAACTTAGCCATAAACAAAATTACAATAAAGATGAAATAAGAGACAAGAAAACATCACTCCCCAGGTTTTACTTTCTATTTAAACCTTCTGATAAATCTCTTATTCCTTTGGCTTTGCTCTTTTGTCATCCTTTGAAAACTAAGTAAAAACAGAAAAACCAAAAAAACTAAAAAATAAATGTTCTTAAGAAAACAGTAAAAACGTTCTTTAATTTTTCTCCATCTAATTCATCAAATCCAGAGTTTTCTCCCATATATATATATGTCTTGACTCTACAGGCATGTCCCTTAATAAGTCCACGAAAGGTTGCCTCTGAATGGACACAATGTATGGCTGAAAGTTCAAGTGCAGAAAATACAACGTTTGGAAAACAGCGCCTTGTCCGACTCATGAACACCCTCACGAGTCATGATTTTGTGCTGCTCTTCTGGACTCGTGATCTGCATCCTGACTAGTGAAATTGTGTCCTGAGTCGTGATTTTGTGCTGCTCTCCTTACCGATTTGTGACTCCCTTCACGACTCGTGAACTCTTCCTGGGACTCGTGAAATTGCTTGCTCCTTCTTCTTCACTCCTTCTCCACTCGTGATGCTCTTCACTACTCATGAAATATTTCTTCGAAATTTCACCATCTTCTTCCTTTTCTTCACACTTCACCATGATTTGACCTAAAAACAAACATAAACACATAAATTGGACATAAACACATAAAAACACATATAATATTACATACTTACTACATAAATAAGAGAAAAACACACATAAAAAGATAGACATTTTACATGACATCAACTACATGGGTTAATGTCATTAGTGATCTCATAATAGTTATGTTATCGATCTTTAGACTTGAGATCATTACAGTATCCTACATGATGAACATTATATTTTGATATAATCAAACATTATCTTTAATCAGATACTCATAAAGATTATGATTGGACATGATGAGAATCATGTAAAGGATAATGAATAATCAAGAAGGAATTTGTCCCCTCTCTTATGAGAGAGGTATCTATTAGGCCTCTCGATAAGCAGGACTGAGAAATGTTTGGACTATATAAGTTTGACATAGATCATGACTTATGTTCAAACAAGATATCGTGTGACAAAGGGATTATAACATGTTCTATTAGGTTAAAATTGAATTATCGATATTCATATTATTTGGATAGTCATAATATTTTGCTAGAGGCCGCTTATGACTTGTGGGCTCGTGATGAGATTGGGGCCCACTGCCAATATAATATGAATCTATTGGGTCGCACACATAGAATGTGATGAATGGACTAAGGGTTAATTTGGGCATTTCGAATTTTATTTTGTGATAAATTAAAATTCGAAATAATAATAATAATAATAATAATAATAATATTTAAGATTAATATTATTATTCTTATTTTAAATGAGAAATAAAGTATTTCTTATTTTAATAAGAAAAGTAGGCCCAAAATTTTCTCTCTAAATTAGGGTTAGGTTAACTATATATGTATAATGATATATATATTTTAAACGCTAATCAAGCATAAAATGAGAGTGGCAGCCATTACTTAGTAGAGAGAAAAGAAAATTCGTTTTTTTTTTCTTTTGTAACCTTGAGAGAGAGAAAAATATACTCTAGCACCCCGGGTGATTTTGTTCATTGCATTCGCGTGTGGATACCGATAGAGGGTATCGTTTCGCATGAGGCCGAACCTGCAAATTTGATTTAACTGCGCTTCAAGAGGTTGGTAATTGTTACACTTCTCTTCTATTGAATCAATTGGATCGCATGAATCCTAATGGGTTTCTTTTTCTGCTGCTTTTTTTTTATTTTATTATTTCGAACCCAACAACTTGCACTATTGATATGCAAAGATTCTTAACTAACATAGATCAAGTATCCATGTTAAGATTCTCTAAATGAATCTCCAATGTAAGTGTTTTTCAAATAAGCATCCACATGTTAACTTTAAGTATCACCGTACTTGTAGCTTATGGAATTACTGCTCGACCCAATCAAAAAGTATAACATGTGCTAGTCTGTCTGTATTAATAATGTCCTATCTTGTTAATACTATGATTAAGGACAATTTAGATATTAGTATATTTGAATGCAATAAGAATCTTATATCATGAATACTTCATCATTTACTTTGAACTATGTTTATATACTTGGGACTTCATTCAATAGTTTAAAAATATATCAAACACATACAATAAACACAATACTATGTAATGAATACTACCTTTAATTAATGATGAATGTTATAATACACATAAAATACATCCCTATCACATGGACTTTAGGACATCGTACTAATAATCTCCCACTTGCACTGAGCCAATGACTTATGTGTCTTGTGCCCATAGGGATGCCTATGGTGATCGAACTTGCTTCGGGATAATGCTTATGTGAGAGGGTTGGCCACATTCTGATCGGTAGAGACTCCTTTTATCTTCACATCATTTCTATTTATTATCTCTTGAATGAGATGATATCTTCTGAGAATGTGCTTAGACATTTGATGAGACCATGGTTCCTTTGTTTGTGTGACGGCTCCATTATTATCATATTACAGAGGTATTAGATCAACAATGTTTGGCATCACTTCTGGTTCAGTTATGAACTTTTATTTTATTTTTTTATACATTAAGCCTTATATGGATAGAAATTGTGAAATTGAATAATATGTCCTATTTCATGTGTTTTTTGGTATATGAACCTCGAATTTAATTTAATGTATTGTCGTTATCACTTTTGTCATTTTGAAATTGAAATACTAATAGAAAATGATGATTAACTTAAAGTTGATAAGAAATACATAGTGCCACATCAAGTTGAGGGATAGATGCAGATACTAAAGACGTAACAAATGAAATATATACAATTTAATTTTGCATTTTCTATACATTGAAAGCTTAATACATACAAAAACAAATATTGAAGAGCCTATTGTTGCAAAGTTTAATAGCAAAAACCAAAAGAATTTAAGATGTATTTTTATTTTGCTATTATATAATGAAAATCCAAAATTGAGTCAATTATTTCATATATAATTTCAACTAAATTCAAATAAGAACAATTTGCCTGCGGACTAGGTTAGGAAGGGATTTGGATCCATGATTGGTATGGTCATCACCATGTCACTCCACTCAATTTCTTATTTTGAATGCTATGTCCCGCAAAGTACCATGTCACTCCACGCAATTTCTTACTGTGAATGCTACGTCACCCAAACTTTGCGGTAATATAAAATGAGACTCTAATTTATTTATTTATTTGCTTTTATGATACATGTAATATTCGGCAAAAAATAATTTTTGACTTTTAAAAGATAAATAATTTTTAAAATTTGTAAAAATTATTAAAATTAATCAAAATATAACGATATTAAAAAATAATATAAAATTAGAATTTAACTCAATAATTTGAAACTTTTGCTAATGCAAGAAGATTATGCGCCTGATCCACCTGACCCGATATGCAATTAATCTAATCCAAATTCGTTGGATCCGACCGTTTTAGATGTCTAAATTTGTTGTTGTTGTTATTATTATGTTATTATTATTATTATTATTATTTGGCTAGTTCTCAGCGCTCTAACGGCGCCGTTATCACCTTCCCCCTTCTTCTCCATCGTCTCTATAGTCAACAATCCCTTCCCATCTCGCTCCGTCTCTCAGAATTCGTTGTATTGAATCTCAATTTCCCTTCAATAACAGCTGCTTTGAGTAGGCGATCTGCGTCCGTGAACTCCGCTGGCTGTTTAGCGTGGTCCGACAATCGACGGCGCTGCAGGTAACATATTAGTGCGTAAAAATTTTGAAATTTGTGTAGCCGTGGTTTCAGTTCTTTTTTCTAGAATTATTAGAGAGCGTGTGCTCTCTAGTTGAAAGGAGGCATTGTCATATATTCATTGTCAATGATGCAAGTGATCAATTGAGGGAATAAAATTTTGAAGATTTGATTATCCAGATATGATATTAAATCAAATAGCTTATTAGTCTTTTTTTTCTTTATGCTGATATGAAGTATAGTAATTTCTGAGAAAAGAGAGGAGTTAAGTGCAATTAGAGTTTTCACTAATGAATTATTATGCTGTACTGCTTCTCAGAAAGCTAGAATATGATTTTGTTAGCAGAAAATTATCAACGAACCACTAAATGATGCTATAAATGAGCTAATTCTCATTTGGATTGCGTCCTTGGTAATTCTAGAAGTCTAAATAGCTATCTTTCGATTTATATGATATAATGCTCCCAAATTTCTGGAGCACTAAAGTCGCGGCTTCTTCAAACAGAAAGTCGTTGATATTTGGACTTTGATATTTTGGACTTTAATAATTAGTCTTGGTCTTTTTGTTTTGGGTTGGAAAATTAGAGTTTTTGTTGGACTTTGAGGAGGAAATCTACCATGCCAACAACGAAAATTAAATTATTAGCCATAAGATCTTAGTTTTGTTATTTTTCATATACCAGTGGTTCTTTCAGATGGCGTAGTTAGTAAAAAACATTTGAAAAACTAAAGTTCTCCTTTTTATATTTGTGTTTTTGTTATGACCTTGAGTTTGTGATCGGGTCGCTGGGCAATTAACACAGAAATCAAGATCAGAATAAGGGTCTTTACCCTTATTTCGGTTTCTGCCCTTGCCTATGGTTGTTTGAAAGTTGTAACTTGTTAAAGGGAGCCACAAACCTTGGAACTTTTAAGGAATTTCCTAGTTTAATTTGCTGAAATTTTACTTGCTTCATTGACTAATTCTGTCTCTATAAATAGAGATTACATATCTAAATAGGGATCCTTTTCTAATTAGGAAATTAATCTAAATAGGGATTTTTTTAACATATCTAAATAGGAATCCTTTTCTAACTAGGAAACTATCAAAATAAATCACTAATTAAAAATCAAATCGTATTATAACTAAAATACTATTACTAAAAATAAATCTTACTATAATTAAAATTAATTAAACCGTAACAGTTTTCTTTTCTCTTCTTTTTTCAGCATTTGCACATAATTCTCACGGTTATCATAACTTACAGGAGAAGGGAGCAATTCCCTGGTTCATTGTCTTTGAAAAATTCAAGGCTTTATACAGTTTGTTTGGGGTCTGTAAGTTACAATTTGGGTTCCATGATTATTTGTTTGTTTGTTTATCCAGCGCAATAAATGTAGCCTTTTGATAGTTTCCTATCTCAGAAAATCTATTGATGATATTTGCTTGTTATCTCTCTGAACCGCAGCAACAGTCATGTCAGTGTCAAACGAGGATAAGACTTGTCCTCATACTCAGGTATCCTTACTTTCAATCTGGGTCTTTTTCTTTTTCCATCCAAATATGCGGCAAGTGGGTTTCTGTTATCAATTTGAATTGCATCTTCTGTTGAGAAATGCAAAAATGCAATCATAAAAGAGGAAAAAGGAGAATACAAGGACATTCAATATATTGTGCAATGGTATAGTCATACAGATGTGTACTTAATGGATTTGGGGCTTTGTTAGTTGAATTAAATTCAATAATTGGAAGAAGAACCTGAAGAGCCGTAGGACTTCTTCATGCATGTGATAGTCACAATTTGTTAGATAATTATTTGTATTTAGTTGTTGCTACTTACACCTTGCTGAGGATTGATGCTGCTTGTGGAGTTATTCAGTAAATTATGATTCTAGTCCTATTAGTGTTTGTAAATATTCCGTTTAGCATGAATATTGATTTGCATTGAGATGGGTTCTTTACATATTTCAATGTTCTCTTGGACAGCTCTCATCCCACTTTTTTGGGGATCTTCTTGATTCCATTATTGCTGATGTTGCCTCCAAGTGTCACCGGATAGCGAAGTTGGGACTGGATCGGAACTTGGAGGAGGAAGAAGAAGAATTGAGGTTGTCAACACAAGCTTGTGTTAGGGCTGCCGATCCTAGTAATAACAGTGAAACAAATAGTAAATATGTGGTTGACATCTTTGGACAAACTCATCCACCTGTAGCTAGTGAAATATTTGAGTGTATGAATTGTGGACGTTCAATCATGGCGGGAAAGTTTGCTCATCATTTGGAAAAGTGCATGGGAAAGGTGATCCTCATTCTCCTAATTTTATAGGATGTAGTGCGATTTCCTCTTCATAATAGAGATCTGCTTTTCTTGTTGTTGGTTGTAACATTTGCTGGTATAAAATCTGGTAATTGGTGATTGATAATACACTTAGCAAAATTCTTCAATCACCATTTTGTGATATCTCTATGTTGTGTATTTTTTATGATTTTTCTGCTCTTAATAATTTACTAAGCTTTAAACCTCCACTGCAGGGTAGGAAGGCCCGACTTAAGGCAACCCGAAGTAGCACAGCGGCACAGAACCGGTACTCACGAAGCAGCCCTGTTTCCACATATTCTCCTTATTCGAGTTCCAGCAGCACAAACCGGTTATCAAATGGAACAGATGGTCTTGCAGCTGAAGAATGCTCAAATGGCACTTTGGAAGAGCCATGAGTCAAGGCTTTTACTGGAACAGGTTAACAAGTTGCAATGAAGAAACCCTCCTGGCTAAGGTCTTTTTTCCCTTTTATCTCTTTGTAAATCACGCATCAGGGTTTTAAAGTGCTACTCTTAACAAACATGATAAGTAAAGAAATGAAACTCAAAACATGAAATGATAAGAAAAAAGCTCACTTATAATGGAGTTTGCATCAAATGACTGATCATTATTGCATTTCTTCCTTGCTTTCTAGCTTTGACCATCTCAAGAGTAGAAAGCTTGATAAACTTCTTGGCTTAGAATAACCTTATGTCGGTTCTGAGCTTTATAATGTTAGAAATGCTATGGGGGCGTATATGTTAGATTTGATTCTTGGAAGCAACTAGACTCTGCCTGGAATTGATCATCTGCTAGTTGCAGATATTTATTTAAGCTTTTAAGTAGCTTATTAAGTTTCTCACTCTTGCAAAATGAGTAGATGGCATTGTGTTTTGGTGCTTGTATCTGTTGGGCTCATTGAATGATCTCCCACTGATCCTCTACTCCGTCAAGCTACTGTTGGAATGTTTATATGAAATCTTCCTCTATTGAATGGTCATATAAAATGTGGACCTCTTTTATACCTTTTTACTAGGGGTATAAACGAATCTGAATTTTTCTGTACCGAACTGAAATACTGAAAAAAAAAAGATTCAGAATTATATTGTATTGTTGACTTTTTGACTAAAATCAAACTGAACTGTACTGTTGAATTTATTTGAAATGGATATGGATATTTTATATAGAACCGGACTGAGAACCGTAATGAAGTATACTGAACTGTTTTAAAATCGAATTGTACCGAAAGAAATGATATTTATTAATTATTATATATAATACTAATAATTTATATATAAATATTATTTATAATTTTTATTTTACATATACTTTATAAGTTTAACTTCATAATTATTTGTATTATATAGTTTAACGCATAAAATTAAAATAATAATTAGTTAATAAATTAAAATAAATATTTTAATTATTAATAAGATGAATTTAATTATTATAATAATTATTGTATCTATATGTTTTTAATTTAATTTACCTTTAATTTTACTCAACTTTTAATTAATTTTTTTTGTATAAATATTTGTATAAATATGTAAGTTAAGTAATTTATCATATAAGTACTTTATAAATTAATTTTATTTACTTTTAATGTCACTTAACTAGTAATAATAACTATGAGTATATAAATTAAAAATATAATTATATACAATTATTATTTATAATGAAATTTTACCAATTAATGTAAATATATGAGAATATAGTTATATTTTCAATAATTTCATTTACTTTTAGTATTATTCAACTATTTTTTGCACAATAACTCTATGATTAATTAATTATGTAAATTAATAATGAAATTATATATGATTATTATATATAATAAAATTTATCAATTCATGTAGTTATATAAGTATATAATAATCATATTAATTAATTTAATTTATTTTTAGTATCAATTAACTAATATTCATCTATTTTCGTCACAATGCCTATATGAGTATGCGAATTAATAATGTAATTATATATACCAATATTTTAACCAATTGATGTAATTGTAGGAGTATATAAATATTTTATCAATTAATTTCATGTATTTTTTTGTACTACTCAACTAATATTTATCTATTTTTACAAAATTCTTATATATAATGAAATTTACTAACTCAATGAAATATTGATACAATATATATAAATACATAAATTAATAATATAATTATATATAGTTATCATACATATTAAGTTTTAGTTGTATATTTAAAAATAAATGCAGTTGAAATTTGACAAATATTGAGATTCGATTAACAAGATGAATCTCATTTTTTTCCAGATTCAAAATGAAATTTCAAATTTTAATGTACATAACTTTTTATGGATTGATAGAAGAACATAAAATAAATGAAAAAAAGTTAATGCTAATAAAATTGTAAACTCACCACTAAATTTTGATAAAATTGATAATAATGTTAATGCATGATTTTTTAAAAATGAGGATAAGAGACAAGTTGTTTCTCAAAAAGATTTGAATGCTTATTTGACTGATAAATTAGTAAAAATATTTTTCAGATTTTAATATTTTAAGTTGGTGAAAGATAAATGGGCCAAATTATTCAATTTTGACTAGAGATGTCTTAACTGTTCAGTGATTAATTGTACCTTCTGAATCAACTTTTAGCATTAGAAAAAAGACTTTAGATAAATTTATAATTTCTTACACTCCGATTACAGTTGAAATTCTTGTTTGTTTTCAAAACTGATTAAGATCGGCTATATTTTTGGTTTTAGAAGCATCAACCGAAGAATTTGAAAATTTTGAATCAAGTAATTATTATATTTGCGTAAATTTTTTATTTAATATTTATATTTTTTTATTTAATTATTTAAAATTTGTGTTATTTTTTTAGATATTGCTTAAAATTTTAAAATCAGTGTCAGAATAATGCAGAGAAAGACTGTTGAATGTTAATTTTTAATTAATGTATTTTGACTTAAACTTTAATTATACTTATTAAGATATTTTAATTGTATTTGTATTTATTATTTTGTGAATTTATTTTGTAAAATTTTAAAAATATTGAATTATCCAAAGTACCAGATTGTATTGTACTGTATTATTTTATACCGAAAGAACCAAAAAATCGTACCAAATTTTTATAAAACTGTACTCAATTGTTCCGAATTTTCAAGATAGTTACAATACTTAATTTTTAAAATATATAAAATTTCAAGACAATACGAAAATTTATAAATCTCTAATTGTACTGTACCGTGTACACCCTTACTTTTTCCATTACAGTCTATACCCAAATATTAGAATGAGTACTGGGTATTATAAAGTCACCTTCCGTAACTAGGCTTAACGATATCAATATTATGATCTTTATGTATATAATGGGGAATTTTTTTTTTATTATTACTGTTGTGCAAAATTAACTAACTCGACACATAGTTATTATTCATTTAGTAAAATTTTGGACAATATAACCGTTGTTAATATTCACATTTCTCTTACACATTCAAATTTAATTCTCCCAATACATTCATATCTATCTCAACCTGCAATAACTCATTATGTAGCAACATTAATAAGCATTAAATATTTAAACAAATCAACCATTATCATTCATCCAAAATAATACATAAAGATTCATTAGCTTCATAACTATATAATTATATACGTAATAATCCTCTTATACATATAAGGTCATATTTATATACATGCCATATACAATATCAAAATACAGCTCCTCAAACATTAAGGTTGCAAATTGCACAACCTATCTTGTCTTATCCAACAACTTCTATAAGCTCATAGTGTACCTACATAACTACACATTAAGCATTTCATGTACAATGGGGGATACTATATTAATCAGAGTCGAGATATGTTTGATAAGTTGGCATTGACCACTCCACCTACCATCTTCATAAGCCTTCTTAAGAAGCAACTGGGAGGCCATCTCCTCAGGTAAGTGTCTCTATCCTTTCAGTTTGAACTTTATCTCACCTAGGCACTTAGTGTACCAGCCTCCCTAAAGTTGTGGGCAACTGTAGACAATGGGTCATGAGGAGACTTTTGTCAGAATTATCTAATAAATAAGACTACTCTTTGAAAGATGAGGAATTGAGGATTCTAGGTTTTTTTTTTCGTGCATTTACAAACTTTGCTAAAAATATTTTTAGATTATTTTATGCTTATTTTGGGCATTTTGGGAAAGTAAAAGAGTTAAATAATGAAGAATATTCCCAAAATGTTCTTAAAGGTCATTTTTCTTACTTTTTGGCATTGCACACTCGTGTAATAAGGGAACATCTGCATTATTTGGCCCACTTGCCAACTAAAATGCCATTTTTGAGTTGCACTCCCGTTCAAACTCATTGCACAACTATATATGGGGAAAAATATGCCTTTTTCAAGCCAATTTGACTGAAGTAATTGATTTACACACTTGTTTAAGAGGTCTTGCACGACTGTGCAAATCAAAAAGTGTAAAATCACCTTGACAAATGGCTTGACGTTTTCAATAGGCTTGCACACTTGTGCAAACATTTTTATGAAAGGTTTTGGACACGTAACTTGAAAAATTTGGAAGCTTTTAGATTTAAAAAGGTTTTCTTTGGATTTTAGCTTTTCAAGCCATTTTTTAACCGTTCTAACACGTAAGAGGTCTTAGAATCCAACACATTTTATATATTTTGAGTACGTATACTGAAAGTAATATAAAAGTCTCCTCCTTTTGATTCAGTTTTTGACAATATAAAATTTATATGTTTTTATTCAAATGTTATAAATTTTATTTATTGGTGTATTTATAGTATTTTCTTTATTTTTATTGCTTTTATTTAGATTTAGGCTGTGAAATCCTTTCAAAGTTATTTGGCCATATTGTAGAAATAAATAGGATTTTTGTTTTATTGTCTCCATTTTTGGTCTATTTTTTTATTTTATCTCTTTCAAAAATGTTAATTAAAAATTATTTTTTAAAGCATCTTGCGGGTCCTATTTTTATCCTTTTTTAGGACCCCTTTGTTGACAAGGACATTATTTAAAAGGAAAAGAAAAACTACCCACTTATTAGTGAGTACGGTCATGCATCACTTGATGCTCACCAGTGCATCACTTGATGCACAAGTAAAAATTTGATTTTTTTAAATAATTGAGTCAACTATATGTCACTCAATGCACATCCTTGCATTCCTTGACATGTGCTCAAAAATTTATTTCATTTTCTTTTCCTTTTGTTTATTTTTTTTATTTTTTTTCCTTTGTTGTTGTTGTTCTTACTATTATTGTTATTGTTATTTTGTTGCAGATAACTTTCTTGTGAATGTAGTAGGGTAAGCGCTAAAGGTAAGTCCACATTCCTTGTTTTATAAGAAGATTTTCTCGATCGCTGAAGGAAAATGTCACAAAATATTTATACTAAGTAATTTGAATTCTTATTAATAAAACAGGACCAATGTCTTATTTCTCGCCCTAAAACTCACATGTAAATATCAACTTTTAATATTGCAAAAGATTTTATATATAATTAAATAACACAAGATATTTATTAATAAAATTTAGACTAACAAGTCCCTGTCTTCAAAGCTCGCAATGAAATGTCTCTTCACAAGTCGACATGCGAGAATCAATTTCCTCATAAAAGGATCAAAATAAACTGTACAATTTATGGATGTTCATTTAATGCCATTTGGATGTTCATATTTATGCCAAGATTTACTACATTTCTATGTGCTTGAGTGTGCCTTTAATTTATTTTGCTATTATCTTGCATGTAAGAAAAGGTATAACACAGTTAATTTGAAAGCTATTATGTCACATTCTTCAAAGGTATAAATAAGTGTGAAATTTCAAACTCTCTCATAATTTTAATCTCATAAGGTTAGAACACCATTTCGTAAAATTCCATTAGATGGCAACTCCTTATATCAACCTTGTGGTGTCCAACAGACGTCTCTCGATGGTCGATTACTAACAATGTAATTAGGTACCTCGAGATGCTGTCTTATGTCTTTAGGATGCTATATAAAAAATAGAAATTTAGCGACGGCAGAATCCATCGCTAATTGAAGAAATTTTGTTGCTATTTCATGATAGCAACTAATCGACCAATTGTTACAATTTGACCGTCATTGGTATTTTTAGCGACTAAAAGTAAAAAAGAGTTGCTATAATTAGCGACGAAATCCATCGCTACAGGAAAAATATCCGTCGCTAATTAACTCCTAAAATTAGTTGCCATTGGAACAAAAAATATTAGCGACCAAATTTCGTCGTTAAATTCCACCATTTGTCATCAATTTTATATTAGTGACAAACTGCTGCTCGCTATTTTATTGCTAAAAATATTGTAGAATTAATTTCAACATTATTCCCAATTTTATTATTATTATTATTTTTATTATTATTAAACATCCATAATTTAATTAAAAAAATATATAAAAATTCTCCAATACTATTAATTAAACAAATATATCATAAAAGTACATTAAATTATCTAATACTCTAAAAGTACTCGGAAAAAAAATAATTCAAACTAAATATTGCTAATAACAAACTTTTATACAATATGCTACAAAAAAAAATAGAACTTTACGGTCTTTATCATTCCTCACAAGCAGCAACCAATGAAGACCTTCAACTAGACTTGAACCGGCTGCAAGAGAAAGGCGCAACAAAACAGTTTTAAATGTCTTTTTATTATGCATAAATTACACAATTCAACAATAAAGAAACAGAAATCCCCAGATTTTTATAGTCCATTCCAATTGAACCTTTTCAAAGGAAACATTAAGATTTATGTCAGTATTCTCATTGAAACAGAAAATGAGGACGCATGAAATAACATGAATCTTCTTTTTGCAAGTTATACACTTCTTGCCAAGCACTTTTTTACTCATTTACACAGACAATAATCATATACATTATCAAACACAAGAATTTACTTGGCAAGTCGGATTAAATGCACAAAATCCAGTAACAATGCAAAACTAAGATGCAAAATGAAACTCCTGAACAAATCAACATAATAAAAAAGAATAAGAATAATGATTACATTGGCGAGTTTCACAGTAACAGAAGTTCTGGTGCGCCCTCTAAGCTTCCGTGCTGCAGCTTCGCTATCAACACCATCAAGTCTCTCTCCTGTCATTGCATGCAAAAGAGTTCAAGATTAAAGTAATTGATGTAAATTCAAATGAAAGGATGTGAAGAAAGACAAGGGTATAAGAAAAGAATGACAAGATTTAATTTCAAATACCTACAACACAAACTACAATTGATGCAGCTAGTGCTGCATATGCATTGTGATTTTTGTAGTTTATTACCAATTCCAATGTTATGCATTCATATATTGCCATAATTGGTAATATTCACATGTTATGCATAATCTATGAAGTTTGATAAACTGAATAATATTTCTTTTTGATCCTAGTCAACTGGTGTATGTACTAAAAATGGAATTGGATAATTGGCTCAAAACTGAACAAAGTCATGTATTTATACATGGTAGGATACTGTTATCCCCAATTCATTCCACTCATCACGATTATTGTGCATGAACACGCATACATTCAACAGAAACATTTATTCTTTCATGGTCATGTTTTCTCTAGATAAATAAAAAATTGAATCAATTAAGTAACTCACCATTTGTCAAGAACAAAAAGGGTACCTTCAAAGACCCTGTAAAGATGCAGTAGCCATTCAAGTTAGACAACACGAGCATAAATTAATCAAGTCTTTATATATTATCTCTAACATCACAAATTAGAAATAATGCCTTTTTGGAAAGTATGTCCCAATCTTACTTTTGTATTTGTGTATATATTTATGAAAAATAGTGTATAAGTGAGACAAATAAAGCAGCAGACGAAAATAAACTTTTTTAAATCAGAGAAAATAAACTGACGAAAAAACATGCTGAGATAATAGATTGAAGTTAGTAACAACTACTAGCTGAAACCATTACTACAAATAAGGGTGTAAATTAAAACTTGAAATACAACTCCATCAATGAGCAATATATATAGAAAAGAGAAAAACGTTTAAAATTTAAGATTTTTACTATATATATTTCATTAATATGTATATATTATCTAAAATGACATTCAGGTCATATTGAATTTCGCTTGATTCTATTTTAGTTATTAAAAATTTAAATAATTAATATCATATAGCCTGAATTAGTTGAAGAAAAAACTTGATAATTTTATTGAGAATATATGAAACTGATCAATCTACATATACTTTATCCTCTTAGTTTCTATCTCACATAAGAGTTCAAATAAAACTGATAGCTATTTTTTTGGCAGTAGTTTAAACCAGCATACTTAAAACAAGGTCAAGCATACTGTCTAACTACTACGGCAACATTACTAACACATCATTTTTGGCAGTATGATTATATCATCTAACACTGTACAATATCAATAAAATAAATAAAAATAAAATTCAATCCAACACTCAATGTCAATACAATCATCTCCCTCTTGTTTTGCCTACACCTGTGAGCCTCAACATACCCAAAATCAAAAACAATTTTCAGCAATTCTCAACAATTAATCCATCTAAAATTAATTAACACTAGCAATGAACAGGCATTAAAATCAACTACTTAGAAATAATAATTTGCATAACCTTTATATTTTTTTTGGAATTGAGTCAAATTAAATTTATTTTGTTTGTCATAATATTAGAATCACTGATGTTATAATTTTGAACATTCATAAATGTTGACATCCGCAAATTCTATTTTTCACAATGCACTTTTTAAATTTTCTTCATTTATTCATAATTAAAGCCACCAACCTTGGGAGATGGGGCATACACAAAAATGCATATTTTATACTCTAATTTTTCTCATAGGTCTTCAATCCCAAAAAGACTCATACAGTATATATATTACAAAATCATTTTATTAAATTATAATTCTTTCAAATATTTTAGTCAAATTCTATTATTAAATAAAAAAAGGGCAGCCATTTTCTCATGTGAACAGTGACACTCATGTACAATGATAGCATGATTAACAATTTTTAAGTGAAAAAAAAATAAATTAAAATAATGGAGTTTATTGGACCATCTGCGTGCAATAATAGATCAGCTAATTTCTAAATTAACAGTAACCACACCCAATTTCTAAATTATAACTTCTAAATTCCAAACAATGAATAAATCTAAAACTCAGTGGCCAAGCAAGGAGTTCAAAGAATGAAATATGCATATGAGATACTCTTCTTTGGTATGTTATAACCTTACATTTTGCATAGAAAAGTGAATAAAAAAATTGAAAACTTACATTTTGCAGTTACAGAAGCTCCAAATACACACCCAGCGATGGTTAAATTTGGACGGAAAGGCTCGGTAAGTTTTTTATGGAAGAGCTCTACCCGCACCTTCAAACATAAGAGAGAACAAATATTAAAGCACAAAACTGACTCAGGAAGATGGTACCGGTGGGGTGGAAAAATAGACGGCGAAAAAGAGAAAGCCGGCGGCGGGTGCGGTGGCCGGACTCCCTCTCGTTTCTGCTCCCTTTTTTTTTTTTTTTTGCTTTGACTTGTGGCCACTGTTCCAGAGCCCCCTTTTGGTCTCGGTTTCGAACAAACATATCTGCACTTTGTCTTTTTTTTTTAGTGAAAAGCTATTAATTTTTCCTTTTTTTTGGGGACTTCCAATATCGTTTATGTATCCACAATCTAGGAAAAAAACTTTATTTATGCATTTCATTTATATGTATCATTACGTTAAAAAATTGCTATTAATAATTAATTTAATATTTTTAAAATAAAATATGTGTCTTTCACTCAACTTGTAATTTATTTTATATACTCGATTAGATAATAATTTTTCATGAATCGTGATCCAGTTTTATTAATTGAATACGCCATACTTTATGATGCATGTACTCATAGAAATATGATTTTTTTTTTTTCTAAATTTCTAAGGCAATTATGTCTGTAGGTGAAAGGAATTGCAAAACCTCGTGTATAAAGTTGATAATTCTTAGTGTTCGTGCTTTGGTACTTAATGCACTGCAGGTGATAAAAATTTCTAATAATTTAATATTTGATCACAATTTTAATAAAATAAAAATAAATTAAATTTTTTTTATAATTATTTTAAATGAAATATGCATGATAGGTGATAAAAATTAGTTTATTGTTATTATTAAAAATGTAAAATTTTTTAAATAAATAAGTTTAGATTTTCTAATAATTGGCAAAAAATTATTATCTTTTAAAAAAAATATACACAAAAGATATCCAAAAGACTCTCCTCTCCAATTTTAATATTATATTATGCACCACCCACTTGCTTAATTGCACTTTTCTCTCCCTCTACTTTTTAGTTTATACAATAATTGCCGTAATTTTACCCATAAAGAAATGTGTCAATCATATTTTTAATTTTAAGGTAAGGTTTGGAAATTTTATTTAATTAAGTGGCTCTAGACAGATGATATATTGGTGAGTGGCTTAGGTTTGAAATTCTAATTATTAAACAAATATCATCATCATACACGTGCAATTCTCACTCACTTATATATCATATCCATGACAATATTTAATGCCGATATTTAATGACCTATATTTTTTATTTAAAAATTAAGGTTAATATATGTATATTTAATTCATTAAAGTCAACCTAAGTGTGAAATGTGACAAAAACCTAATAAGAACAATCACACTGCACACCTCATTAGGGATGTGATATTGTTGATAATTTGAATTAATTTGCATATACATACATATACAAATATATGTATGTGTATGTATATATAATTATTTGAATTAATTTGCATATAATGTTTAGTGAAATCAATAATCAAAATTATAAAATTTTGAAAAAATTTAATTGAAAACATAGAATTGATATAAAATATTTTTAGCGATTTTTTAGAAAATTCAATAAAAATTGAAAAGCTTTTAGTGACAAAAAATTCTGTCGGTAATGTTGTCGCAAAAATGCTGCCAATCGTTAGCAACTGTTTTCATATTTCCGTCGCTATTTCGTCGCTAAATACATTTTCACGACTGAAATTTAAATTTATCTCTAAATAGCGATGAAAAATGTGTTAGTAATTTTCGTCGCTAATTTAAGTTTTTTTTTTTTTTTTTGTAGTGGGAGGCCCAAGACTTAGCAAATTGGGTTGAATATCTTAACTATCATGAAGCGATCAATTAACTTAGAATGGAAACCTTAACCTATTCGAGCCCTAAAATGGGATCAAGTTACCAAGGAGAAGATGAGGCAATCCATTATCCAAAGGCTCTCTAGGGAAATAGATACAAGTCTTGACTTCGTTTCTTGATGGACAAAAGGAAAAAGGTTTCCTCGAGATTCTCAAGATCCTTTGGTTCTAGGGGAATTGATTTTTGGCATGCATCACACATACTTTATCACCATTTCAAGATGTGAACCCCTCAAGCTATGTCATATACATGTCCTTAATTAGATTTCTATTTTGGAAAGCTATCTTCACATTCATTTTTCGAATCTCATAATCATAATGAGCAACAATGGCTAAAAATATTCTAATGGACTTAAGCATTACTATTAGAGAAAATGTTTCATCAAAGTCAATTTCTTCGCTTTGATGATAACCTTTAGCTACTAAGTGAGCCTTATAGCTAACTACATTACTCTTTTGGTTAGTCTTCTTTTTAAGGATCCATTTACACTCTATGGGTTTTATCCCTTTAGGTGGTTAAGTCAAAGTCCGTACTTTATTCTCATACATGGATTCTAATTTAGACTGCATAACTTTAAGCCATAATTCATGTTCTAAACTTATTAAAGCTTCTTGATGGCTTCTTAGCTCATTGTCCTATCCTACAGTTACATTCTCATACGAGTCCATGAGAAATCAATATCTCATTGGGATAGGATGTATCCTAGTAGATCCTTTAAGAAATTATATATATTTAGGTTTAATTATAATATCATCATTATAAGATTTAGTCTCAGGTTGAATCGATTGATCTATTTCAATTTGTAAGTCTTAAACATTACTAAGTTCAATTCTACTCCCACCGTCCTCTTCTAAAAGAAATTTCCTCTTTAAGAAGACAACATGCCTTGAAACAAACACCTTTTGCTCCAAAAGATGGTAGAAGTAATATCCGATAATTTCTTTTTGGATATTCCAAAAATAAGCATTTTTTGGAATTATTGTCCAGCTTGTCTAACATTGCCCTCTTCACATAAGTAGGACAACCACATACCTTCACATAAGAAAGTGTGGCTTTTTTTTTGTTATTCCACATTTCATATGGAGTAACATCAACTAACTTACTAGGAACTTTATTTAATGCATAAACATCAATTTCCAGTGCACATCTCCAAAAAGTGTAACACCCCAAAAATCCCAAACTACGTGAATAGTACTTTTTGGTCGGTGAATAATGTCACTCACTACCCATATGTACTTTTCTGGACCATTGAAAAGTACGAGTCATAAAGAGTTCGAAAATAAAATTTTAAGTGAAATTAAGGTCAAATAGGATCTTAAAAGTCGAAAATAAAAATCAGTCAGCAGACTAATGTGAATAGTAATCTAGTTTGACCCGACTTTAACTAGTCGTCAAAAAATTATTTTGTATCTTAGAAAATTATTCTAAACTTAGAAACTCTTTAGGAACATTTAATATGAATATTTAGAAGTGCTAGATTGAAATAAAGTCAAGTTAGAAAAATTAATTTCAGAAGGGTAAAGGTATCGATAGATCAAAAAAATTATCGAAACGACCTCATTTTGACTTGAAATTTTGGACATACGCTAAGAAATATTTTTTCATATTTTTGGACTAATTTTTATGGAAATTTAACAAGAAAATAGTGGAGCCAATAAAAAAGTGTCATTTGGCTAAATATTAGCCATTAGATTGAATAGTAGCAAGAATTAATCCTAGCCATCTATCCTAGGGATCTATATAGCCCCAAAAATTTGCCATTGCTAAAGAGTTGCACATTTTTCTTCTTCTCTCTAGAGTAGGCCAAAACACACTCTTTCTCCCCTTTTCATTTTTTCTTCAATTTCACTTAAAAATTTCTAATCATAATTCCACCTCTAACAAGCTAATTGGCCTCATCTCTATCAAATTCAAGTGTTTTGTGAAAATTAAGAGCTTGAATTTTTGAAGGAATTGTGAAGAAAAAATGCATCATGTAAGTTAAAATTTGTTTTATGCTTTAATATGGTGGGAAAGGGGTAGAGATAGGTAGAATAATGTGTATTTGGATGAAATCATGAAAGAAACTAATGAAATGCCCTATGTACCCATTTCAACTAGGATAAGAAAAGGAAGAGGAAGAAAGGAAAAAACAAGGAAAAGGCATGGAAAGGGTGGAATAAAGTGAAGGAAAGAAGAAAAAGAGGTTAGTGGAAACTCTACTAAACTATTTCCTACATTTTGGTTATGTTACTATTAATAATTGTATGAAGTGCATGTAATAATTCAAATTTTTGTTAAATTAATGAAATTGAATGATAACCAAGTGAAATAAAGTGATTAAAATGAAAGAAATTCAATGGTATGCCTAAGAAGTACTTCAACCATATAAAAGAATTTTAGGGAGATAATTGTGTTTTTAGAAATAATCTGTATAGAAGATCAAAACATGCCCAAATAATTAATTAAATGAGTAAGGAAATAAAAATAGGAAGAAAATAAATTTTTAAAGGATAAAACCCTAAGTGGCCAAATGGTATAGTGATGGTATACCTAGGTAATTTTGATGAAACATGAATGAAATTGCATTAAATATACTTAATGACATGATTAAAATAATATTAAGTGATGAAAATGAATTTGACAAAAAAAACATAAAGTGTCTGGATGTAGGATGTTGCAAAAGGACTTGGGCAACTCTACTAGACTCATCATAGATCGAACAATATTTAATAATGCTCGTTTTTTGCTCTTAGCTACACCATTAAGTTGTGGTGTATATGGTAGAGTCCATGAGATAAGATCCCATTATCTTTTAGATAATCTTGAAACTCTTGGCTTGAGTATTCTCCATTTCAATCTGAACGTAATGTCTTAATACTCTTACCAAGTTGTTTCTCTACTTCATTTTTGAACTTTTTAAACTTTTAAAAAGTTTTAAATTTATACTTCATGAGATAGACATATCCATATCTAGAGTAATATTCTATGAAGGCAATGAAGTAGGAGTAGCCTCCTCTAGCAAGTGTAGTCATTCGACCACATCCCTCTAAATGTATTAAATCCATTATTTCAGTAGCTTGTACTCATTTACTAGTAAAGGGTACTTTGGTCATTTTACTTAATAAATAAAATTCTCATGTATCAAATGATTCATTATTAAATGATCTCAAATCACCAGCTTTTTGTAATTTACTTATGTGTTTCTCATTTATATGGCCTAAAAAATAATGCCATAAATAAGAAGCATTAAGATTATCTTATTTTATTCTCTTGGTATTCATATTATGCACTTTTTCGCTTAAATCAAGAGAAAATATATAATTTTCACCAATTACATTATCATAAAATATATTATTCTTAAAAATGGAACAACTTTTGGCCTTATTAAAAGAAATGTCACAAGCATCCATATCATAACTAAATGAAAGAGGCAAGTGATAGGTCCCCACAACTGTTGTAAAAATATTCTAGTTAATGGTTGACTGTAGACATATCTCTGCCTTTCTGACCTTTTACTACTTCTAAGGCCCTATAAATCATTACACAAATGAGATCCACATCCGATATCTAATACCCATGATTACCTAGAATAATAGAATAAGCATTAATTTCAATCATATGAATGCCTTGTGTTGAAGCCTTATCTTGCTTTTTCTCCTTAAGAGAATCAAAGTAGGCTTTGTAGTTCTGCTTCTAGTGGCCATTCTTTCCACGGTGGAAGTAAGTCCCCTTAGGATTCTTCTCCTTTTTGGTAGCCTTTTTCTTGAACACACCACCATGCTTAGGTTGCGCCTTAGTTGCCTTCATCATCATCATCATCATCATCATCATCATCATCATCATCATCATCATCATCTTCTTCTTCTTCTTCTTCTTCTTCTTCTTCTTCTCCTTCTTGCCCTTGTAAGAAAGAAAAACAAGCATGATAGACTTTGAATCCTTCTTAAGTGATCTATCAACTGTCTTAAGAATATTGATAAAATCGAGTATGTTGACTTAAATCTTCTTCATGTTGAAGTTAAGCACAAAAAGTGTAAAACTAAGAGCCAATGAGTACAAGATTAAGTCTATGTATAAATCATTATTCATAATATACCTCAGCCTCCTATAGGTGCTCAATGTACCCATACATCTTCAATGCATGAGCAGCAGCCAAAGTGCCATCCACCATTTTACAGCTAAAGAGAGCTTAAGCAATATTATATTGCTCACTTCTAGCTTAAGAAGTATAAAACTCCTCTAAGTTCAAAATAATGGTCCTAGCATCCATCTTTCTATGTTATTTTTGAAGCTTTGAGGACATAACACAGAGCATCATACATATTATTGCTTCACTATCCTCAATGTATTTATGATAGATGTCTTTCATCTCATTAGTGGCATCATCAGGTGGAAGTGATGGTGGATCTTGTTCCAAGACACAGTAGATATTTTCAGCTTGGAGAATAATTCTCACTTGCCAAATCTAATATGAGTAGTTACTGTCAACTAGTTTGTTATCCAAAATTTATTGAAGGTTTATTTGTGAATTGCTCATAATTTGATCTTAAATATAAAGAAGGAAAATTTATTAAGAGTATGTTCATGTATACGTATGCATTAATTAGGTATTTAATTAATTCATTTTACTCCTACTATTTTATTGTGAATCAATAGCCCTCGTTATATGATCGAAGAAAACTAGTGATTTTTCAAGTAGGCCAATATTTAATCCTTAATATGAAATTTGACCTTGGATTTAGTTAATAAATCAAATTTCATACCCTTGAAAGGTATATATCTCTTTATCAATTGTATCTCTACATAACCATTGGATAATTGGGTTATAAACTCTTGATACATGCATATCCTATCTACATAACCTAATCTTACATCTAAATCCATTAGCCTTGACTTTGGTTAACAAGCTAATGGGATAGCTAAGGTGGCCTATTAATTAGATTTGAACATATTTGATATAATGTGGGCTTGACTTTGGTTAGTAACCCACACTATAATGAACTCTAGTTCTCTTCCAATTAATGGAAATCTATGAACCTTAGTATTAATTTAAAAGATTTTGTTAAATAAGTCTCGTCATACATAGTTGGCATATGTTGGTATGCATCTTATATCTATCGTATAAATATATGACATACAAATATAGTATAATTATGGACTTCATTATATTGACCTCCTCGAGCCAAAAGGGAGATCAAAAGGTCAAATATGGGTAGAATGTATGATTCCATAAAAAGAAAATACTACAACTATTTTCTTTTTGGATCTCCATCTGGTTTGGCTTCTTACATGTGGTCTTCTTTTCTACTTCTAATTCTATTTTATATAATATAATTAAGTATTAAAATTTGAAAAATGCAAAGCAAAAGAAGTTGGTTGGGACATGGAAATCCTTATGGGTTGAAACATGCACATGCTTAATCAAATTGGGCCTCAGTCCATAACTAACCATCATGCTAAATATACACCTTTATATGCAATTATAATGCATAAAAATAGAACCATACATTGAAATACTTAACTTGTTTCAACTCTTGAAACATGCTATGAGTCATTGTCTTAATGTTATTCAATTATAAAACTATCCAAATTAGGAAATTATTTCCATTTTGGAAACTATCCATTTTAAAAACAATTTTTCATGCATGTATTCTTGTATTAATTATTGATTCCATTGATTATTAAATTGATTTTTTACTTAATTAATCATATTAAAATAATTAAAAATCAATTTGAACACATAAACCAGTTTTGTGTATTTTGGGCCAAAAGTATACCAAGCCTAATCCAATCCCTAAAGCTCATTTAAAAACTTAATTATTGTCTATAATATTAATTTAAATTAGCTTCTTAGGTCCACTAAGTTATTTGCTAACTTAAATCAAGGCTGCAGACTCAATTAGGCCCATCAATCAATTTTAGCTAACTAATTCCAATCCAATTGATTTAAGGCCTATTTTAATTAGTCAATTAATTAAAACACTTTAATATATCTTATATGTAAAAATTTTAAGGTCAAATATCATTCTAGTTATGAACACACCAAGAACATTGTTTACTAAACTTTTCGGCAAAACTAGTTTTAATGCAAATCTTAACCAATTTTGATTTTGTTTGATCTTACAGCTTAATATCACATATTGAAAATATAAATTATCATCAAAATAATTTTTACATGGATCACAATTGGAATCAAATTAGAACAAGCTTCAAATAGCTTATCTTTTGTGCTAAGAGATTTTCTCTACATAATAATTTCAATTTTTCTCCTCTTGTTATTTTAATCACACAATTACAGAAATCATTATTTCTTAATATAATATTCATAAACATAAAAATCAAAATTTAAAATTCATGAAAATTTAATAACTGATAAATAAAAATTATTTCGCAAAATAATCAAAATTGCAATTTCATGGCAAAACCTAGGCTATAATACCACGTTTGAAATCTATAGTTACATGCATCATATATATGGTAGAAATTTAAAATTTTTTACCATAAAAACAAAAGATCTTTCCATGAAATTACAAGAACCTAACTAGCAAATTTGAATTTGACCATTGAGAGTTGTTGACCATTTGATTATTTTACATCGAGTTATCATAAATTAAAATATCAAACAGTGAACCCCAATGTTAATCCACATGAGGGAAGAAATAAAAGAACAAAAAAAATTGAGTTATAGAGACAACCAAAATCCCCTATAGTTTAAAGAGAGAATTGTACCAAGAGAGAAGAGAGAAAGAAAGAATTAAACTCTTATGTTCCACTTCCACTAAACTTAGGCTTTTATACCCTAGGTTAAAAGCATAAGTCTAATAGAATTATAATTCTATAAAAGTTAGAGAAATAATTCATAATTAACTCTTAATTAATTGATTAATTTGGCTAAATTAAATCCAATTTGGGTCTCTTCCACTGGGTCGTGTTGTTGCTTCACTATCCTTTATGTACTTGGTTCAAAAATTAAGCCATTAAGACATTTTATTAGGCTTCTGCACAAAAGCCACTCCTAAAGTGCTTTTGCATAGATGACTTTTATTTTAGGCCTTATATTAATTCTCCAAGTGACCCATAAATATCATTTCAGTCCTATAACATTTATAGTCCAATAATATTGTGTCAAATCAAAATGGACCAGTCTAGTCCACTATTACAAGCTACGCACAAAAAGCTATATAGAGTTTTTTGCGCATAAGTAAGTAATTGAACTTATTTAATTAATTATTCTTTTCTTCATTTTTTCAATCTATAATAATATCAAAATATTTTTACATTTGTAATTTTACCATAATGCCCTTTTTCTATAGGTGTGTGACATATTGAATTTTCTGATATACTTGGCATTACAAATATAACTTCAATTATAAAATTGCCTGATTCAAACTCTTAAATCATTATATTAATTCTCTAATTAATATTTATACTTATTTTTATGTACAAATCATGAGAGGCTTCTAGCTAAGCATTATGATTACCTAAGTGACAAAAAAGTCTAGTGGTTTTGATTGTACCCTTCAATAGAATAGTTACCATGCTATTACTTGTTTCACCTTTCTTTATCTCATTTAGGTTTTGAGTGTGGAATGTTGTCAACTTATATAAACTAAAATTTTTGTTGTTCTAATAATTTAATCATTGTTCCTAAAATGCCCCTTGTGGATCTCATCCAACTTGGCATTCCACTCTTGCCAAAGATTTTTTGAACAAGTGTATTATATAACAAATGAGATAACTCCTTTAATAAATTCTAGATGGTGAATCCTTTATTAATCACTCAACCATCTTTAAGTAGATTATTATATACCCAACCTTTTAACTATGTTCATCCCTCCATGAAGGTAGGTATTTATAGAATCGAAGTATATTAATCATTACTTAAGATAACTTTGGTGATCTCAAGTCTGAGGATACTTGCACCACTCTACAGAGAGATTGCTTACTGATATATATTTAATATCCATGTGAGGATCCTCTTGGTAGGTCTCTAATCAGATGTATACATACATGGGATGCTTGGTGGAAGCTAGTACAAAGCTAGAAGCCATTCAATAGGAAGAAGTAAATAAACAATCTAGGTTTCAGTAGAATAGAAAGTTAGGGCAGTCTAGTGCATCAGCTAGTTAGAGTAAGAGATCCAAGGATCCTTCATCATAGTCCTACGTTTCACTAGCTCCAATATAGAGTTAGAGATTTCCTACACGTAGTAATATTTTAGTAACATTAGTAAGTAGTGCACCAAGAGGCCACAACAAAAATACCACACTTACAAGTGATCATTGTGGTAGGAGACACTTGAAAAGAATGCTAGAGGTTAACTGGAGCATGTACTAAGTGTGGATCTATGGAACACTTTTGGAGAGATTACCCTAGACTTCAGTTAGCAAAAACCACACCCACACAAAAATCAGGTACTAATTCTTAGTAAGGGAATAATAGGGGATCACCTATAAGTACTTTAGCATCTAGACCATTTACACAAACCCCATAAGGAACTAAAAAAATGATCGAATGCACGAGTATATACTATTAGGGCTATGGAGGAACAAGACACTTTTGATACAATAAGTGGTAAGATTTTACTTTTTAATTATTCTTTTTATGCATTAGTAAAATTTAAAGTTTATAATTGCAATCAAATAAATTTTAAAGACGAAAATTTTGTTAATGGGGGAGAATTGTAGTGCACTAAAAATCTTGATTATGTGAATAGTACTTCTCGAGTTGTGACTATGTCACTAAGGTGAATAGAATCACCTGAAGCCTATAAATAATTTTCTTGACCATTGAGAAGCATAAATTATAATGAGTCCAGTGGTATAATTTAAGGTTAAATTGAGGTCAAGTAAGCCCTCAAAATAAATAGTCAAGAATTTACCAATACCATAATAGTTAAGAATTTACTAGGACCATAAGGGAGTTGACCAACTAAAAAAAATGTTTTAGACCTCAGAATATTATTCTGATTGCACAAAACCACTGGAAATAATCCTAATGAATTTTTGAAAGCGAAAAATGAATTTTTAAACAACTTTGAATAATTAGGGTTTAGATTAGTAATTTTGCCTCTAGGCTTAAAAATGTATTGAAACGAACTCAAATTGACTCAAAATTTTAAAAATAGCTTAATTAATATTTTTTTTATATTTTGGACCAATTTTCATGAAAGTTTGAAAAAGAATAGCATTAGAACCAATGAAATGGTGAGAAATGAATATAATTCTGCTTATTTGGGTTAAACTTAATTTACTCACTCCCTTAGGGTGGGACTTATAGTCAATCACTCCTATAGGGTGGGACTTATAATCACTCATTCCCTAAGGATGGGAGTGAGATGAGTAAAAACTATTGAGAGGATGACAAGTAGCATATTATGGACCCTTGGATTAAGGAACACATGAATCAATCTTAGCCATCCATTTGAGTATATAAATAGAACAAAAAAATAAAAGTTTTGTAGAAATTTCTCCTCCTTTCTTTAGCCTTCATCCATGTCTTTCTCTTCTTCTTTAAGTCTATAGTTTTCTTCACCTTAATTCACTAAAAATCACTCAATTTTCTACCCCAAAGCAATTCTAATTAAGTCCTAACTTTATTTATGATCATTCTAAGAGCTCAATTGAAGTGGAGGAAGTGATAAGAAGTGAGAAAAAAAGGTGTACTATAAAAGCCAAGTAAGTGAAATTAGTTAGAATTTAATGATTTAAAGGGTTTTATGGGTAGAATTGAGCTTAGATAGTATTGTTATATGCTTAAATTTAATTATGGAAGAAGAAATTTGAAGTAATTATTATGTGTATACTTCAGTCATTGAAGGAGAAAAAGAGGACAAGGTGAAATCCAAAAGGAAAGGAAAAGAAAAGTAACCTTAGAAGGGAAGAGTTTGATGTTTATGGATACATATTATTTTATTTTCCATTAATTTAGACTATATTATATGTATATTTGTGTGTGAAACTGTGAAACATGCATGAAAAAATGATATAAGCATAGAAACATGTTAATTGGACTAAGAAATGATGGATAATATGAGAAGTATTTTAAAAAATAATAAATAAAAAAAAATAAAATAAGCTTATTATAATTTCATGAGAATTTTTAGAAGTTAATTGGATATATTTTAGGTTATGGATTATATAATTAGATGAAATATACATGTACATATGTTAAAGAAAGAATGAAAGTATAATTGTATAAGTGACTAATATAAGAATATAATAGGAATAAATATGTAAATGCAAATGAGGTGATATGATACATGATATGAAGATACTATTACGACATGAATGATTGATGTGGGAATAAAGTATATGTATATGGATATATGATGACATGAAATAAATATCTGTCTTTGGTATACCGGTAGTTAAATCGGGGATATAGGATATAATTAGCTAGCTATAGGGACAATATAGTATGCCACGGTAGCGAGTCATGCCAATTTTCATTCGTAGATCATTGGCAGTCTACATATATGTCACCTATTGATGTTATATATTGCATATTATGTAAGATGTAATTGGAGTACAATATGGCCCCCAGTAGGCCATTCTGACATTACCGAAGTGCAATATGGTCCCCTAGTAGGCCACTTCGGTAGATTTGAGGCTGGAGCCCATTCCCACATATCCAATTCGATAATTTCTACTAAATATTACTAAAGGGATAAATATGGAAATAAAATCAAAATATGAAAATAAGATTAAACAAAGGAATATAAAATAAAAGTAGAGAGAGTGGGATGGAAAGGATAAATATGTAAAGAATTTTGAATTAAAAAGAGGAAAAGGTATTTATATAAGAATAAGGGTCAAAAGAGAAAATATAAATAAATGAGGAAATTAAATAATAGACATAGGTTAAGAGTATAAAAATAAGGACTAGAAGTGTAGTATAAATAAAAAGAATTTACAGGGGTTAACAAGGTAAATTTATATGTAAAATAATGAATTAAGAATGGAAGATAAAAATATAGTGGTAAAATAGTAATTATAAGATTTTAAAGGGAGAATTTAGAAATTAAAAAAGAATTAGGGACTAGATAGCAATTTTGACACTATTAGTTTAATTTTGGGACAAAAAGATAAATTGGACCATTTTTAGTCAATTATGAAATATAAAGGAATTTAAGAAATAAAACAAGAATAACAATAGTAGTAGTAGTTATAATAACAACAACAACAACAACAATAATGATATTAATAATAAGAACAATAGATATATAACTAGTTACAAGATAGCCCACGAGGTGGATAGCCCAAGAGGTGGGTTGTAGATGTGTGAAATGGACTATATACATATATGAAATTATGATAAATAAATAATATGAAAATTAAGGAATCATGCATAAATTGAATTAATGATTTAAATAAATGTTAATTTATGTAATGTATAGATTGAATGTGTATATGTGTGTGTATGTAGTTAAATGGAAAATATTAGACGTGTATCCACCACTAAGTAAATTATGCTTAGTGCATAGTATTTTGCTGCTCATAGGTGATTGGTGTCTAGCAAGTGTACTAGATTGGCTAGTAATATAGGAAAATAAGATTAAGACCTTGAATATTGTACCTAAGGGAACATAAATTGCTAAGTAGAATATCTATATTTGAGTTGAATTATTCTGAAATTATTTCCCACATTTTTGAATTGATAGCAATAATTAAACTAAAGTAAAGCACAACAAAAACAAAAACTAAACTAACATAAATTAAACACAGAGCAATAACTAAAACACTTATGCTAAAGTAACTATCCACCTCAACTTCCATTGCAATGACTCAAATCAAAAGCAACACAAATGATTATGAAAAAACTAGATAAAAAAAGCCAGATACCTTAGTCAAGAATATCATTCTAAGCATTAAACCTTCTTGTTAGGAATAATTCAATACTTAGCATAAAAATCTAGTTTTATACTCCTAGATATTCATTAAATCCTTTTTCAAGCAAACTTAAATACAATCTATTCTTAGTTCAACTTTTCTGAGTATTAATACACTCTTACCAACACACAATTATATCAAATTCTGAATATAATCATGAATCAATACTAATGAACTAATCCAAGGACATGCATATCATAGATCATTCTCGAAATTAATCATCAACCATTTATCAAATAAGTTAATAATCAATCCAATAATAGTCAAAGGTAAGAAGTTGCTCAAGAACTAAGAAATAATCAAACTTACATTGAATTAAAGCTAAAACTAAGTTATTACAATAAAAGTATAAGGGTTCAAATTTCCCTCAGCAAAAGTAAGATAAACTACTTACCGAACATGATTAAAATTGAAGAAAAACTAAAATAAAGAGATACAATACTCATGAAACTTCAAACTTGCTCTTGATGATTTGTCAGAACAAAGTAGAAAGTTTGAGTCTTTTAGAGAATTGCAAACTAAGAAAATAAGAAAAATTAAGCTAAAAACTACTGTACAAAATTAACTAAAGAAGACTAAGTTAAAACTAAAGAGAATTCATAATAATAAACCCATTTTAGGTCTAACTAACTACTTTAGGTCTAACTAACTACTCTCCAAGTCCTGGTGCTTTGACTTTCTTTTTATAGTTGGATTAAAGCCTCCAAAAGAAGAAGTTTCTGTGCCTTGTGACTTCCTAAACCAAGTTGCAAAAGAGTTTTTACTAAATAGGAAGACTTTTGTCAATAAAACATATCACACACTCAAGAGAGTGGCTTTAATCACTCGGTTGAGTGATTGAATGCTCAGGAGAGTGGCTTTTTCACTTGGTAGAGTGATTGTTTCTTGGAGTGAGTGAGTCTTGGCCTTGGGTGAGTGATAAAAAATACTCAAGAGAGTGTCAAGGCACCCGAGAGAGTGATAAAATCACTCAGCTGAGTGACTTCTTGCTACCCTTCACGATCCAATTGCCAATTTTCCCAAAATTATAGCTTTTCCCCTTAACTTCTCCTTTCTTGAATTTAACCTTTTTTTTTTCAATTTGGCCCTGAAAAATACCAAAACTAATAATTAAACCTAAAAACAAATAAATAAACTAATTAAACCTAAAATCTACTAAATTAATACTAAATTAAACACATAAAACACACTAAAAATATAGTATAATTCACACTTATCAGTAGGTCTAGGTAAAAGGAGGACAATTATGGAGCAAGCATACTTCTAACATTTTGGAAGCCATCAAGCAATGAATTAAGTGAAATAATTAAAAATAAATATGGCATGTTTAAGCATATTTTGATGCAAATGGTTATGTGCGTGAAAGAGGTTTTATATATTTTGTATATGGAAACTTATTGTATATTATGAGCCTATGTAGAAACATTGTAATGGAATTGCTATGAAATGTTGGTTGAGTTGTGATCAAAATACAGGAAAGTATGTGTTTGAATTTACAAGGGGGTAAGATTATTGTGAGCCATTATACTATCGAAATTTATACCAAATAAATAGTAAAATTAGACAATTCACTTACAATATAATATAGCGATAAAGGGTGTTACATTTTGTAACAAACATCCACATATTATTTTTAATCATCTCTATGATCACAGTTATGAGAACCACTGCTTGAACATTTCAAGAAGCATAGCATATGCTAATCTATTCGTGTTAATGATGTCTTGTCTTATTAGTATTATGACTAGGGATATTTAGGTATTAATATATTTTCATGCAATAAGCATCTCATATCATGAAATCTTTTAGGATTGCCTTTGCACTGTGTTTATAGTACAAATGATTTCATTTATTAATATAAGACATGAAATCAAATTAGAGGTAATCAAAACAATGTATTAATAAATGAAGGCCTAATGTGTAATTTTGTCTCTGATGTTTCCAAACAAGAGCAATTTTATCCCAAGGTTTACTTTCATGCAATATAGCCTTTAATGTTTCAAAAAATGTGCAATGTAGCCCTTGCCCTAATGTTTCCATTAGTTTGACAAAAAATCATCAGTTGATCGCCTATGTGTGTACACATAGGACAACACGTAGGATGCACACATGTGACACATACGATGATACGTGGCACACACGTGCCTTGCATGTGACTAGTGTTTTACCTAATTTCATCCTTTTATTTCTCTCTCTTTCGATCAAAACTACCTTTTCCCTTTTGTTCTTCTTTTCTTTCATTCATTTCTTAGTTGCCAAACACATTTCTTGAGATTTTGGGTTAATGATTTATTTTTCCTATATTATGATGTATTTTCTCAACTTCTTCTTCTTCTTCTACTTTTTTTCTTCTCTTTCCACACTTTCATCAAAAGTAGAGCAACAAATTCCACTGTACAAAGCCTAACATAGAGAGAAAAGAAGATAAAGGAGAGACAAAAACTTTCCATTGCTGACAAAAAATGCTACCGCCATATCCACCACAATCACAACAACATCAACCAAGCACCAATTTGGCATTTGGCATTTGTTCTTTACGAGAGAGAAAGATACACTATCAACTAATATCATTTTTATTAGAAGACCACGACCAAAGCTTATGTAAAATCAATCTGCCTCATCTTTGATTCCATTATGTTCTTAACGTAATTACTTACAGCGGATATTAAGATCAATCTACCTATTTTAATCCAAGATCAAAAAAACACCTTCAATTTATAGACAAATGGATCAAAAAACAAACAAAAAAACTAAAATAAATGAATAAACTCCAGTGGTCAAATCTTCATTATGGCATGCTCAATGCAGATTGTAGCTCTTTTGGATTTGTACAAGCACAATCAAGGGTATGAATAAAAAGGGCTTTCAATTGTAGTTTTTTTCTTCAATTGTAGGCCTTTGATATGGACCTTTTCTTTAATCACTTGTAACTTCAATAATTTCTACCGATAGAGAAAAAATTACACACACACACACACATACAACTAAGATTATATATATATTACACACACACACACACACATACAAATAAGATTATATATATATATATATATATATATATATATATATATATATATATATATATATATGAGAAAGAGGGAAAGAGATTTTCACAAAAATAGCTACAAATCTATTAATCTTAAGAGACCTGAACAATGATGAAGAGAAGCTCACAAGTGATAACATGCAAAAGTATATAACAACTTTTTTCTTTTTTTGGTATTTGGTAATTTGAATTCAATATCTAAATTTATTTTTATGAAAATGTGGAATTGGTGGAGCTGCTGTGTGTTGGGGAGATGGAGAGAAAATAAAAGTGGAAGAGATAGAAGTAGATCCACCCAAATCATCATAAATCAAAATCAAATTGCTTTATGCTATTTTTTTATCTCTCCTTTATCTTCTTCTCTCTCTACGTTAGGCTTTGTAGAGTGGAATTTGTTGCTCTACTTTTGAAGAGAGTATGGAAATAGAGAGAAAGAAGAGAAAAAAAAGAAGAAGAAGTTGAGAAAATACATCATAATATAGGAAAAATAAGGCATTAACCAAAAAACTCAAGAAATGTGTTTGGCAACTAAGAAATGAATGAAAGAAAAGAAGAACAAAAGGAAAAAGCTTGTTTTGAATAATTAAAGAGAGAAACAGAAAGATGAAATTGGGTAAAACATAGGTCACATGTAAGGCACATGTGTGCCATGTGTCATCCTACGTGTGCATAAGTAGGCGATCAATTGATGATTTTTAGTCAAACTAATGGAAACGTTAGGGCAGGGGCTACATTGCACATTTTTGGGAACATCAGGGGCTACATTGTATAAAAGTAAACTTAGGAGGCAAAATTGCTCTTTTTTTTGGAAACATCAGGGAAAAAATTTGCTCATTAAGCCATAAATGAATGATGCTTGCTCATAAATTTAATAATGAGTTAATATTCATGAAAAGATCCCTAATCTATATGGGCTTTAGGGCATACTCATAACATGATATCTCTACAGTATGTGAATCCCCTGATGTCTTCCTTGGTGATTTATTGGTATTACCACCTGATAAGGAGGTTAAACCCACCATTAATGTTGTCTTAGGAACAACACCTATTTCCATTGCTTCTTATAGAATGGCACCATCAGAACTCAAAATACAATTGGAAGAACTACTTGTCAAGTGTTTCACCTACCCTAGTGCAATGCTAGAAGGGGCAATAATGTTGTTTGTCAAGAAAAAAACTGGATCACTTATATTGTAACATCCTAATAACCCATGGGGGTAACTATGGGTGCAGAAGCTAAGCACATCATACTCAAATCAGAGTTAATCAATACTAATATAAGTAATTAATTCAAATAAATTTGGCAGGGAACTACATTGCATTAAAACTGAATCTTTATAACAAATATAATTTTAACACATTGACAAGTCTTAAAATACGTAGTTTAATATACATTTTAAGTGATTACACTATATACAATAATTTCTATAGCCTACACTACACCTTTTGGAAACCCTTCATGGATGCCAACATCTTAGCCTCTAGAGCATCTTTAAGTCTTTACCTACTCCAGAAATAAATCAAATGCTAAGTCACATTTAATAGCAATTTTACAGATTACAACTAGTTAGTCATGTTACTTTAACAATTACACATTATCATTATTGAAGACTACTAAAATTGATGCATTACTAGGCCATGAAAATTGCCCTATTATAGTTATTTAAGACTTACCATACCAGCATTTACTATTATAGTTATTGTCTATCATATGGCTATCATTAGTTTTAATTATACACCTTTGATTTCCATTGATTTTAGGGTTTATCTAAGACAAGACTTTAAGACACTCAAGCACTTTAGATTAGTTTACTTTCTTTAGAGTATTAATAACCATAGTGTACTAGTGCTTATCATCCATCAATTATTTGATACTTATTTGTACTATCTCTTTAGAATTATAAATACCTTTACATTAACACACATACACACTACTCTTTTAAGTTCATGTATCTCAACTAGACATATAATCCATTTTATACAAGGCAAACACATGCTTAAGAACTCCATATTGGTTTGCTTTCCTAGAGTTGCCATTAACTTTGGAATACTTAACAATACATCTAGTATTTGGTTCAAACTCGAAAATTATTATCTCAAACTTCCTATATATCTCGAAATTGGGAATCAGAACCATATAGCTCTTAAACATTTAACTAATACCTAGCTCTGGCTATCATATAGTGAGTAACTATGCTCATCACCACTCATTCAATACATATACATAGTACACTACTATTATTACATACACCAATCACACATATACAACATCTATATTACATATATACACTTTTACAAATAGTCAATCATGGTCAAACATACTTCTTTATAATTACATATAAGTAAACACACTCATTTTCACATATTTATTACTTAGTCATTGTATAACCCATAAAATTATTTATTATTTTTGTAGTTGCTTGCTTATGTATTATGGGTGTGGATAATGGGTATTATAGCTATATATACTCGAAGATATCAATATTGTAGATACTTGAAGGTACTAATATTATAGATACCCGAAGATATCAATACTGTGGATACCCAAAGATATCAATATTGTGGATACCCATAGGTATCAATACAACACTGTAGATCCAAAGGGTTAAGACTATAATCTTAACCAAAATTAAATTGTGGACCCAAACGGGGTCAAAACTGTGGCAACTCTATTTGTATCCAATAGACATATCTATTTATTTCTATCCATAACCAAGGCTCATAAGCAAGCAATAAGTCATCTTATTGCATTAATATTAAATAAGCACATTTACATGTATAAATGTGTGTGTGTGTGTATGTCCACTTTTATATATTTTGCCTATCTTATCATATATGTAAGGATTGACCTTTTTTATGTTTATTTAATTTCCATACCCATGTGTAGTTTTATGTATGTATTTTAGTTGCACTTTATAATCTAATTATATTGACATAAAAGCATGAATTTATCTTATAGATTTAATAGTTACATAAACTATGACATTGGCACCTAAGTTTCCATATTCTTGTTTACTATGATTATAGTAGCCCACATATGGTAGTATAATCATTTGCATGTAATTATTATAATATAACATGGAATATAAGGATGTACATATCTATACATTTATGCTTTTTTTAATTGTACCTTTATAACCTAATTACCTTTTACTAAGTACATGAAGTAGATTTCTAGGCTTAAACATTACATAATATCCTTTATCCACGTTTAATCATTAATTTTAATTTAAAGTGAAACCAAGTAATTCATATATTTAATGTCATGTTATAGCCTTAAAGTTGTGCCTATAATGTTTAGAAAGTATTTGTGTAAGTCTAGTTAAAGTTCGATAACTTTTTAGTGTTAAAATATTATCATTTTGTTGGAATGGGGGAGATACCAAACTGGATTGGACTCAATCTAGTCAAGTGGGTGAGTTTTTATGCCCAATCTGATCAATCAACCTAGCTAGATTGAAGGAAATCCAATAGGGTGAAGAACAATTCAGGTTATTTGACTGGATTAAATTTCAATCTAGCCTAGTAGGTAGCTATAATTCAGTCCATAAGGCAACCACCTGATTGGATTGGTAATCAACCTGATTGGATTGGTAAATCCACTCCAGTTGAGTGGCTTGCCAATATACAATCTAAAAGCATTTTACTTGACTGGATTGAGTACCAATATAGTCTGGTTAATGCTTCAAACCAGGTTTTCAAACAAGCCACATCATGATTCATTTTATACCTCTATTTTGACATACTAAATAACATTTTAAGCAGAAGTCCCATGTAAGAAAATGTCAATATTTGTCTCTAGTTTCCCATAGACACCAAAAAATTAGGTCATAGGGTATCTAAAACATTAATTATCACTATAAACACTTAAATTGCTCTAGTTGACAAATTTACTATCAACACCCTATTTTAATCTCACTTTAACTCATCTTATCCTTGTCCTGCATATTTAGTTCAAGGATTTTCACTAGTTAATACTATAGGCAAATATGTAAAATCAATAATAAAATGTGGGTAATACACAAATAAATGTTAATCAAAGGTAAAATGTGAATAAAAGATAACAAAAGGTAAAAACATAAATAAGTAAAAAAGTGGTGGTATGGAATAAGTAGTAAAAATTAGTGGTAATATGGATAAAGTGTGAAAAAGATGATTAATGTTGGAAAAGAAAAGAAATAGGGACTAAAACGAAATTTTTTATACAATTAGAAGAAAAAGGGATCAAATTGAAATTTAGGTGTTAAAAAATGTAAAATTAGATTAAAAGGATGGAGATTGAAGTAAAATTAAAGTTTAAGGACTAATAAGGATGGTTAAAAGGTGAATAAAATGATTAATAAGGATTAACGGTGAAATTTGACCAATAATAAGATTAAGTAGATACAAAAAGGGTAAAATGGTAAATTTGATATAATGAAACATAGTAAAGGTAAAAATATAGATTGAGTAATGATGATGTTCTAAAGGTATAGTATTGAAATTGAATGGTGAAAATATGCCTAAAACAATAAAAAAGATGAAGAATATAGAGAAGTTATGAAATAAATAAAGTATAAAGACTAAAATGGTAATTATTTAAATAAGGGTAAATTTATAAATATGCTTGAAAAAAGGGAGAAAAAGGGTAAATTAGTAAATGGAGGTCCAATTAGTGAATTGGAGGATAAAATGTAATTATAAATGTAAAAAGGGGCAATATGGTAATATAACATTAAAATGGAGGAATAAGTGCATTATCGCAAATAATTGAGTAAAATGATATTTTATTGAAATAAGATAAAAACTGGTATAGAAACAAAAAATAAAATAAAAAAGGAGTATGGGGATTAAAACACATTAGATAAAAATAATGAATAATATTAAATTAAAATAAAAAATGTATATGTGCATGTGCTTGAAATGTATAGTTGGGTATCCACCACTAGACATATATATGCTTAGCATATAGTGTTGCTTCGTGTAAGTTTACAGGGATGGACTAAAGAAGGTAAAAAAGGGATTAGGTTAACTAGAGTTGCAGATAGAGATAATTAAATTTTATACATGGCATGTATATGTAGAAAATAAGCATGGTGTATTTTCTAAATAATAGAGACTTTGATACTTGCTGTATAATAAGACGAGATATTTAATTAACATTAGAATTATTCTATGTATATATGCATATGCATGAATGCTCTTAGATTTTTACAACATATAATCATAAGTAATTTCGATATGAGAACCAAAGGATAATATACTTAATAACACCATCTTAGTGACTTGCCGATACTCGGTTCGAATTGGGTATAGGGTGTTACAATTACTTTATGGTTGTTTTCATTAATGATATTCTGTATACTAAAAAGAAAAGAGCATGATAAGCATCTTAAAACAATTTTGTAGACTTTGAAGGATAAGCAGTTGTATGCCAAGTTCAAAAAGTGTGAATTTTTGCTTTTCCTAGTTCTAGCTATGTTAAAATTGGTGTTTCTATCAACAACTCGATAAAGCTATCTTGACATTTATCCGTACACTCAAATTGTTGGGAATTATCGGTTACATGCATTTCATACATAAGCGAAATTTAAAATTTTTAACCAATATATCTGATCTTGCCATGAATTTACAATATACATATTAATGAGAATGAGAAAAATCGCCTTTGATTGTTGTTGAACAGTTGATTTTACTACTTACCAGGTTATCACAAACCACAGTGTCCAAAATTGAACACCTCTAATGAGTAATCTACACTAGAGAAGGATTGAAAGAACCAACAATTGGGAGGAACAAGGGCTGGCTGAAATCCCTAGATGCTAGCTAGGGAAGGTGGTAGCTAGGGTTGAGAGAAAGAGAGAGAGTGGTTTTCTTAATTGTTCACACTTAACCCTAATTCCACATCTCTTGGACTTTTATAGTTAGGTAAAAAATCCAACTTCATAATGGGATTGGGCTCTTTAACATTGCTGGAGAATTATTAATTGGGCTTTTGGAATTATTTATAATTAGTTGGGCTCAATTAAATCCAATTTAAGCCCTTTCACAAAACCCATAAACTAGGCCCTTTGTATATATACTTGGATTTAATTACCCAAATGAATTCCAACTCCAACCAAATTCAATATGTAGGCTCCACAAACACTTTTTAATTTATTTTGGTCAAAGAATTAGGCCTCTAAGGCCTTCTATTTTGGAGTTGGCCATGTGGCCCTTCTTTTGGAGGGCTTATGTGCCAACTTCACTTCTTTGGGCCTTTATAATTCATCAAATGGACCTATATTTATTATATCTAGCCCTATAATACTTATAGTTCAATAATAATAATAATCAATTATGAAATATATTATTTCAATTAGGTCTAATTTTACATAACGTTTCAAAAAAAGTTCTACGAACAATTTTACTTGATCATAATTAATTAAACTCTTTAATTAATTATTATCTTATTCACTTCTCTATGCCCATAATAATATCAAATATTATTATCCTTGTCATTTTAACATTTTATCCTTTTCTCTATAATGTGTGTGACCTATTGGGTTCCTGTCCATATTAGCAGTATAATATGTAATTGTGAGTTCTATTCAAAACTCACATGATTTAAACTTCTTTAATCATTTTATCAATCCCTATGATATTCTTGATATACTATTATACAAATCATGATTGGCCTCTAGGTAGGTATCATGACTACCCAAATGTTAGGATAGTCAAGTGGTTTGACTATACCCTTCCATAGAAACAGTTACTGTGCAATTACTCCTTTCACCACTCTATCTCAATTAGATTCTGAGTATGGATTTCTGTCAACTCATATAAATCTAATTATGTTTGTTCTATTAATTTAACCATTGTTCCCAAAATACTCTTCATGGATCTCTATCCATCTTGGCATATTACTCTGGCCAGAGATTCCTCTAAATAAGGCAATTATAGAATCATGCGAGATAACTTCCCTTATTAAATCTAGGATGATGAATTCTTGTTAATCACTCAACTATCTTCAAGTAGGTCATGATATATCCAATCTCCTAACTATGTTCACTCCCAGTTGGAAATAATCAGTTATGGAGTCAAAATATACCACTTGCTACTTAAGATAACTTTGGTGATCTCAAGTCTAAGGATACTTGCACAACCGCTATGAAGAGATTCCTCACTAACATAGATTTAATATCTATGTGAGGATTCTCTTTGCAGGTCCTCCAATGAACTCGTTCTTCTAATAAGCATCCACATGTTAGCTTTGATTATCTTTCATAATTATAGTTATGAGAACCACTGCTTGAACCATTCAAGAAGCATAACATGTGCTAGTCTGTCTGAATTAACAATGTCCTATCTTGTTAATTCTATGACTAGGGATATTTAGATATTAACACATTCGAATGCAATAGACATCTCATATCATAAACACTTTCATGATTGCCTTTGAACTGTGTTTATAATATCTAGGACTTCATTTATTAATTTAAGATTTACAAACTCATGTATTTAAACATAGCATTAATAAATGAATGATGCCTCTTATTAAGAATAGGAATTCATACATATGAAATATGTCCCTATTACATTGGCTCTAGGGCATACTCTCTAACACAAATTTCACATTCTTCTAGAGTAGTTTGATAAGTGGAGCTGCTATGAAGTAACATCCTTTTATAAATCTCCTATAATAGCCTGCTAAGCAAAGGAACATCTTAGGTATTTGCCATTCTAGAATAGTTGCTACCTTTTTCGGATCGACCTTAATGCCTTCTACAGTGACACATGGGGATAAGGAATGAGACTGTGAGGCCCCAACATAGGCCCTAGGAGATTATATGCATAATTAATGATAATTATAGTTAATAAAT